>VZQC01015619.1:447382-566959 GCA_009823505.1 Rhizomys pruinosus
CTCCGCGGCATTGCAAGACATGGTGCACAAACCTACATGCAGACAGTACACTCAGACACATACAAAAATAAATAAAATTAAAAATAAATAAATAAAAAAAAAAAAAAGGTATCATCTTACTCCAATTAAGACTGGCTAGGATCGTGGCTGGAGAGATGGCTTATCGGTTAGGAGTGCCGGCCGCTCTTGCATAGGACCCGGGTTCGATCCCCAGCACCCACATGGCGGCTGAGAACCGTCTGTAACTCCAATTTCAGGAGAACTCCAGTTCCAGGGGGAATCTGACGCCCTCTTCTGACCTCCACAGCATTGCATGACATGGATGCACAAACCTACATGCAGACAGTAAATTCATACACGTAAATAAAAAATAAATAAAAAAAATTAAGAAAAAAGACTGGCTAGGATCAAGAAAACAAATGATACCAAGTGCTGGAGAGAACTTGGTATCATTTGTTTTCTTGATCCTTGGTATCATTTGGGGAAAGTGGAACACTCGTCCACTGCTGGTGGGAATGTAAACTCGTACAGCTACTATGGAAAGAAGTGTGGAGAACACTTGGAAGACTTGGAATGAACTTGCCACCTGACCCAGCCATACCACTCCTAGGCATGTACCCACAAAACTCACCCCACCGTAGCGATACATGCACAGTCATGTTTATTTCAGCTCTCTTCACAATAGCAAGGAGCTGAAACCAACCCAAATGCCCCTCAACTGACGAGTGAATAGGGAAAATGTGGTACAGCTACAGAACGAAGTTCTATGCAACAGTAAAGATGACATCATGAGCTTTGCAGGAAAATGGCTGGAGCTAGAAGACATCATGCTGAGTGAAGTAACACAGTCCCAGAAAAACAAACAACGAATGGCATCCCTCATCTGTGGATGCTAGTGCCAATTACCTAGCTGTATTCCTTGGGCACGGCCCCTTGAGCTTTTGTCCAAGCAGTTGGGAGTGATGCATATTGGAAACAACAACAACAACAACAACAAGGACTGCATCAAAGAACTGACTGAAATGGTGAACTTCTGCTCAGAACAGTCAACTTCCACATGGAGAATATTGAGAAAGACTGAGAAAGAGATGAAAAGCTTGTTTGGCAGAATACATGAGCTCTGGTGGGATGGGGGTATAGGGTGGGGGACACGGGTCTAGATTTGATAATCTTGTACAAAAAAAAATTAAAAAATAACAAAGGTAAAAAACATAATAAAGTTTTAAAACAGTTTAAAAATAGAGGGCAGATTGAGTTGTTTTATGATGTTCAGTGGGAAATTTCCTTAGAAACAGTTCAATTTTATGATTTCAATACAGCTTATTTTAGTATAGGTGTGACATATATATGCATATGTTGAAGTGATACAGATTAGAAGGAACAACAGAGGAACAGTGACAGGGAACCTACTGAAACAGGAAAGTTCCCCCAAGGACAATAATCCTCTACTTTGAAAAAACTTTGAAAAGAATCAGAAAAAGATACAGGGCAGGGATGGCACGGTGCATAAACTCAGGTGGGGTGGGGGGCATGGAAGACAAGATGAGTCTACATTGGATTGAGAAACGATGTATGAAACACACATAACTTCAATAAAAATGTTTTTTTTAAAAAATGCCGGGTGTGGTGACGCATGCCTTTAATCCTGGCTCTTGGGAGGCAGAGGCATGCGGATCTTTGTGAGTTCAAGTCCTACAGAGTAAGTTCCAGGACAGCTGGGGCTACAGGGAGACCTTGTCTTGAAAAAACCAAAAAAAATAAAAGTTTTAAAAAAAAGTAGATAGAAGAAAAGGGAAGTCCCTTCCTGCTTGGTGTTCTTATTTCTTCCTGGACTCCACCTCGTTCAAGTTAGATTTTCTGACTCCAAGAAAAAGAAGCCGGGCAGGATTTCTTCCAACATCACCCAACCTTGAACGCTGCTAACCTTCTGAACCATCTCTCCAGCCCCCATATTCATTTTTTTTGAACTAAGATTCCCACTTCTTTTTTAACTTTAGTAACACCTAACTGCTTTCATATAGGAAGGAAATTAAGTTACTAACTCAAAGCCACAAATTGACCACTTGATCCTCAAGTAGCGCTTAAGCAAAATATCATTACCAGTTATTCTTTTCAACCACTATTACAAACACATGAAATCATGAAGTCATAATTCCCAATGAAGATAATTTTCCTAAGTAGTCCTAAGTAAATTCTTACTACCCATAATTAAACCAAATTATTACTGGGTCATTGGGGCTTGAAAATGGCCCAAACATGGTCAGCTGCGAAGACAAAGTGGGTTGTGCTATGGACACCTGAGCGACTGGAGTCCTTACTGTGAATCACAGAATCAGAGCAACACAAAACCTTGCTACTTGGAACAATTACCTGTTGAATTAGTGTTATCTTATTACATAGTATCCAGAGAATTATAACTAAGTGCCAGCACTGAGTTAAGCAGCATGAATGACTGAGTTCAATATTTATAGTTCCCTTAGGTAACTCTTCTCAATTGACCCAAATAAACCAATTTACTGGATCAATAGAGACCATGAGGAAACAAGGCATCCAACAGAAATGAAGAAAGGTGAAGAAACTCAGACACTGTAGCATGCATAACATTTGGAACAAGAATTTCTGAAAATCTAACCAGTATCAATAGGTTGAATAACTTTAGGTCCAGAAACTATTATGCAAGCCTGTAATTCCAGCACTTGGGAGGCTGAGGCAGAAGAACAACAAGTTTAAGGCCTGCCTGACCTAGTTATTCACAATGAGACCCTGACTAAAAAGGAAGATTCTAAACAGTTTACTAATGAAGAATCAAGGTGAGCAGCATGCAAGTTCCACTTTTGGTGCCTGAGAGCATGGACAAGAGCTTAGAAAGCACAATAGATGGTTTTCAAATACTTAAAGAACAATTCTCTTACAATGAGCTGTCATGTCAGCACAGGATTGGTTTTCAGGGCCTCCTCCTCCGATGATGGAGGAGGGAGCTACTGCTTTCCCACGATGGACAAATGGCTTCCCCGTATCTCAGTCTCTTTCCAATAGTGCAGGTCAAAAGCCTAAAGAGGCTGGAATTGTTCTGTCTCTCACACACACCTCCATCCAGCAACATTTCGTCCAGATTTGAACCCTTACTGTCATTCCTGCCAATCACTGAAAGGCTACCACCAGCATTCCTCTGGACTATGACAGATCTTGTTACTGGTCTCTCTGTTTCTACCCTTGCCATTCAATATCCATCTGAACAACAACAACAACAAACTCAAGGCAATCCTCTTATGGTCTCTGCCATGTTGACAGAAGCTTGCCTTGCGTAGAAAAAGGTTTGACTTTTGCCCTCCATTCCTGGAAGGTGATCTGGATCATATCTAGTAACAGTGACCTTGTTGAAAGTGACCCCATGGATCTTAGGGAACAGTTGATCACTCTAGTATCAGGGTGGAGGCGGGCTACAGCAGAAAGCTCAATCGTGTGACACAGTAAGCCTAGAGATTGAATGCAACTGTGGGAGTAATCATCCAATCAAGCAAGTCTACGTAACAAGTTTGGAATAAAACCTCTGCACATGGATGTTCAGGAAAGCACCCCTGGCTGAAAACTGTGTGTACGGCCACACGTCAGTACCAAGAGGGCAACATGGCCTGATTCCATGGAAAGAGAACTGAAGACTGAAGGGGACCTTTCCAAACTGCACCCGGACATCTCTTACTTTGCTGACTTTAGTCTATGTCAGATTCCCACTAAGAAAACGTAACAGTAACAATCAGTGAAGGACGAGTCCTTCCAGAAAATTATCAAACCCAAAGATGGTTAAGAGACGCTCATCACACAGCCCGGAGCTGCTATCAGAATGGGGGGGGGGGTAAAGACTGCACCCTCAAAACAGTTTGCTGGCTCTAGAAAGATTTCAATTGGATGTTTATACAGTTTCCTTGCAAATTAAGTTAAGTGTTTCTAGCATGTGGGCAATGGGCTCTTGTCCACTGCCTCCCCGCTTATAGGTACTGTCCACATCTTATTCTTTAAGAGAAGACAAAGTCACTCTCCCCTCCTTTGTCTTTTCTTTCCACTCGCTGACCCATGCTTCTCTTCAAATTTCCATAGAGACTCAAACGTTAATTCTAAAATTCTATCATAGTCTCATAAACCTATCATATAGACTCCACTCCTCCCAGAAGGGAAAAGACAGATCAAGAAGTACAAAAGGGTCTCTAGTAACACAGCTCATGTCCACCTGAGCTTTGCTGGACAAAAAGCTGTCTAGCAGGACCATGGCTTCATTCCAAGGACCCAGTCATGGGACCCCACTTCCCAGTCCAGACACAACATACTCCCTACAACTGTGCTCACTTTAAAAGTTTATCTTATTGATCAAGAAGAATCCACAAGGCCTCGAAATCATCACCATAGCTTTACTGTCTGGTTTCTGGTTTCCAAATCTTAACTGGCACTATTTAACCTGTAGACAGACCGAACTCCCTGCCACACCAGTTAATTACAGGTCAACTATTCCAAAGCTTAAGCCTGGAAGGGAAAAAAAAAAAAAAATCACTCTTAATTTACTATGACCAAAGACTGGAATGCTTTTTAATTGGAATGTTCATTTTATAAAATAATAAAGGATGAGCTCCCAAGAGAAAAAAAAATTAATGAAGACTTCACAATAGCTGTTTATTATCTTTAGGATAAGGAAACTTAACGGAATTTAGGGTTCTTACGTGGGGTTCAAGAAGGAGATGCACACAGATAAACTACACTTCTGAAGAGTACAGCCTGCTTGCAGAGATTCCCCTGGTCTGTGACAGCAATCTCCTGGGATGGGCAGCAGATAGCGCACTGAGCACAGCCAGCACTGCAGACTCCACAGAAGTACACTGGCCCCCTCACCTTCACACCTACCTACCAACCTATGTTTATTCTATATCACAGTGGAAAGAGGGATCTGCCTCACGATGCAACTCTGCTCTCTGGCTTTCTATGCTCAGAACAGAGGTAAAATTCTGACAAGTCCTCCTGCCACAGGCCCTGGTCTTCCGGGTCCCTCCTCCCTGCATCACCTGGCACTGTGTCCCACCATGACCTCCATCTCCTACCTGCTTTCACTCTTCCCAGACTCCTCAGCCCTCAGGCTGTGGCCCTCCCTGGAAGCAGGTCACCGGACACCGACCCTCTAGGGAACAGCCACTCTGGACACCTGAGGGTCGCTCCTGTCTTCCTACCTGGCACACATGTACCAAGCTTAGGTCCAGGAGCAAACACAAACTGACTCCTGAAGAAGTCAAAGTCCTATGGCTGCTCCAAATTCTCTAATTTGATTTATTTGCAAAACTTAAACAAAAGGAAAATGTTTCTCCAAAGTGAGTTATTTATAATTCTAGACACTTTTCAACAATAAAACTTCAGAGGACAGCTTCTGAGTATTCCAAATCAAGAGTGTACACTTTCACCAAGGATATAAAGAACAGAAATGCAAAAGCAATGGCTACCCAACAAAGTTTTGTTTAAAATTAATTTCACAACTCAATCAATAAAACACTCAGAGGGCTTTGCAACCATGATGAAAATCTCCTTATGTGAAGCATGGGGCCAAACTTATGGTCAAATGTGCTTTGGCTGGTTGGTTTTTTGTTTTTTTGAGACAGGGTCTCTCTGTAACCCCAGCTGGCCTCAATCTCACAGAGATCCACCTGCCTCTGCCTCTGCCTCTGCCTCTGCCCCCTGGCCCCTGGCCCCTGGCCTCTGCCTCTGCCTCTGCCTCTGCCTCTACCTCCTGAGTGCTGGGATTACAGGCACTTACTACCACATACTAACTTCTAAATTTTAGTTATTTCCCTCATAAAAGTCTTCAATTCCTTTATCAACAGTATCTATCAGATTAGAAACAATTAGCACTGTAGCCAAAGTTAAAAGAATAAAGGTCACCACTAAAGTTAGTTATCATCACAAAATATAAAGAAAATGAGTGTTCAAGTGAGGGGACATAAGTTCAGAAACAGTTAACCTCACTTGTACAGAGGAGCTGTTGAGGGGCTGGAGAGATGGGTCAGTGGTTAAGAGCACTGGCTGCTCTTGCAGAGGACTCAGGTTTGATTCATAGCACCCACCCCGTGGCTGACAGTCCTAACTCCAGTTCCAAGGAATCCGAAGCCCTCTTCTGACCTCCATAGAAGCCCTCTTCTGACTGCATGCATGACACAGGTGCACTTACATGCAGGCAATATGCTTGTACAAATAAAAATAAAGTATTTTTAAAACTAAATAAAAATTTAAAAAATTTCAAAACAGGAACTGTTCTAGTTTGTCTTCCATTGCTAAACAAAACACTGACCGACACCAACTTGGGGAGGAAAGGTTTTATTCAGCTCACATCTCCCAGGTCACAGTTCATACTCAGGGAGCCCAAGGCAGAACTCAGGGCAGGAACCTGGAGGCAGGAGCTGAAGCACAGGCCATGAAGGAATGCTGTTTACTGGCTTGCTCCCCTGGCCCATGCCCAGCCTGCCTTCTTATACAGTACACAACAACCTGCCCAGGGTGGCACCACCCATAGAGGGCTGGGCGCTCCCACATTGCTCAACAATCAAGACAATACTCCACAGATGTGGCCACAGGCCAATCCAATGGAGCCAATTCCCCAACTGAGGGAGGCTCCCTCAACCCAGGGTGTCAAGTTGACATTAAGGCTGTCCAGGAGCTATTGAGGGAAGAGTGCTGACCTTCTCTTTGTTTCCCCACAGTGAAGATGGAGAGCCTGACATTCAGGCAGGAGACAGCTGTATGTGCACACATGCATTTTTATCCTTTTTTGTATTTGTTCTACATCCTTAATTACCTCAACAAAATTCAACCAGGACAGAGACTCTCTAATGCTTCCATCATCAGAACCTAATGAAGACTTCCAATGGCTGGGATTTTAAAAGCACAGTCAATGTACTTCTAGCAAGATCAAGGGGAGGCCAAGTTGAACTTACTTGTAAGCCAATGCTAGGGTTTAAATGTTAAGTTGTTCTCAACACAACTGCTTGGGTTGAATGTAAAGCATCCCTTAAGCTCATGTGTTTGAATAGTTGGTCCCCAGATGAAGGCGCTGTTTGGGGAGGTTGCCAAACCTATAGCAGTGGAGTCTTGCTGGGGGAAGTAAGACGTTAAGGGTGGGCCTCAATAGCCTGGCCCTACTCCTTGCCCACCATGCCTGCTGTATCATGCCAAACTGTATTAGCTCTTCTTCAAGTGTAAGCTAGAATGAGCCCTCCCTCCCTTGGGTGTTCAGTCACGGCAACAAGAGTAGCCAGCACACATACACAAGCATGTGCTGCTTGTAAGTCAGGGCGTCCACTCCTTGTTTCTGCAGGGCAGAGCCCTGAGCTCAGCTGCCAGCCCTTCCTCCTGCTACCACCTGCTTTCTTCCCTATAAGCTCTGCACATACACACATCACACCTCTCCTGCTTCTAAATGGAACAAGCTTCTCTGGCCCAGGCATAACTGTTTCCAGCTCTCCCTCCCCAAGCTCCTGCAAAGCCCAGCCTCTTCACGATGCAGCCTGGATTTTGTTACCGCCTACCCACTCATGATATACCAGCTCACTACTGAACCATGAAACTAAAGGTGAAAATTTATGAACACAGTATTAAGCAGATATTGGAACATTCCTAAATTCACACTTTGAGAAACTTAGCCAATTCTCATTCCACTGCACGCCTTTGCCTACCTCTCCAGGGTGATGTCCAGCCCACCTAGAATTCCTCTTCGAATACTGTGGCAAGATGAAAGCCCTCAGATATTATAAAAAAACACCATGCCTTTTGTTGGGTTGGTTCCTTCTACTTATTTAGTATGCTTTGCAAAACTGTTAACTCTCATTTCTGCCCGCAGCAGCTTTCTCTACTCTCTTACCGTAGAGAACTGAGTGTTCCCTTCAATGTGTTCCAAAGGCCCTTGCCCAGGGCATGCAACCCTTCACAACCCATGTCCTTATCTGCCTGAGGAGCCAACAGTGTTGAATTCCTAGAAGACAAAGGCTGTCTTCTTGACTGAAGTTTTAAGAGCCTAAAACCTGAAACTCTGAAAATGATAGAAGAAAACCTTGGTAGTAACCTACAAGACATAGGTGTAGGAAAAGACTTTAAAAAAATCAGACAGCAGGGGCTAGAGAGATAGCCTAGCGGTTAAGAGCACCAGCTACTCTTGCAGAGGACCCGGGTTCGATCCCCAGCACCCACATGGCGGCTGAGAACTGTAACTCCAATTCCAGGAGAACTCCAGTTCCAGGGGGATCTGAGACCCTCTTCTGACCTCCGCGGCATTGCATGACACAGGTGCACAAACCTACATGCAGACAGTACATTGATACACATAAAAATAAATCAAAAAATTAAAAAAAAATCGGACAGCAGCTGTCCAAAAACTAAGGTCAACAACTAAACAAATGGAACCTTATTAAGCTCAAGAGCTTCTGTACATTGAAAGAAACAATCAAAGAAGTAAAGAGAAAACCCTCAGAGTAGGAGGAACCCTTCACCAGTGATAAATCTGACAGAGCATTAACATCCAGACTATATAAACCATTCATAAAACAAAGGAGGTAGAAAATAAATGACCCACTCAAAAGATGGTGTAAAGAGACTTCACAAATGAAGAAGTAAAAATGGCTGAGAAACATCTTAAACTGTGCAACATCACTAATAATTAAGGAAATGCAAATTAAAACCACCTTAAGATTTCATCTTACTCCAGTAAGACTGGCTATGATCTAAAAAACAAAGGATATCAAATGCTGGAGAGGTTGTGGGGAAAGGGGAACAGTCATCCACTGCTGGTGGGAAAGCAGTGTGGAGAACTCTTTTTTTTAATTTTTATTTATTTTTATGTGTATGAATGTAGTCTGCATGTAGGTTTGTGCCCCTGTGTCGTGCAATGCTGTGGAGGTCAGAAGAGGGTGTCGGATTTCCCTGGAACTGGAGTTAAAGACAGTTCTCAGTCGCCATGTGGGTGCTGGGGATCAAACCCGGGTCCTCTGCAAGAGTAGTCAGCGCTCTTAACCACTAGGCCATCTTTTCAGCCCCGGAGAACTCTTAAGAAACCGAAAATGAGCCTTCCACCTAACCCAGTCATACCACTCCTGGGTATATAGCCACAAGATTCATCCTATTGCAGGGATACATGCATGTCTATGTTTATTGCGGCTCTCTTCACAATAGGGAAGAGCTGGAGGCAATCCAAGTGTCTCTCAACTGACGAGTGGATAAAGAAAATGTGCTACATCTACACAATGGAATTCTATACAGTGGTATAGAAAGATGTTATTATGAACTTTGCAGGTAGATGGATGGAACTAGAAGCCATTATGCTAAGTGAAGTGACACAGCCCCCCCCCCCAAAAAGATGTATGGTTTCCCTCATTTGTGGATGCTAGCACCAATTCTCTCTTTAGAAAGCAAACTGAATAATTCCTTTTTATTTCTTTGTTTCTTAGTAAATATAATACCTCATGTTACTCATAAACTTGCTTTGTCAAATAACATTATTTCTTTATCTGCATACAATCCTACTATCAAAATGGGAAACCTTATACATGTTTTGGAATTAACCTAGAGTTTATTTTCAGATGTCATAATTTTGGTATCTGTGGCATCCATATAGGCACATTTTGGAATGACATAAATGAGAAGGAACAACAACAAAAAAGACTGGGTCAAAGATCTGACTGAAACAGTAAACTTCAGCATCAAAAAAATTTTTAAAAGACTGAGAAAAAGATGAAAAACATGTATGGCATTGGGGCTGGAGAGATGGCCTAGTGGTTAAGCGTGCCTACTGCTCTTGGAGAGGACCAGGGTTCGATCCCCAGCACCACATGGCGGCTGAGAACCATCTGTAACTCCAATTCCAGGAGAACTCCAGTTCCAGGGGAATCCGACACCCTCTTCTGACCTCTGCAGCATTGCATGNACCGGGGTTCGATTCCCAGCACTCACATGGCGGCCGAGAACCATCTTTAACTCTAATTCCAGGGGAATCCAACACCCTCTTCTGACCTCTGCAGCATTGCATGACACGGGTGCACAAACCTACATGCAGACAGTACATTCATACACATACAAAAATAAATAAAAAAATCTAAAAAAAGAAAAACATGTATGGCACAATGCATGAGCTCTGATGGGGAGGGGGCAAGGAAGGGGAATTAGGTCTAAATTTGATTAAGAAATGCTGTAAAAAATACACAAAACTCAATTAAAAAGAACTAAAAAATGCCTAAAAATATGTGAACCCATATAATTGTATACAAAATCTTGAATATGTTTCTGTTTTGAGAGAAAAGTCTGTAAAAATTATCAGTTTCTTCTTAAAGGAGGTATGTGACCCCAAAGAAATAAAAAATGACTGCCCCTGAAGTTGGCACAGTATTTGGCATATGGTAGATACTAAGTGTCTATTAAGTCAAGTGTCTAGTAAGTCAAGTCAATATGATACTAAGGGACTGCTTAGTGGAAACTGTTCTGGTGTTTGAGATGGTTTGCATCGTAGTCTAAAGTTCTTGGTTTGGACATTTTGCCAAGTTAATGTAAGGTGTTAATTGGGAGAAAGTACAGGAGCAGAGTGTGGAAACTGTACTGCCTTCATGGGCGCTGTATAATCTACAACTGTCCAATCATAAAGGTTTACAGACTCTCTTCTTTATACACAGATACAAATTCTCAGATTCCCAGTTTCCAACTTTAAAGGATTATCACAAGCAAACCAGTTATCCAATGTCCAGTAATATTAGGCATATTACAAAGGTGTTCCACTCAAACCAAAGCAAAAAGTTGTCAAGCCACTGTAATTACAGAAAATTACAACTTAGTCAACCACAGCATTTATTTCTTGAAGGCTCCACTGTGAAATGGATGACTTCAAATTTGAGCCATCCAATTTCCTCCTCTCAAATATCACACTAGGCAAAGCATCATCCAGTTAAAAGAAGACAGGCTGGCAGGCCATCATCTACCCCAGGACAGGGAGACCAGAGTGTGCTAGATGCAGAAGAGCACCTACCACCCGAGATTGGGATGAACAGATCTATCAAAAAATCTAAAACCAAAATTCTGAGTGAGGCCCAAACGTTAAGGAGCATTTAGCTAAGAAAAGAGGAGGGTAATGTGTACCAGGCACAGGATCAGGTGCCAACATGGCACCAAGTGATGGGATACACATGGAACTCAGGTCAGACAGCTCAGCTGAATAAAGCAGGGACAAGGCCAGAAACAGGCAACACAGCTTCTCAGCCAACTCTGACTGTGCTTAACTCATAACCTGCCACAAAAACCCTGACCAACACAATCGCTTCAATGAAGCAATCTGTCTCCATGCCATAACATTCAACAACTAGCATTCAACCATATTATGCACATGATCTCATTGCCCACTCGGATGTGCTTAAAGATAGGAAAGACAAGCTCATAAAATGGAGAAGGAAAAATGGCTAAGCAAAAGCTATAGTGAGCTTGCTTTAACATTCAAATATACTGACCACAGAAATGTAGACAGAGATGAACCAGAAAGTCAAAGAGTAATTTCCAGAACACTAATCCCAACGCAAGTATACAAGAAAAAACTAGAGGACAGGCCCCTCAGGTTTTTGATCTGTTGTTCAGTAGATATATGGTCAAGTTCAAAAAACCACAACCCTATCTTTCTATTGTTTCTGTTTTGAACCAAGGTCTATCAAATGCCCAGGCTGGCCTTGAACCTATGATCTTCCTGCCTCCACCTCCCAAGTGCTAGGATTACAAGCATGCACCCCCACATCCCACTCTAACTATACCCAGCTCTAACTACCTCTAACTGGCTAGGTCATGTGTGTGAAACAGCTACTAACAATCCTGCTCTCATATGGATTTGTTTGGTCTCTAACAGGCACTCTGCATTACCACCTGCACTCCAATCTCTTGGTCTCATAGACCACCCTATTCTGTACTCCCCAAGAAAGCATCTCATCAGACAGTAACTAAAATGGCAAAACTAACTCCATTTTGTTCTAGCTGACTTTTGCTTTCCCCTGTGTTTTGGTCCAGCCATTCCCACTGCAGTCAGCGAGGCAGAACATCTCATGCAGGCAGTTTCAGGGCGTACACTGCTTCTACAATTCTACAGTTCAAAAGAGGGAGGCCCCTTGCCTATAATATAGATGACAGAACACAATGGAGAAAGATACCCAAAAAGACACCCAATGTAAATCTCTGGCTTCCATATGCATGGGCATACACATACCTATGCACGCACAAAGGCACACAGCAAAATAAAAACCTGGTATGGTAGTCCATGCCTATAATCCTAGCACTCAGTAGGTAGAGGTGGGAAGATTAGAAGTTCAAGGCCATCCTTAGCTATACAGTAAGTTCAAGGCCAGCACTGGACTGTGGGAGTAGGGGAAGGTAACACTGAAAGCAAAGAGAAAAGGCTCTTCTCAGTCTCTGCGTGTTTACACACTGGTGACCTGATGCTTGGAACCATAGCTATGTCTTCACCCAAGAGGACAAACCACTCACTCATCTGCCACAGGTTCCTAGATGTAATCAATCTACCCTGTACACAGGAACTCCTGAGATCTGAGATAATATCTCGCTCCATCAAATGTAAGACTCATTAATGGTCTGATGCATCATTATTTTATGAATCATCAAGGGAAAAAATGCTGCCAACCTAATTAACATGCCATTCGCATAATTATACCATATGTTTCAATGTCCCAATACAAAGAAATGTACATTCCAAAGTAAGGAAAAAATTAAATTCCTTATTGTTTAAGCCAGATGAATAGGGGTTTTTCTGGTTTTCCTGTTATAAATATCATAATTGACTTTTTAAAGAATAATTGACTTGGGCTGGAGAGATGGCCTAGCGGTTAAGAGCGCCGATCACTCTTGCAGAGGACCCGGGTTCGATCCCCAGCACCCACATGGTGGCCAAGAGCTGTCTGAAACTCCAATTCCAGGAGAACTCCAGTTCCAGGGGAGTCCGACACCCTCTTCTGACCTCCGCGGCGTTGCACGTCATGGGTACACAGACTTGCATGCAGACAATACAGTCATACACATACAGAAATAAATAAAATTTAAAAAAAAGAATAATTGATTTTTTTTAAAGGTTATTCTGCTCAATTCTGGGTATCAAGATGCAGAGTACTCAAAGTATAGGCAAGAATAACAGTGGTGGGTCCAGTAATAAAAGGAGAGAGTGAAATATGAAGACAGAGAAATAAAGTTCAGGAGACATCTAATTGTCCTTAAACAGGTGTGAGATGAGCTCTAGATAAAGACTTTGCTCTAGATAAAGCGAGGAAAAGATGGGTTTTTAACAGAGGAGCCAGTCTGTCAACCTAAAGAGCTACCTTTAAGGGGCTTTATACAGGCTAGGGATACAATTCACCTGTGAGGACCTGAGTTCAATCCCTAGTATTGGATTTACTTACACAAGAAAAAAACAGAACCTCCACTTGAGAAATCAAGGGAATACTTCCTATGCTGGCTGAGAAGGGAGTTCAGATGGCTGAGGAGGTAGAAGTAGAAGAACTAGGAGATAGGCCAAACCCCGAAGCCTCTTTTCTTCCTACCAGCGCAGAGGAGCTACATGAGACCATCCTCAGTCAAGCTTTGTGACGTTAATTTCCCAGTGACTTAAAATTAAGAGTCACCAGTATCACAACCTAGAGTGAGTCTCAGCAAATGCAGAAGACAGAAAATTCTGATTTTGTTACTACAATCAGAGACTAGGTGGTTTTATTCCACACTTAAATTAGGCAGCCAAATTGGAATTTAAATTTTCTGATGATTTAGCAGTAAAAAAAAAAAAGAGAGAAAATTACATATCATTCTTCTCTATACACTACAAAAGAGAAACCTTTTTCACTGGTTTATGTCAAATAGTCTGGTTTCTGACTTCCTGAAAATTTTCAAACATTACTACAAAAGGTCTACTGGTTAACCCAGAGAACCCGTACACCTCCAAATTTTAAGACTGTATTCTGACAATGGAAGCCAGCAAAAACAACAGTGTAAAGAGCAAATATATTGCAGTCCTCTTTGAACCATTATCACTGGTGTTTGCATATGAGGGTCCCCAGCAGGTTCCTGTGTTAAAGGCTTAACTGGCAGCTGATGCACTCTGGGAAAGTGACTGGACCAGGTGGGCTGCAGCGCTAATCAAGGGATCAGTCCACTGATGGGAGTCCTAATTTGACGGCATTAATGGAAGTGAAAAAAACTTTCTTCAGAGGTACCTGGCTACAAGAAGTGATGGAAACTAGGGTCTGCTCTTGTCCTCAGCTCCCTCCGTCCTGCTCAGTGCTTCCAGGTCTTCTCTCCCCCACACAATCCCACTGCTAGGATACACTGTTTTATGTCAGGCCCCAGCAGTAGGTTGCAACTCCAGTTCCAAGGGGATCCAGTGCCCTTTTCTGACCTCTGCAGGCACTGCATGACACAGGTGCATTTACACACATACAAGCAATACAGTCATATACAAAAAGGAAAAATAAATATTTCCTTTTAATCTAAGGTCTGTTCCGATTTGCTGAAGGCACCGTTTTGCCACGTTTGTGCTCTGCTCCACCTTTGGTTTCTATTTTTAATTTTAAAACTGTTTTTAGTTTTCATACAATATAATTTGTTGGTATTTAGATCCATCCCTTCCCCTATCCGCACTGCTCCTTACTGCCCGCCCCCACTTAACTTAATGTACTCTATTATATGATAAGGCTTACAGGGTCTAATTTGTGTCCCCAAATGTCCTTCAGTGTGGGTTCATCCACTGGAGCCTGGCTAACCTACAAAAGCCCCACCCTTGAAGGAGACTGCCTCTGTCCCTCCAGCAGCCACTGGTGGACGCCCTTCCCTCAGCTGAGTTGCGGTTTCTTCCCTACCTCCCCATCTCTATGCTGGGATTTTTGTCTCTACTGTTGCTCCTTTGATTTCTATCAACATTTACGCAGCACTTCCTCTGTGCTAAGTGCTATGCACATAAATTCATTTTACCTTTGAGGCAGGTATACTTTAGACACCTCATTTAATAGCCGAGTAACTGAGGCTGATGGAGCTCTCAGTAGCTTATCCAAGCTCACGGAGGCAAATGTAGTCTAAAATGTCAGTTTCTAAATCTCTCCATGGTCCCTGCCCTAGCCCTCACTGAAAAACACAGGCAGGACAAAAGTATTGAGGGATATCAAAAGACGAGCCTCCCTAGCAGCCCTGCCACCTTGGTAAGTTACACTCACCGGCTGCAGAGTGCTAACGTGGAAGTGTCACGCCTCCAACACTCCTGTGTACAATAGAAAAGCCACGGGGGCAGGCCTGCACTGCTTCCCCACTGGGTCCGCCTATTCAGGGCCAGAAAGTCAAATCAGCCCACAAGCTTCAGCTTCAACTCTGGTAGAGCAGGAAGGTTTGAAAGTGCCTCAAGCAGAGCCCACAGCTCTCTGATCCTTTTCAATATCAAACTCTGCGACTGAGTACCACAGCAGCCAGGCTAGGAATGAGGTCGATTACTCAGAGTACTTGTGAGGCTTTCTCCCCACCTCTCCACCCCTGGGGTTCAGACTCTTCCCATCCTCCTTTCCTCTCCGTAACGGCCCCTGTGTTCAAGCTAATCTAATCTGCTCACCTAGAGACTCCTGTGGGGAAAGGAAAGACAAGAAAGGGGGAAGGGGAAGAGAAAAATAAAGTCAGATTCCCAGAAGCTCTTAAGTCACTGTTTCAAAGGGCGTGGTGGACTCGATGCAGCTCAGGTGTAGAGAGCTTACCTAGCAAACAAAAAGACCCTAGGATCAATCCCTAGCATCGCCAAACAATAAAAATGAAAATTAATAACAACAGAAGGCCAAAACAAACACAAAGACACAAACAACGAGCATGCTGTAACAAGGTCTTTGATGCTCAGGGTCACTCTCTTCTCATCCACTAGCTCCACTGTTCTTTAATCATGTCCACTTGTCAGATTAAAACAGAACATTAGCCTCAGGTGCTGAGACCTGTCTCCTACAGCAACACCACCATTTATTTACTTAGGAAGCAAAGCACTGAAGCTTTGTTAAGCAGCTGTGAAACAGGTAACTCTCTACCTGTCTACATTCCCGCTTCACCTTGCTAACGAGAGGCTCAAAGGAGAGATAATGTGTTTATACCAAAGTACTTGTAATACCAAAAGGTTATGATACACTTTTGATAACAAGAAAATCCTCTGAAGGAATGCTAAGTAATCCAACCTTTTTCTTGTCTCCAGTAATTACTTTAAGCAGAGAAGTGCATGTTACTGCCTCCTATGGTTTTAGGGGGTCTTGAACCAAATAATGCTTCTGGTGTCACCCAGACAAGCCAAGGAGAAGGGTATGCACTTAGGTCATGGCATGTTACAGTCACAACTTATTAGCAACTAATTTTCTTTATTCCCCTCAACTGAGTCTTTTGAGTAAGTATAATGTGGAGTCAGACAATGCATTTCTGAAAATTAACATGAACACAGCATCAAATGCTCCATCTCGGAAAGAAGCAGCCTACCTAACACACCAGAAAGGCATTACGCTACTCTTTCATCCAAAGACCTTCAATTCCTATTGTGATGACCTATTTTATTCTGTGTTGGTACGACAGAATACCTGACGCTCGGTAACTTATAAATACTAGAAACTGATTTAATTCACAGTTCCAAAACAGACCACTAGCATCTGACAGGGAACTTCTTGCTGCTCCCTGCCATGACAGAGGCAGAAAGGCAGGAAAACACTCAGAAATCAAGAGAAGGCGACAGTGCTTTCACTCTGAGCCATGCAGACAACCAGCCCGTCCCCACGGTGGCGCTCATCCATCAAGGTCCCACCTGGGGACCTTCCTCCAGGTCTCACTCCTGTGACAATTAATCTTGACTATCCATGTAATAGGATTTAAAATTACCTAGGAGACAAACCCGGGGGCCAGACTTCCCGGGAGGATTGACTGAGGAGGAGGCTCACTCTCAATGTGGGCAGCACTGCCCCTTGGACTGCATGCTCCAACTGAATGAAGGGGAAAGCAAGCTGAATGCCAGAATGCGTGTGTGCTTCCTGGCTGTGGACGCACTGTGACGAACCACCTCATGCCCCTGCCTCTGCGCCTTCCACCAGGATGGACTGTGCCCTCCAAGTCTGAGTCAGACAGACCCTTCTTCCCTCAAGCTGCTTTCTGTCAGGTATTTTAACACAAGTAACAAAATATTTCTCAGTACCATCACACTGGCAATTAAATCTTAACACCAGTTTTGAGGAGACATTGAAACTAAGGTACAGTCACTTCTCACTCATCCAGAACACTAGAACATCTCTGAATACACTGCCTCACACTATCTAATCATGAGGACAGTCAGTCCTCAGGTCACATGCAGTGGTGACTAACATTCTGCCAAATGGCTCTAACTTCCCAAATTTGCAAACTAAGTTAAAAGGTATACAAACTACTAAGTAGACCAAATAATATTTTGGCTGTTCTTAAGTTTTGCCACTGAATAAATGTGTAACTATAAAGTTCCACACAATGAAAGACTGATCACTACCTTGGGTCATTTTAGAACTGTATTTTCACAGAGGAAAAAATATATATATATGAAGCTATGTTAAAGCATCATGACGACCACAGGTACTGGTAGTAGTCTGTCTGTATCTCACCAGAACTCCCAAGCTGAAATCCAAGGTTATGTCGTTAAGAGGTCTTTGAGAGGCAGAACCTTCATGAGTGGGACAAATGCCCTCATAAGGATCCCCCAAGGGAGCTAAATTGTCCTTTTCACCATGTGAGGATAGATAAGAGTGCCACCCAAATGTCCATTGAAATGCTTCACCAAAGGACCAGAGTAGAGAAGAAACATCAGAAAGATAGCACATGCTATTTTTTCTTTTACCTAAGAACCTCAAACTTGAGATAAGTTTATATCTACTTCTGTTGTTGTAAATGATATCTGAGACTGAATAATTTCTAAATAACAACCACCAGAGAACTGATCCTCACCAGAAACCAACCAAATATTCCAACGCCTGACCTTGTCAGCCCTAAGACTCTTGGTCATAAATAACCCCAAATATAACACCTTGTTATAGTAGCCTGAATAAACAAAGGATCAAAGCCTTTTTACTTCTAGTAGTTCATATTTAAGGAAAACACGAATACGAGTATTCAGGAAAACAGGAAAAACAGTGGGTGGTCGCCGTGATCACGGGGAGGGTCTGATGAGCAGGGGGGAACCCACCCTGCAAAGGAAAACAGTTCTGTGCTTTCTGGAACTGCCTCCTGCAGTCTGCCATGGCGACTGGAAAATGGCAGAGGAGGCAGCTCCAACTGCTCAGCCTCCCCCACATTAAGCTTAAGAAAAGAAGCCTCAACTGTCAGCGCTCAGTCAGAACTCGGGAAGTCAGTCAAAAGCTTGCAGCCACCAATGGATCATGGAATCAAGACATCAGCCAAGGAGTGGGAAAGTTTACTGCATTTTGATCTGCCCTTGTCCACCCCCCAATCCCAGGTGCAGCAGCCATTGTTACCACAGGGGACACTAGTCCCTGGTTCCAAAAGCAGCAGAGCAAACCCTATTATCCTACATGCCTTCAATCCCAGCACTCAGGAGGCAGAGGCAGGTGGATCTCTGTGAGAACAAGGAAGTCTGGTCTACATAGTGAGTGAGTTCCAGGAGAGCTGGGGCTATAGAGAGACCCTGTCTCAAAAAATGGGGCATATAGAAGACCCTGTTCTCAAAAAAAAAAAAAAAAAAAAAAAAAAAAAAAAAAAAAAAAATCAATGACTGTAGTCTCTAGCCTGTCAGGGAAACCTGCCGGCCTGATCCAAGATGCCGATCTGTTAAACCCAACCCAGAACTCACCCAAGATGGATAAATAGCTGGCACTGCTCAAAATTACCTGAGGTAAAACATATTTTCTTTCTCAATTGAAACATGAGATAGACACACTGGGCCCCTAGGAGGCCAAAACAGAATGTCCCGGGGAATTAGGACAATTAAAAGAAGCATATGCATGAGGGAATCTCAGAGAGCACAGATGCTCAGGGTGGGGCACAAGCTCAAAGGAAACGTGAGAAGACAGAGTGACTTCACCATAGACACCAGGTTAACTGCTAGAAAGAAGTGGGCCCCACCCAGCGAAGAGCCAACTGGCAAGGTCTGTGGAAGGGCTTGATTGTTTTTACCTGTTTGATCTTGTTTCTCCAAATCCTCAGGATGCTGAAACAGGAGAACACAAGTTCAAGGCCAGCCTATGCAAAAAACCAAGTTTAAGACCAATTCGGTCCCAAAATAAATAGCATATAAAGAGAGAGTTGAGGATATAGCTTAGTGGCACAGCGCTTGCTTGCCTTCAATCACCAGCAGTAACAATCAAAACAGCAGCAGCATGACTGGAACACAAACTACCAGACAATCTTCAACCGTGCACGACAAGGAGTCACCTCAAACAGGGGAAAGGAATGCCACAGCCTTCAACAATGAAAAACAAAAGCCAAACAAACAAAAGCAAACCTTGGAGATTTCCAGAGGAATATTATAATCTTCAGACAACTTATAATCCTCAGACATCAGGGCTTTCACAAAAAAAAAAAAAAAAAAAAAAAAAAACCACACACCACCACCATCAAAAACACACCACAACACATACAAAACAGGGAAGTAGAATCCATTCAAAGAACACAGAAAAAAAAGAAGTTCTAACCAGAGACCTGGGTTTGTTTCCCAGACACGGTGACTAACAACTGTCCGTAACTCTAGTCCAGGAGATCAACGTCTTCTTCTGACCCCATGAGCATTGCATGACACAGGCCACACTTATAGACATGCAAGCAATACTCATACAAATAAAAAGTTCATAATAAAAGAAAGCCTAGAAGCTGGCATCAGTAGATGCATGCCTTTAAATCCTAGGCACTTGAGAGCGTAGAGAGCGAGGTCTCTGTGAGTTAAGCACCATTCGCTAGTGGGGTGATTCGCAGGGTGAAGAGACCCTGTTAGCAAGATAATAAATAAATAATAAGATAAATAAATGATAATCAATATAACCTCAATAATAATTGAATTATAGCTTAAGACATGCTGTGTCAGTGGTTAGGACCATAGGACATAAAAACTTCGCTGCAAGACTGACATGGAAAATGATGAATGAACATGCACAGCATGCAGAAAAAACAAGTTACAATTAAACACATACCCCTAATCTTAAGAAAATATAGCTTGCGTTATCATAGCGCAAGAAGGTAAGCCCAATTTAGACAAAAAGGGTTTCAATAACTACATCATAATTAACTTATAAACATATATCAGCTTTGCTGATTGCAAGGCTAAATCTACTGCTGTAAGCTAACGAACAGAAGCCTTACCAGAAACTCCCGTAAAGACATAGCTGTAGAAGTGGCCTGGTTCAGTGGTGTGAGATATCGTTAACATTAGTGAAACACAAATCCATGAACTACTTGGCCTGTATACGCTGTGATGCGCCCCTGTTTTATGGCAGCACCAGCTGGAACCAGCACACACAGAGGACCCCATGCCAAGCATCAGGGCAGGTGCTCTTCTGAAAGAGACCTCAACACTGTCCACTTCACACCAATCCACAGAACAGGTCTTGACAAATTCAAAGTGACCAAGATCGCACAAAGTGTGCTCCATAACAGCAAGCAATAAGGCTGGAAATCAGCAACAGAACAAAAGCTGGAAAATTCACAAACGTAAAAATTAGGATCTCTCAAAAATCAGTGGGTCAACCCAGGCGATGAACTGGGCCAAGAGACAGCTCGGCAGCTAAAAGCACTTGTCACGCAGGCCCAATGACCTCCATACAGATTCCCAGACTTCCGGTACAAAGCTAGGCATGCAGCACACTCTGCAATCTCAGCATTCCTCCAGCAATATGGGAGGCAGAGACAGGAGGGTGCCCCGAAGCTCAGACCAGCTAGCCTATGCTGCGCTGCACAGCACAGTGGCCACAAGGACCTGCCTAAACAAGTGGAAGGTAAAGACTAACACTTAAGACCATCTGCCCTCACAGTCCACTATGGCAAACACCCTCACACAGGTTACACACACAGATACATGCTTAAAAACTTCTAGGTTAAAAATCATTAAGACCTTTCAGGCCGGGGCTAGTGGTGCACGCCTTTAATAACAGCACTCGGGAGGCAGAGGCAGGCAGTCTCTGTGAGTTCAAGGCCCAGCCTAGGTCTATAATAGCATGGCTTCAGGCAGCAAACTGAGACTTAAAGGGAGACCCTGTTTTTTTTTTTAATTAGGAAAAAAAAAAAGGATTCAGTCAAATGTCGAAATCAATTAAGGACCAAAAACAAGAGCAAAAACAAAACTGGAAAAAAAAAAAAAAAAAAAAAAAAAAAAAAAAAAAAAAAAAAAAAAAAAAAAAAAAAAAAAAAAAAAAAAAAAAAAAAAAAAAAAAAAAAAAAAAAAAAAAAAAAAAAAAAAAAAAAAAAATAAAAAAAAAAAAAAAAAAAAAAAAAAATTTTACCGACATGTTTATACAGAGTATCTCAGATTCCTGAGGCGTAATTTCATGTTCCACATAGCAGCTAAGAAATCAATTATCTGTCTACTTGTCATAAACAGTCTCAAATCATACCACACAACTGCGCAGGAGGCACCAGCAAACCAGCATCACAGTTAAGAATTCTGTTGGGAGGGACTGGGCATGGGGCATATACCCTTTGATTCCAACACTTGGGGAGGCAGAGGACAGGCAGATCTCTGAGTTGAAACCAGCCTGGTCTATTCAGCAAGTTCTAGCCAAGCCAGGGCTACAAAGTGAAAGTCTGTCTCAAAACAACACATAACAACAACAACAACAAGCAACAAAACAAAAAAAAAAACAGGCTGGAGATATGGCTCAGGAGTATAGAGAGCACTTGCTGCCCTCCCAGAGAACCTGAAGTCAGTTCCAAGTACCCACATCAGGCTGGTTACAACAGCCTGTAATTCTAGCTCTAGGGGATCTGACATCTTCCTCTGGCCTCTGAGGATATCCCAACACAAGCAGATACACTCACACAGACACACATACATACACATAAATAAATCTTTAAATAAAGAACAATTCATTTGGGACGGCAGTTTTTTGATATACAATGTCACTCGCATTCCCTTGCAACATAATTAAACCTTCTTCTTAAAAAAAGAATTCTGTTGGTGGTGTGATCAACTGAACATGCTCACACATGTAGTCACGCCTGTGAGCACATATATATGTATAGCTAACTGAAAGAGGAAACACAATCATCTAGGGCACACTGCCTTTCTCAATACTAACTACCAGAGATTAAGAACTAGTTGCAAGTGGGCCCAGGCCTGGAATTCCAGGACTCCATAGGGTAAGGCTGGTGGATCAGAGTTCAAGACCAGCCTGGACCACACAACTGCACCGAGAATCAATTTCTTTTCCTACTGCTCTGATAAAATACACATATCTCAAGGGTGCAGTCTATCACAGTGGAGCAGCAGGAGTATGAGCAGTGCTGGTCACATCACACCCTTAGCATACATGGGGTGATGAATGCATGCATGATGTCTGGATCCCTTTCTCCGTTATTCAGTCCAAGAGCCCAGCTGGAGAATGCCCCCCCACAGAAGGTAGCCCTCCCACCTCCACAAATGTTAATCAAAATTATTCCCCAAAGTATGGTCAGAGACCAATCTCCCTGCGTGATTACGGTGACTTTGTATCCCATCCCAGGAGGAGGGTAGATTAAAGAGTTAGCTCTATCTTGAAGTGCCAACCTTCTACCATGGCACAGGCAGCACTTAACATTTCATAGAGCATCTCATGAAAGCCACTTGGTGACCAGTGGTTCTAGGTACTCTCTATGCTCCATGCCTGCCTCCAAATAAAACAGGCTGGTCTACTGCTGCTAGGGATGATGCTGCATAGACAGGCTGGTCTACTGCTGCTAGGGATGATGCTGCACAGACAGGCTGGTCTACTGCTGCTAGGGTTGATGCTGCACAGACAGGCTGGTCTACTGCTGCTAGGGATGATGCTGCATAGACAGGCTGGTCTACTGCTGCTAGGGATGATGCTGCACAGACAGGCTGGTCTACTGCTGCTAGGGATGATGCTGCACAGACAGGGTGGTCTACTGCTGCTAGGGATGATGCTGCACAGACAGGCTGGTCTACTGCTGCTAGGGTTGATGCTGCACAGACAGGCTGGTCTACTGCTGCTAGGGTTGATGCTGCACAGACAGGCTGGTCTACTGCTGCTAGGGATGATGCTGCACAGACAGGCTGGTCTACTGCTGCTAGGGATGATGCTGCACAGACAGGCTGGTCTACTGCTGCTAGGGATGATGCTGCATAGACAGGGTGGTCTACTGTTGCTAGGGATGATGCTGCACAGACAGGCTGGTCTACTGCTGCTAGGGTTGATGCTGCACAGACAGGCTGGTCTACTGCTGCTAGGGATGATGCTGCATAGACAGGGTGGCTTTTGTTGAGCTTTCCTTGTTTCCTCTTTCTTTTTGTTAACCACAGTAGACCATTGCATACAAATCCATTTTAACTCATGAGGACTCTTTCTATTTCCAGGTGGTTGCCTTCACAGCAGGAGAAGTAGTTTCAAAAAGAACACCAGGCCCCAAAGAAAAGAGCTGACGAATATAACCCTCCACATGACTTAATGGAGAAACATTAAGTAACCAAGCCAATCCTGAAGGCAGCCTGAATTCAGCAAGCAGCCTGCAAACAGTGCGGCTGTTTCAGGTTATCAATTTAGCCAGTCATATAAAATCCCCTGAGTGATAGTTAAGCAATTAGCCTATTGATGGCTTCCCTTTACCTGATTTGGAGATCAGGAGATGCCTGAAAAGTCCAACAGTTTCTAGAGAACAGAATGATGCCACCAAAAAGGCGGCTGGTTATTAAGTACATGAGTGTCAAGCAGTCAAGGCAGATAAGAATCTCTCAGTAACAAGCTGTGTGATGCTGGGGTGGGCAGCAGTGAGGATGAAATACACGCATTACCACTTCATGCCCGCACAAGAAGACCCTCAACTCAAAGCAGTTGCTGGCCATCGCTCAAATTACACCCATTCTTTCCTTCATGCCACTGTTGCCTTAAGAGGAAGAACACATGAAGTCGCTGTTCCATACAGAATCCTAAGTCTGATAGATTCTACTCAAACTCACTCAGATATGTACTTGTTTGATAGGACACATTACCAAAGAAAAGGAGAGGGCAGAAGACTCACAATCCCTCCTGCTGATGGGTGATCACCAGGTATATAGAGGGACATCCATCTGTGTGTGTGTGTGTGTAATTGTGTGTGTGTGTGTGTGATGATGCAGAAGACTCACAATCCCTCCTGCTGATGGATGATCACCAGGTTTGAGGGACATCCTTCTGTGTGTGTGTTGTGTCGTGTATTTGTGTGTTGTGTGTGCAGAAGGACTCACAATCCTCCTGCCTGATTGTATGTCACCAGTTTGGGGACTCCTTCTGTGTGTGGTGTGTGTGTGTGTGTTTTTTTATTCTTTACACAAATGTCAGTATCAAAACTTCCCTTTGTTTTAAAAAATTCTATGTTGGGTCTGGAGAGAAATGGCTCAGCAGTTAAGAAGCACTGCTGTTCTTGCAGAAGGACCTGGCGTTCAAATCCAAGAACCCACACGGTCTATAACTCCAATTCCAGGGGTCCGACACTCTTCTGTCCTCCGTGAGCACTGCATAACGATGGGTGCGCTTACATGCAGGCATAAATAACTCACCACATAAAAGTATTTTTTAGAATGCTGTTTCAATTAGCACTATAAAAACCATTCACTTAAAGGATTCAGACAACACTGGCTGAGTGCAATACTACTTGTGTAAACCTCATGTCTCTATAAACCCTCACTCTGCATAGCCTCCTTTTTAAGGTTCTGACAATACAAAATGACTACAGCGGTCGGTTATCCCTCCCATGAGGGAAGGATGAGGAGGGGACCTAACTGTATCAAACATGGTGGAAACTCCAGCACTGCCTTCTAGGCATACAGCACTCTCTCCTCTCTCCTCCAGATGGTGAGCAACACTCCAACAAAACCCACACATTCACAACAAGCGTAGGAGTGTGTACTGTACATCCTTTCCCAAAGCAGCTGCTCTGGAGCGTACTTGCTCAGCAGTAAGGAAATCAAAGTGTCCAACTAGCGATCTGTGAGGGGAGCACTAAGACTCCAGCACTGGTAGCTGCCAGCTGCTGCCTAAATACTATTTTCCACCATCTTCTGAAGGCTAGTAGTCTACTCAAATAGATTTTTTAAAAGAAAATGAATGCAAAATTTATAATTATTAGAAGCATTATATAATTTAGGCATTCTGCTTCTTTCCTTTGAGTTACAAGGGAACAAAGTGCTGTGACTTCTGCAAAGAAACACAGAGTNCCGCAGCCACTCCACCTGCCAGGAAGTCCTTGGCAAAGGACACAGCGGCATCTGTCATGTTGAAAGAAAAAGAGACAGGCGAGTGCAGGACAGGACTGGGCTGACAACTGGCTTTTACTACCAGACTCTGGGCAAGAAATTTTTAAAATAAAGTTTTAGGTCTTGGGAAATAGTTCAGTTGGTAAAGTGCTTGCCGAGCATGCATAAAGACTTAGTTTAATCCTTAGTACTGACCGCTGCCCAATATAGAACTTGGTGATGCATGCCTGTAATCCTAGTCCTTGGGAAGTAGAGGCAGGGAGATCAGAAGGGAAAGGTCATCTTTGACTTTATAGTGAATTTGAGGACAACCTGGGCTACAAGGGATCTTGTCTCAAATATAAGAATGAATCACATTTTATGTCTGCAGTACAATTTTTCTGGTCTTACTGATTATTTATTTCTGGTTGTACTTTCCTTTTGGATGCTTAAGATCACAGTTAGCCCAGATTAATCAAAGTTTTTGTTTTCTCAAGGCCTCAGGGGTCTCTTTGGGTTTTTTCGGGGGGGAGGAGGGTGGGAGTACCTTGCTCCTTTCAGCTTTTTACCAGTTCCATCCACTCGAGGAGAAAATCAGGTATTGCTAGACCAGGCTTCCTTTTCTGAAGCATGAGCAGACTTTTCTCTTTATAGATTGGACACTGGCTGAAGTCCCATTAATGGCTCTCTAAGACCTCCCAGAACAGGAAAACTGGTGACCCACATTTGCAGGACATTTCAAGAGATGCCTCCATGCATAATCCCCTAAGACTTGATTGACCTCTGAGGGCAAGGAACAAAGTTATCCCTTAGGTCCCTTGGACAAATTGGTGTGGGCGTTAAGCCAGCCTATCACATTGCACCTATATAAAACTTGAGATCTTAGTAAAAAGACAAAAAAAAAAAAAAACCACACACCACCACCATCAAAAACACAACCACAACACATACAAAGAACAGGGAAGTAGAATCCATTCAAAGAACACAGAAAAAAAAAGAAGTTCTAACAGAGGACCTGGGTTTGTTTCCCAGGACACACGGTGACTAACAACTGTCCGTAACTCTAGTTCCAGGAGATCCAACGTCTTCTTCTGACCTCCATGAGGCATTGCATGACACAGGCACACTTATAGACATGCAAGCAATATACTCATACACATAAAAAGTTCAAGTATAAAAAATGCCTAAGAAGCTGGGCATAGTGATGCATGCCTTTAATCCTAGGCACTTGGGAGGTAGAGGCAGGCGGATCTCTGTGAGTTCAAGCCCACCTTGGTCTACATAGTGAGTTTCAGGACAGCTGGGGCTGGAAACCCTGTGTCAAAAAGACCAAAAATAAATAAATAAATAAATAAATAAATAAATAAAATAATAAAAAATGCTTAAGACCACTGTGTTTGCTATGCAAGGACTAAAGGGAAATATGCCTGAACTGAATTGGAAAATGATGTATGAAATGCACAAAGCATCAATAAAAAAAATTAAAATAAAAAAATAATCTTAAGAAAAAATAAGTTCAGTTATCAATAAGCTAAAGAAAGTGCAATGGAGAATATTTTATATCAATAAAAGGGTTGATTCATCAAAAAGATATACTACACCAAAAATAAATCACTGATTAAGGAAATAAACAAGAGCCTTACCAGAAGCCAGCAGTAACTAACTAGGGAGAAATAGAAAGTTCGATGTGCCTGGTTCAGTGGTGTGGAGTAACTTCAGAAACAACTCCAAGGATAGCTGTTTATGGCAGCACCAGCTGGAACCAGCACACACAGAGGACCCCATGCCAAGCATCAGGGCAGGTGCTCTTCTGAAAGAGACCTCAACACTGTCCACTTCACACCAATCCACAGAACAGGTCTTGACAAATTCAAAGTGACCAAGATCGCACAAAGTGTGCTCCATAACAGCAAGCAATAAGGCTGGAAATCAGCAACAGAACAAAAGCTGGAAAATTCACAAACGTAAAAATTAGGATCTCTCAAAAATCAGTGGGTCAACCCAGGCGATGAACTGGGCCAAGAGACAGCTCGGCAGCTAAAAGCACTTGTCACGCAGGCCCAATGACCTCCATACAGATTCCCAGACTTCCGGTACAAAGCTAGGCATGCAGCACACTCTGCAATCTCAGCATTCCTCCAGCAATATGGGAGGCAGAGACAGGAGGGTGCCCCGAAGCTCAGACCAGCTAGCCTATGCTGCGCTGCACAGCACAGTGGCCAACAGAGACCCTGCCTCAAACAAGGTGGAAGGTAAAGACTAACACTTAAGACCATCTGCCCTCACAGGTCCACTATGGCAAACACCCTCACACAGGTTACACACACAGATACATGCTTAAAAACTTCTAGGTTAAAAATCATTAAGACCTTTCAGGCCGGGCATGGTGGTGCACGCCTTTAATCCCAGTGGGAGGCAGAGGCAGGCAGATCTCTGTGAGTTCAAGGCCAGCCTGGTCTATATAGCATGCTTCAGGCCAGCTGAGACTAAAGGGAGACCCTGTCTCAAAAAGACCAAAAAAAAAAAAGGATTTCCAGTCAAAGTCGAAATCATTAAGACCAAAAACAAAGCAAAACAAAACTGGGAAAATACCGACATGTTTATACAGAGTATCTCAGATTCCTGAGGCGTAATTTCATGTTCCACATAGCAGCTAAGAAATCAATTATCTGTCTACTTGTCATAAACAGTCTCAAATCATACCACACAACTGCGCAGGAGGCACCAGCAACCAGAATCACCATTAAGAATTCTGTTGGAGGGCTGGGCATGGTGGCATATACCTTTGATTCCAACACTTGGGGAGGCAGAGGCAGGCAGATCTCTGAGTTTGAAACCAGCCTGGTCTATTCAGCAAGTTCTAGCCAAGCCAGGGCTACAAAGTGAAAGTCTGTCTCAAAACAACAATAACAACAACAACAACAGCAACAAAGCTTCTGTTGCAGGCTGGAGATATGGCTCAGGAGTTGAGAGCACTTGCTGCCCTCCCAGAGGACCTGAGTTCAGTTCCAAGTACCCACATCAGGCTGGTTACAACAGCCTGTAATTCTAGCTCTAGGGGATCTGACATCTTCCTCTGGCCTCTGAGGATATCCCAACACAAGCAGATACACTCACACAGACACACATACATACACATAAATAAATCTTTAAAATAAAGAACAATTCTATTGGGAGGCAGTTTTTCTGATATACAATGTTCACTGCATTCCTTGCAACATAATAAACTTTCTTCTTCAAAAAAGAATTCTGTTGGTGGTGTGATCAACTGAACATGCTCACACATGTAGTCACGCCTGTGAGCACATATATATGTATAGCTAACTGAAAGAGGAAACACAATCATCTAGGGCACACTGCCTTTCTCAATACTAACTACCAGAGATTAAGAACTAGTTGCAAGTGGGCCCAGGCCTGGAATTCCAGGACTCCATAGGGTAAGGCTGGTGGATCAGAGTTCAAGACCAGCCTGGACCACACAACTGCACCGAGAATCAATTTCTTTTCCTACTGCTCTGATAAAATACACATATCTCAAGGGTGCAGTCTATCACAGTGGAGCAGCAGGAGTATGAGCAGTGCTGGTCACATCACACCCTTAGCATACATGGGGTGATGAATGCATGCATGATGTCTGGATCCCTTTCTCCGTTATTCAGTCCAAGAGCCCAGCTGGAGAATGCCCCCCCACAGAAGGTAGCCCTCCCACCTCCACAAATGTAATCAAAATAATCCCCCAAAGGTATGGTCAGAGACCATCTCCCTGGTGACTTTAGGTGACTTTGGATCCCATCCCAGGAGGGAGGAGGTAGGGATAAAGAGTTAGCTCTATCTTGAAGTGCCAACCTTCTACCATGGCACAGGCAGCACTTAACATTTCATAGAGCATCTCATGAAAGCCACTTGGTGACCAGTGGTTCTAGGTACTCTCTATGCTCCATGCCTGCCTCCAAATAAAACAGGCTGGTCTACTGCTGCTAGGGATGATGCTGCATAGACAGGCTGGTCTACTGCTGCTAGGGATGATGCTGCACAGACAGGCTGGTCTACTGCTGCTAGGGTTGATGCTGCACAGACAGGCTGGTCTACTGCTGCTAGGGATGATGCTGCATAGACAGGGTGGCTTTTGTTGAGCTTTCCTTGTTTCCTCTTTCTTTTTTGAACCACAGATAGACCATTCATATAAATCCATTTTAACTATGAGGCTCTTCTATTTCCAGGTGTGTTTGCCTCCACAGCAGGAGAAGTAGTCAAAAAGAACACCCAGGCCCCAAAGAAAAGAGCTGACGAATATAACCCTCCACATGACTTAATGGAGAAACATTAAGTAACCAAGCCAATCCTGAAGGCAGCCTGAATTCAGCAAGCAGCCTGCAAACAGTGCGGCTGTTTCAGGTTATCAATTTAGCCAGTCATATAAAATCCCCTGAGTGATAGTTAAGCAATTAGCCTATTGATGGCTTCCCTTTACCTGATTTGGAGATCAGGAGATGCCTGAAAAGTCCAACAGTTTCTAGAGAACAGAATGATGCCACCAAAAAGGCGGCTGGTTATTAAGTACATGAGTGTCAAGCAGTCAAGGCAGATAAGAATCTCTCAGTAACAAGCTGTGTGATGCTGGGGTGGGCAGCAGTGAGGATGAAATACACGCATTACCACTTCATGCCCGCACAAGAAGACCCTCAACTCAAAGCAGTTGCTGGCCATCGCTCAAATTACACCCATTCTTTCCTTCATGCCACTGTTGCCTTAAGAGGAAGAACACATGAAGTCGCTGTTCCATACAGAATCCTAAGTCTGATAGATTCTACTCAAACTCACTCAGATATGTACTTGTTTGATAGGACACATTACCAAAGAAAAGGAGAGGGCAGAAGACTCACAATCCCTCCTGCTGATGGGTGATCACCAGGTTTGAGGGACATCCTTCTGTGTGTGTGTGTGTGTGTGTGTGTGTGTGCAGAAGACTCACAATCCCTCCTGCTGATGGATGATCACCAGGTTTGAGGGACATCCTTCTGTGTGTGTGTGTGTGTGTGTGTTTCTTTTATTCTTTACACAAATCAGTATCAAAATTCCCTTTGTTTAAAAAATGCTATGTTGGGGCTGGAGAAATGGCTCAGCAGTTAAGAAAGCACTGCTGTTCTTGCAGAAGACCTGGGTTCAAATCCAAGAACCCACACGGTCTATAACTCCAATTCCAGGGGGTCCGACACTCTTCTGTCCTCCGTGAGCACTGCATAACATGGGTGCGCTTACATGCAGGCATAATACTCATACACATAAAAGTATTTTTTAGAATGCTGTTTCAATTAGCACTATAAAAACCATTCACTTAAAGGATTCAGACAACACTGGCTGAGTGCAATACTACTTGTGTAAACCTCATGTCTCTATAAACCCTCACTCTGCATAGCCTCCTTTTTAAGGTTCTGACAATACAAAATGACTACTGCGGTCGGTTATCCCTCCCATGAGGGAAGGATGAGGAGGGGACCTAACTGTATCAAACATGGTGGAAACTCCAGCACTGCCTTCTAGGCATACAGCACTCTCTCCTCTCTCCTCCAGATGGTGAGCAACACTCCAACAAAACCCACACATTCACAACAAGCGTAGGAGTGTGTACTGTACATCCTTTCCCAAAGCAGCTGCTCTGGAGCGTACTTGCTCAGCAGTAAGGAAATCAAAGTGTCCAACTAGCGATCTGTGAGGGGAGCACTAAGACTCCAGCACTGGTAGCTGCCAGCTGCTGCCTAAATACTATTTTCCACCATCTTCTGAAGGCTAGTAGTTACTCAAATAGATTTTTAAAAGAAAATGAATGCAAAATATTATAATTATTAGAAGATTATTATAATTAGGCATTCTGTTCTTTCCTTTGATACAAGGAACAAAGTGGCTGTGACTTGCAAAGAACACAGAGTGCCTTCCTCTGGTTGCTCATTAATCTTCTCAGAGTTATACCATTAACAGGGCAGACACCCTGACCTGAGTTTGCTTCCAATTACAGTCCTCCCCTCAAGTCTCCAGCGAGCTCAGGTCTTCTTGTGTCTCATTCCACGAAAGCAAGTGAAGCCAAGGAGAAAGGAGAGCAGACGACCACGGGGTCCACCATCTTCCAGAGAGAAGAACAGACGACTACAGGGTCCACCATCTTCCAGAGAGAAGAACAGACAACCACGGGGTCCACCATCTTCCAGAAAGAAGAACAGATGGCCACGGGGTCCACCATCTTCCAGAGAGAAGAACAGACGACCACGGGGTCCACCATCTTCCAGAGAAGAACAGACAACAACGGGGTCTGTCCATCTTCCAGAGAGAAGAACAGACGACCACGGGGTCCACCATCTTCCAGAGAAGAACAGACAACAACGGGGTCTGTCCATCTTCCAGAGAGAAGAACAGACGACCACGGGGTCCACCATCTTCCAGAGAAGAACAGACAACAACGGGGTCTGTCCATCTTCCAGAGAGAAGAACAGACGACCACGGGGTCCACCATCTTCCAGAGAAGAACAGACAACAACGGGGTCTGTCCATCTTCCAGAGAGAAGAACAGACGACCACAGGGTCCACCATCTTCCAGAGAGAAGAACTGATGACCCTGGAGTCCATTCACCTTCAAGAGAGGAGGAGAACAGATGACCGTGGGGTCCACCATCTTCCAGAGAGCAGATCTTCAAAGTTCCAAGGTGACTTAGTCATTCCCCCTCTCTAAGACAAGGGGAAAGAAAAGTTTGTTGCCAGATATATGCACTCTCCAGCCCTGTCTGTGTTAAGTACTAAAAGAAAGCAATTTTAACTGATTTAGCCTTATTTCACTTCGGAAGGGGTGCATGGGTTTCCAGCCCTGTGCAATATAGTCCTTTCTCCAAATGATCCTCCCCAAACCCTAAACCCATCACTCTCTGTTCAACAGCAGCCACAGGGATGGAGAAGCAGTTCAAGAACCATGCTTTCATGGTAGTGTTTAGACAAGGATGGGAATACAGGTCTGTGGCTTGTCTCCCACCTTGATTTGCACTTAAGGCCTGGTGAGTGTCACTTTCTGACCCTAAGGATGGGATGTTCTTCATGATCCACTCTATGACTCACTCCATGAGTGTCACCCAAGACCATGCAACCCTTGTTACAAGGTTCCTAATTTCTGCAATGACTATTTCCAACCCAACACCAGCACTGTCCTATACCCAGCAGCTTTTTCTTCTCCTGTGCGTGCATGCGCGTGCGTGTGTGTGGTGTGTGTATGTTATGTGTGTGTGTGTACTCTGTGTGTGTTTATGTATGTTATATGTGTGTGTACTCATGATCCCATGTGTGGTATATGTGTGTTTACATGCACGTGGAGCCTGGAGACTAACGTCCAGCAAATTTCTCAACAGCCCACAGTACCGCTAGCCAGCTTGCTCCCAAGATCCAACCTCTACGTCTGGGGCTGAAATTACAGGCCAGCTGGGATGCTCTGGGTATTTACATGGGTCCTTGCTTTGAACTTTAACCTCTGAGCCATGTCCCCAGCCTTCCACTTAGCACCTTTAAATCACTTTTATAATTTACCAAATTTCAAACAAAACTGAAGACTCCTGTAACTGACATAAACCTGGGAAATTGTCTATTGCAAACAACCAATACATCTAAACTCTTCGTTTTGGTCCACAGAGCCATTTTAAGATTAGTAAAATGGTCATTATCATTTCTAATTTACAGAACCAATGGCCTATCTCATGAAATAAATGGTAAGTGATGATCTGTTATGCTAAATGAAGTCCCCTAGAGAAAAGTATCCATGACAGTAGTACTTTGAAGGGAAAACTGTAGTTTCAAATAAGCTGGCAGGCTGATTTTTCTTATTGAAATGCCCCTTAATTTGTGAAATATATATACCTTTTTAGAACATTAAGCCCAATTTTGTATGAATTTTCCCCCAACATTAACTTGCAGGCCAGCAAGATGGCTCAGTGGGCTCAATAACCTCAGTTTGGTCCCTGGGACCCATGTAGTGAAAGGAGAGAAATCAAGTTATTCTGCAAAACGCACATGCATGCGTGTGCACACACACACGCTCTAAAAGTAACATAGAAAAAAATAGAAAAAATACATTATTCTCCTATTGCACCCCTTAGCCCCAAAATCCAAATGCAAGGACCACTCAAACTAGCATGGGGGGCAGTGAGGTGGCTTCCACACAGGGTGTTACTATACTGCAGCACTGCAGCGCCAAAATCCAGCCATCAGTGCATCCTGCAAAGCTGGAGACATTCTCAAAAAGTTCCCATCAAGTCTCTGGAGCAGGGCAAGAGACCACCTTTGACTGTCTCTCTGGGGACTATGTCTACGCAGGTGAGCACCACTAGCAGAGCAATGAGTGGAGCTGCACTGACAGCCTCTTCTAGGTGCTCAATGCTGAGGACAGGAGGAGGTGACTGCCCACAAGGACATTACCTCCTCCCAACTTTTAAGAACTCTGACAAGGGGCAGAGATCCCATTGTAAAGATGGGGAGACTCAGGCTCTGAAAACTCCGTAGTTCGTTCCAACCTGGGCTATGGCACTGTGGAAAGAGAAAACACATGATCTGCAGGGTTAACAACTGGACAAAGACACAACTCGTTATGGCCTGCAGGCAGGCTAACGGTTGTATAATTTCACACAACGACGGCCGAAGGCTCTCCCTCTCCTGCTTACCCTACTACAAGGCTGTAATTTGCCTGTTTCAGAACCTGCACCATAACACATGTTCATAAGTCTGCTTACCTGAAAGGTTATCTATGCCCAAGTTTCAAGAGAATGAACTGCTTTCACCTTCTAATTAGACTGACACTGGATCAACTATACATTTCACAACTTGCGATGCTAAAGGAAAGAACAGGGGTATCATGGGTTCAACTGTGTCTCCCCGGAAGATATATGCAAGTCCCAGCTGGAGAACACAGGCTGGCACCTTCAGGCCTGATCCCATAGCCTGAATCAGGTCATAACCCCGTACTGCTGTCTCTGGGACAAAGTTAAGCAACAGTCTGTTCTGGGACTTCACAGCCCTGTTTATGGTACCTGGCTGCTCTAAGCTCCCTGTCACATGCACTATGTGGAACTAAATCAGGTAACATGAAACTTCCTGTCAACCCTAAAAGGCTATTAAAAAAAAAGTCAGATCTTTCCTCTGTTCGGGGGATAGATCAGAGATTGCTGCAGGCATTTCCCAGGAGGTTCTCTGAAGGGTGCTCTCGGGGAGCCCCTCTGCCCCCCTCCTGCCCACCCCACCCCTGCCATGAAGGTGCTCTCCCCCCCACTGCCCAGCCCTGCCATGAAGGTGCTCTCCCCCAACCCCTTATCTCTCATTCTCACTCTTTTTGTTTTTGTTTTATTTGAGACAGTGTCTAACTATGTAGCTCTGGCTGGCCTCAAACTCACAGAAATCTCTCTGTCTCTGACCCCCAAGTCTTGGTATTACAGACTACCATGGGAAGACTCTCTGGGCTTTAAAGAGAAGCTTCTCCTTCCCTTTATAATCCCATCATGGATAGATCTCCATGTACTATACTGCTGGAGTCTAATAATCTCCCTCCTTCCCACAGGCAGTGCCAATTACAGCCTTAATTCTAGTAAACCTCACTGAAGGGAATTGGTCCGTTTCCTTTATTATTTAATACTATCCATCATCCCTCAGAATGGGACCTTACATGGTGTGCTGGATAGCTTTAGTGTCAATTTGACACACCTGGGTTGAGGGAGCCTCAATTGGGGAATTGCCTCCATTGGACTACCTGTGGCCATGCCTGGAGGGCATGTTCTTGATTATTGTGTGATGTGAAGGGCCTAGCTCACTGTGAGCAGTGCCACCCCGGGTAGGTATTGCATATGTATTCTTATGTATTGCATGAGAAAGCAGGCTGAGCATAGGCCAGGGGAGCAAGCCAGTAAACAGCCTTCCTCCATGGCCTGTGCTTCAGCTCCTGCCTCCAGGTTCCTCCCCTGAATTCCTACCTTGGGCTCCCTCAGTGATGAACTGTGACCCTGGAGGTGTAAGACGAATAAAACCTATCCTCCCCATGTTGGTATTGGTCAGTGTTTTGTCACAACAACTAAAAAGAAACCAGAACACATGGGAAGAGAATCATTGCACAATGACTGAGATCACAATGGAACAGATTAAGCTCTTAACACAACTGGTTTCCACATAAGGGACTGGCAAGACAACCAAGGCACATGCTCCGAATCTGCTGCTGCAAGCACCTAGCTCAAGAAAACATATTCTTTTTAAAAAAATTTTTTTATTTTATTTCTGTATGTGCATGAATGCACTGTATGCATGCAAGTGTGTGCACCCGTGTCGTGCAATGCCGCAGAGGTCAGAAGAGGGTGTCAGATTCCCCTGGAACTGGAGTTCTCCTGGAATTGGAATTTCAAACGGTTCTCAGCCGCCATGTGGGTGCTGGGGATCAAACCTGGGTCCTCTGTAAGAGCGGTCGGCACTCTTAACTGCTAGGTCATCTCTCCAGCCCAAGAAAACATATTCTAAAATGGACAGTTGGCCATCCAATTTGACAGCTGCCTCCTCCATAAAAATCAAGTAAGTGATTAACTTATACTCAATCATAAACTTTAGCCACCATACATGAGACAGATGAAAATAAATTCCTACATATTTTCAGTTAATCTAAAATTTCAAAGACAAGGGATAAACAACATTACCAAAGCCAACAGACCCTGGTGAACTTTTCACAGGCAAACTCCAGGCTGGCTGAGGCTGTTCTCAGGCCTCCATTAAAAGTCAATGCTTCTGTGATGCAGGTATGGATAATCTCATCCTCCCCCAACACCCTCTCTTCTTTCTGCAAAGCTGTCTCAGAAGCCTTTCCCTTCACTCCTGTTTTCCAATGCACTCACCATCCAGCACTCAGGTGCACCTGACCTAGCTGCCCCGTGTCAACCTGGCGCCATGCTTCAATGCCACATCTGTTCACTCACTCCCACAGACACTACTACAGAGTACTTTCCAGGAAACACATGAACGAGATACAGTCTACCTTTAAAGAAGTCTATCAAGAGAGAACAACGGATTACAAGGCAAAAGGAAACAAGGATACTTACAAACCAAAGGTGCTTTTTGCCCGAGAAAGTTCAAATTCAAAAGTGATCATTTGGATGGAAAAATCAAGATCAGATGTCATGGGAAAAGTTAACAACTGAAAGAGGTCATAGAGAAGGGCTGAAATTTGAGCAAAGAACAGTGGAAAGTACTGTCCAGGTGGAGGTTTCATAACCTCTGAGCTAGACATGTTTGGACTGCAAAGATTTCTTGTGGTCCAGGACCATCCTCTATGTCACAGAATGTTGGCAGCATCCTAACTTCAAACTGAATATAAATAGTTCTACCTCTAGCTGTGGACAACCACCAAGATCTCTACCCATCGCCACTTAATAGGCAGGGAGGTGTCACTCCTGGTTTAGAACTGGGTAGAGAAATCAGACTAGCAAAAGAGGCAAACAGTCCACAGTAAGAGTGCTTCCACTAACGTTTCATGTTGTAATGCCAACACAGCTCAGATGCCAAGACTGAAGCAGAATAAAGTAACGAAACTGGGAACCAGAAAGTCTTCTGGAACTACAAGGCTTCAAATTTTTGGTTTTCAAGTTTGAGTGTACCTCAGCAACCAGAAGAGACTAGGGCAGAAAAATGGGCAGACTGAGTTACACACACAGCAAATGCCAAGCCAACTTGGACTACACAGTAAGACTCCATCTCAGAATGAAATAAAACAAAAACCTCGGCTAGAGAGATGACTTTGCAGTTAAAAATGCTTGCTGTTCTTGCAGTAGACTCAAATTCAGTTCCCAGCACCCATGATAGCTGTGTATACTACATTACATTACATGGTAGCTGTGTACACTACATCTCCATGGTAGCTGTGTACACTACATCTCCATGGTAGCTGTGTATACTACATTACATTACATGGTGGCTGTGTACACTACACTACATTTCCACCAGGACAGGATTCCAAGTTCTCCACACACTTGTCAACATTTGTACCTTTCTGGGGTTCTGACAGGAGGCACTACCAAGGGTTGAAGCATTGTTACATTTAATTTTTTTAGATTTATTTATTTTTATGTGTTTGAGTGTTTGTCTCAATAAATGTGTGTGCACCCCTGGCATGTCTGGTGCCCTATGAGACCAGAAGAGAGTGTCAGATCCCCGAACTGTTGTTAAAAGTCACTGTGAGCTGCCATGTGGGTACTGGGAACCAAACCCAGGTCCTTTGTTAAAGTAAAAAGTGCACTTAATCACTGACCCAGCTCTCCAGCCTATTCATTGGATTTTAAAAATAATCATTCAAGATTACATTGTGCAAAGTTAATCAATTCTTTTTACTTAACCTTGAAAAAGTTTCTAGTTTGTATTGATTAATGTTAATATAAAGCCCAGGGCAAGGAAGATGGCTCAGCAGGTGTGGTGGTTTGCATGAGTGTCCCCCATAGGCTTTGGGTGTTCAGACATTTGTCTCCAGTTGGTGGCACTGTTTTTGGAGGTCTTAGAAGGTGTGGCCATGCTAGAGGAAGTGCGTCACTGGGGGCAGGCTTAGTGAGTTTTAACAAGCCTCCTGGTCTACAGTTGCTCTCTCTCTGCTTCCTGTGCTCATTGCCAGATGTGACCCTCAGTTTGCTGTTCCAGTCTCCAGCCGCCATGCCTCCCGCCACAATGGACTCTAATTCCCTGGAACCATCAATCGTAAGCTCAAATAAACTCTTCCTTTTATAAGTTCCTTGGTCATAGTGTTTTATCACAGCAACAGAAAAGTGACTAATATAGCAGGTAAAGACACTTGCTGCCAAGCCTGACAGACTAAGTTCAAAACCCAGAAAGTAGGAGAGAACCAATTCTCATAATTTGGCTGCTGACCTCCACACACATGCCATGGTACCTGTGATGCACACACAGAGACAGCTTTTAAGGAATTACAGGGAGTCTATGATGGCTGTGTGGGTAAGGAGCTTGCCGCCTCAAGACCCAAGTCTGAAGTCTAGAACCCACATGAGCAAGAGAACCAACCTCCAAGAAATTGTGCTCTGACCTCCACATGCTCGCTGTGCTCTGACCTCCGCACACTGGCTGTGCTCTGACCTCCGCACACTCGCTGTGCTCTGACCTCTGCACACACTGTGCACTGACCTCCACACGCTCGCTGTGCTCTGACCTCTGCACACTGGCTGTGCACTGACCTCCACACGCTCACTGTGCTCTGACCTCCGCACAATGGCTGTGCTCTGACCTCCGCACACTTGCTGTGCTCTGACCTCCGCATGCTGGCTGAGCACTGACCACACACTGGCTGTGCACTGACCTCCACACACTGGCTGTGCACTGACCTCCACACAGTCGCTGTGGCATATGCACACTCACAGGCATGCACACACAAAACATATACATGGAGAAATGTGTGCTGCTATCATGCTATCATTATTAGGAGACCACTGGGTAAGCACACTCAAGTGAGCTATGAGCTGTAAAGCCTCACAAGTAAGATTTTAGCCAGTGGAAAGATAAAAATATCTGCAACAGCCTTCAATTTTGAAAGCAGTGCATGTAAGAGCACTCACTTTGGCAAACTCCGACAGGGTCAACCATGGCCTTATATACCACCAGAAGTCAGGGCGGGTTTGTCGTCAGGAATAACAGCAATGTCCCCTGACTACCAACATCAAATAGTGTGAGGAGAGCCTGAGGCAGCACAGGAAAGAAGTCAATGTTAAATGTTAGCTAAGTCAGCTGGACCAACGTTACCTTGTAAACAGGGTACATCTGACCCACAGCACATGGTCTGCTCACAGCTTTGTGCATTTCTTATTCTCATTATAAACTGCAGGCATTCTCTCCAGACTGGGAACATCTTTATTATCCCTCAGGTCACAGGTTTCTGACTTTAGAATCATCATCTAGAACCTTAGCACAGGCCCACTGCTGGTGTTACATAAAGGAACTTTAATTATTAACCACCTGTTCACTAAATTACACATTTATTGCTTTCATGTATCAGTAACATAGTTTTTAAAGTCCAAAAAAAATGTAAATTTTAAAGTGTCAAAAAATTGTAGGGTCTAGAGAGATGACTCAGCAGTTAAGAGCACTGACTGCTCTTGCAGAGGAACTGGGTTCAATTCCCAGCACCCACATAATGGCTAACAACCATATTTAACTCCAGTTTCAGGGGATATGACCGCCCTCTTCTGACCTCTGAAGGCAGTGCACCACAGGAGTGCACTTATACACATGCAAGCAATACTCAGACACATAAGACTTTAAAAGTAAAGTAATAATTTTTTGGCCAGGCATGGCCCATCATGGTGGCACACGCCTTTAATCCCAGAACTCTCAAGGCAGTGGCAGGCAGATCTCTGTGAGTTCAAGGCCAGCCTTGTCTACATAGCAAGCTGCAGGTCAGCTGGGACTAAAGGGAGACCCTGTCTCAAAAAGACAAAAAAAAAAGTAATAATTTTTTTTTTAAGTGTCCAAAAATGTAACCTAGTATCTGGAATTAGTAGAACAGATACTTTTATAAAATTTCAGGGCGTGGTGGTGCATGGCTTAATCCTAGCACTTGGGAGGCAGAGGCAGGCGGATCTTTTTGAGTTCAAGGCCAGCCTAGTCTATAGAGCGAATTCCAGGACAGCTGGGGCTACAAGGAGACCCTGTCTCGAAAAGACCAAAAAATAATTTTTTTGATTTATTTTTATTTTGTATGCATGAGTGTTTTACCTGCATGTAAGTGCACCCCTGTGGTACAATGCCTGTGGAGGTCAGAAGGACTCCCTGGAGCTGGAGTTATAGACAGTTTTTAGTAGCCATGTGGGTGCTGGGAATAGAGCCCAGCTTCTCTGCAAGAGTAACTCTCCAGCCCCCTGGAACAGATACTTTTAAACAGTAGTTATAAATTCCTTACTGGAATAGTGGGTGTCCATTTTTAAACTCTTTTTTGGATTTGATTATGAACTTCTAAAACATGCTGAAATATTTCCATGAGAATTTAAATTTAGTTTTATACTTAAATCTTACTTAGTTCCTTTCCAAGCATTTGTACATAATTTTATTTTTTTATTAATTTTATTTATTTCTGTATGTGTATGAATGTACTGTCTGCATGCAAGTTTGTGCACCCGTGTCGTGCAATGCCGTGGAGGTCAGAAGAGGGTGTCGGATTCCCCTGGAACTGGAGTTCTTCTGGAATTGGAGTTTCAGACGGTTCTGAGCCGCCATGTGGGTGCTGGGGATTGANGTATGAATGTACTGTCTGCATGCAAGTTTGTGCACCCGTGTCGTGCAATGCCGTGGAGGTCAGAAGAGGGTGTCGGATTCCCCTGGAACTGGAGTTCTTCTGGAATTGGAGTTTCAGACGGCTCTCAGCCGCCATGTGGGTGCTGGGGATTGAACCCAGGTCCTCTGCAAGAGCGTTGGCGCTCCTAACCGCTAGGCCATCTCTCCAGCCCCTTGTACATAATTTTAAGCTACCCCTAAGGGTTACTAACACAACAAAGAGAATTAATTCCATATAATTTTGTACACAAAATTTACCAAATTTAAATATGATTTTTGAAAGGTTCTTTTTTTTAGGTTATTTTGAGGTCTGTAAAATTAGGAGATGGAAATAAGGAGTCCATTTGGGGGGCCTGGGTCTAATTAAGATCCTGCATTTGGAATGGTTTTTTGGTCTTTTTTGAGACAGGGTCTCCCTGTAGCTCCAGCTAGTCTGAGACTATGTAGACCAGGCTGGCCTTGAACTCACAGTGATCCACCTGCCTCTGCCTCCCAAGTGCTGGGATTAAAGTTGTGCACCACAACACTCAGCTCAGAAGACAAAAATCAAGATCCCAGCCTTTTCTAAAGTAGACAAACCATGTTTTAAGACTAAAACACTGACAAGTCCGGTATAGGGTTATAATGCCTTTTAGCCTTCGAAGAGCCTGTGAAGATAGCTCAGTAAATAAAGTACACAGCAAACACAAGGACCTGAGTGTGATTACCAGAGCCCATGTACCAGTCAGCCTTGGTGGCGCACACTTGTAATCCCAGGGCTGAGGGAGCAGAGACAGGTAGCCCCTTAAAGCTGACTGGCCAGCCTACCCTGTTTGATGTGTTCCAGGGGGGGTAGGAGAGGGGAAGAGGGAGAGGAAAATAAAAGAAAGCCAGGCTTGCTGGCACAAGCCATTCATCTCAACACTCAGGAGTAAGTGTTAGATCTCTTGTTAGTTTGAGGTTAACATAGTTGACATAGCAAGTTCCAGGCCAGCTTGGGGGGAGGGGACGGGAACGGGGACGGGGACAAAGGGACGGGACAAGGTAGCTGGCACCTGAGAAACACCCCTAAGGGTGACCTGTGGCCTCACACAAACACACGTTTCTGTGCACACATACACAAGTTCATCTCAAGAAAAAATTATTTATAAGTAGCTGTGGGGCCAGCAGTGGAGCTCAGCATAGGAGCACTCGTCAGCGTGGGAGCACGTGTCTACGAAGTTTGAGGCCCTGGGTTCCATCTCCATCCAGCACCAAAACAAATCAACAAACTGTTTTAAATATATACATGTGTATATACAACTTTTTCAGATTTGATGTGTATCAGTGTTTGCTGCATGTATGCATGTGCACCACTGCCCAGAAGGCCCTTGAAACTGGAGTTACAGATGGCTCCAAGCCGCCACGTGGATACTGGAAACTAAACTTGAAGAGCTCTCTGCAAGAGCAGTAAATGTCTCAACTTAGAGCAGTAAATGTCTCAACTTCTGAGCCATCTCTCCACCCTTGATATATTTTGGGATAAGGTCTCATGTATCACAGACTAGCCTTGAACTCTGTATGTGGCAGAAGATGACCTTGGCCTTTGATCCTCCAGCCTCCACATCGTGTAACCCAGAGCTCTGTGCACACCAGGCAAGTACTACACCAACTGAATTAAATCTCCAGCCCATTTCAATATATTTTAATTTAGTGTATTTGGTGGGGCTTACACTTCAAATAATTAAACTTACCTATTATTTCCAAAGATTAAATAGTTAACTATATTCTAGACCCAAAGAAACAGAGGCAAGGATGATCTTACTTTTTTTTTTTTTGAGGCAGGATCTAGATATGAACCCTAGCTGGCCTGGAACTCACTAAGTAGACCAGGCTGGCCTTGAACTCAGAGATGCCCCTGGTTTTGCCTCCCAAGTACTCAGATTAAATGTGTGTGTGCCACCATGCCCAGGAGGTTTTTACATTTGTAGAGGGCTTTCTGACACATGCAAGTTCTAAAATGCTTCTTTGTAGAAAAACTTGTTGACCCTTGAACTAGAACAAGAATCAATATTTTAATTATTTATTTATTTATTTATTTATTTATTTATTTATTTATATGAATGCACTGTCTGCATGTAGGTCTGTGCACCCATGTTGTGCAATGCCGTGGAGGTCAGAAGAGGGTCTCGGATTCCCCTGGAACTGGAGTTCTCCTGGAATTGGAGTTCTCCTGGAATTGGAGTTACAGACGGTTCTCAGCTGCCATGTGGGTGCTGGGGATCGAACCCTGGTCTTCTGCAAGAGCAGTCAGTGCTCTTAACTTCTAGGCCATTTCTCCAGCCCCAAGAATCAATATTTTAAAAGGCAGGTGCAGAGTCAGGCACAGTGGAGCACTCCTATAACCTCGGCATTCGGGAGGCAGAAGCCTGGATAACCAGCAACTTTGAGGCAGCCCTGGTCTAGTTCGTGAGTTCCAACTAAGGTTACATAGCAACTGTCTTAAAAAACAAAAACAAAAACAAAAACAAAAAACCGTAAAATGGCTCAGCAGACTTTAAAAGTGCGTGGAAGGCAAGCCTGATGACCTGAGTTCAATCCCTGGATGCCAAGGTGGAAGGAGAGAACAAATCCCCAAAGGTCCCTTGGCAAGCCACAGTACAATTTAAAAAATAGCTATTGGGTGAGGAAGAGTTGGTCTTCCTTAAGAGAGTGATGCTATTCAAGCTGACTAGACTCCAGTGGATGGACTCACACCAAGGGACATCTGAAGACACAGACCTGATTTGATAGGCCATAACATATGACAGAATGCATGAAATCCCGTGGAGGGGGGGGCATATAGAAGGTGCAGATGGGGAGGAGTGGTGTAAATATCATTAGGATGTATTGCATGGAATGCACAAAATTCCATAAAATATGTTTTAAAAACAACAAAAGACAATTGCTTCTCCTCGATATCATCAGCAAATTATGTATTTTACACATATGTATGTGTGTATATATGTACATACATGTATGTGCTCACTGTAATCTGGAGGTAGTTGGTCTATGCAGTCATTTCTTTCTTGATCCCTTTCTACCGAAGTTCACATTCCCTCTGGTAGGGACTGCCCGCCATCCTTGATCTAGGCATGACCATGAGGCCAGTCCTTGACCCTGGCATGGGAGTGGAAGTGGTGTGTGTCATTCAAGCTGGAGCTTTAAAGAGCCACTCTCTTCGGTCTCTTCTCTCTCTGGCTGGATGCTGATGCCAGAGAGGTCATGGCCACCACCAGCCAAGACCACCACCAGCCAAGACCACCACACATTTCTACTGCGTTAAGCAGCTGATGTTTAGTTACAATGGTTGTTGAGGAAACAAACTACTAGTAGTCGTAAGATATGCACACATCTACTGCCTTTCCCAATCCAACTAACTTCTACTCAATTTGGAAGTTCCCCCTTTAAAAAAAATGAAAAAGAAAAAATTTTAAAACTATGAAAACAGATTGTTTATATGACAGAAAGCAGTCTGCTTATTCTAGCCATCAGCCTTTCCCTTGACAACTGGCTACGTTGCTCTTTTTGTTTACTGTATGCTCAGACGAATTTTAATATAAACCCTCACTATAAACCGCATTACAAATGAACCAAATTTCCAAACCACTCCTGCTCCCAACGCTGTCTAGTGCACAAAGCTCAATCACTTCCCATGCAATGCCGACTGCAGAGGCAGACACTTAGAACAGTCCCTCTTCACTTACTTGGACCTCAGGACCAATTAGGCATGGGAAAAGTAGCCCACTTTGCTTGACCCTGAAACACTGAAAACTCCTGAGCTAGACCTTCCCAGGGCAACAGAACCTGAGCTGGCTGCATCCTGACATGATCACGGATCAAGAACACGTCAGCTGGGGGCTACAGAGATGGCTTCACAGTTAAGAGCATGCACTGTTCTTGCAGAGATGGGAGCTCAATTCCCACCACTCACATCAGGTGGCCAAAAACTGCCTATAGTTACAGCTCCAGCAGATCAGCACCTCCAGCCTCCACCGGCTCCGGTACTGGTACACATACATATACACATAACTAAAAATAAAATAAATCTTTTACCAAAAACAAACAAACAAAAAACCTGTCAGTTGTGTGCTCACAATGCACACCTCTAACAGAGACAACTGCAGAGTGGGAGCAGCACGTGTGGGGAGGCAGCTTTAGTCTATTCCTAGCATGTGAATGTTCTGAAGACACTGACGGCCAGACTTGTCACAGACGAGAAGATGACACAGAGGAAGGCTTACTGAAGAAAATGCTTAGAACTTTATCAAAATATCTTCCTTTGGGTTTAGCAAGATGGCTCAGCAAATAAAGACTCGTACTACCAACCTAATGACCCAAGTTCATTCTCAGGAACTCACGTGATGCTAGATGTTGTCTGACCTTCACACATGCATGTTCACACACAAAAAATGTAAAAATCCTTTTAGATAAATAGTGGGCAGCTGGCAAAAGAGCGTCCATATGTGCTATGATGTCCGCTACTGAGTCTGTGGGTGGATGTGAGAACTACCCCAGAAGCAAGGCTTCCATAGTAATAATAAAGTTGGACTCCCGTGAAGGGAATGTCTACAAGATTCTACCTATCCTGGACCAGCAACACGGCTTAGCAGGTAAAGGTGCTTGCCACACAAGCCTGGCAACCTGAGTCCAATCCCTGGAACCCATGTAAAGTAGATGAAGAAAAAGCTGTCCTCTGACCCCCTCTGCATGTACATACATGTATACACACACACACACACACACACACACACACGCACACATTATTTTAACTTAAAAAAAAAAAAAGATTCTACAAATCCAAGGATAACACACCTAGGCAGGAAGGCCAGTTACATTGTGGAACATTAGCCCCATTATTTATATGTGAATTTCATAGTTTTTGTTACTGCTCTGCCTACAAAGTTACAGTATTTTTAAGTTTTTTTTAATGTTTATTTTTTATGTGTATGAGTGTATTGCCTCAATGTAAGTGCCCTCACATCATGCAATGCTTGTGGAGGTCAGAAGAGGGCATTGAATCCCCCTGGAACTGGAGTTACAGATTCCCATGTGGGTGCTGGGACTCGAACTTGGGTCCTCTGCCAGAGAAGCCAGTGCTCTTAACCACACTGAGCCATCTCTCCAGCTCCATAAAGTTAGTTTTTAATTATTTATTTATTTATTTATTTATTTATTTATTTTATGGGTATGGTGTTTTCCCTACATGTATGTAAGTTCATCAAATGTATGCAATGCCTAGAGGCCAGAAGAGGGCGTTGGAGCCTCTGGAACTGGGGTTAAAGACTGGTGTTAAAGACTGGTGTTAGCTGCCATGTGGATGCTGAGAACTGAACCAAGGTTCTCTGCAAAAGCACTCAGAGCTCTTAAACAGCTCCACGAAGTTACAGTTTTAAGTATTCTGTCCTTACTTTTCTCTTTACTGCCTTGTTATTTGTAGTTTGTGGTTTCCCAGGATAACAGATTTTTCCAGAATGTATCTATTATACTGCAGCAAACATGAGTTTATCAAGACCTCAGACAATGAAGTGTAAGTGACAAGCAATTAGCAAAATGACACCCCAGTCTTCATGGAACCCCAATCAAAACCATACAATGTGCCTAACCACAGTATCTCACTTGGGCTGGAGAGATGGCTCAGTTGGTAACATGTTGAGAACATGAGGCCCTGAATACCACCCCCAGCATGCATGTAAAAAGCCAGGTGCAGTCCTGTAATCCCAGTGGTGGGAAGTAGGAAATTTTCAATGTATTTCCCATCCTCAGTAATTATTCAATCTCTCTCCTCACCCATGTGCTAGGATTAGAGGCATGCACCATAGTTTACGCCCAGCATAAACTAATATTTTTAAAAGTCAAGCCGGGCGTGGTGGCGCACGCCTTTAATCCTAGCACTTGGGAGGCAGAGGCAGGTGGATCTTTGTAAGTTCAAGGCCAGCCTGGTCTACAGAGTGAGTTCCAGACAGCTGGGGCTACAAGGAGACCCTGTCTCAAAAAGACAAAAATAAATAAATAAATAAATAAATAAATAAATAAATAAAAAATAAAAGTCAAAATATGAGAAATAATCTTCAGAGATGCTGTCATTCACTCTCTGAAGAAAGTTTGTCTTGGTGGTCCTGGTGGTGCAAGCCTTTAATCCCAGCAGGGGGGCAGAGGCAGGTGGATCTCTTGAGTTCAAGGCCAGGCTGGTCTACATAGGGAGTTCCAGGAGAGCTAGGGCTGCAGAGGAAAACAACAGAAAAGAATGTCCACTTGGATCCAACCCCCATCTCCTCATAGCTAGCTCCCAGCTCCTGATCTCTCAGGAGGGAGGAGGGAGGAGGAGAGTTAAATTTGCCCACTGGAAAATTTAGTTTAAAAAGGAACCATTCTGCATTTTCTTCTAGTGTTTTTACAGCTTAACATTTTGTTTCCATTTTCATTTTCATTTATTTGTTATGTCAGGTACTTTTTTTCAATTGTTAACTCCTTTTTTTCCCATTCATTAATTAAAAATGTCATTTTCATTATGTAATAAATTGTCTTTTTTATCTTTTTGAAACAGGGTCTCCCTGAAGCCCCAGCTGGCCTGGAACTCACTATGTAGACCAGGCTGGCCTTGAACTCACAGAAATCCGCCTGCCTCTGCCTCTTGAGTGCTGGGAGTAAAGGCGAATTGATACAGTGGGCCATTTTTTTTGGGGGGGGGCTGTTCAACTACTAAAACATTTCTCTGATTAATTTTACTCAAGTTTCTCCTTTTAAAACTGAGTTTCTTTTTAAATAAACCCTCACTATCATCGATAAAATGTGGAAAATGCTATTTTTACAATATTGAGAATTCCCCCAGTAATAAACAGATATCTCTCTCTCTGTCTCTCTCTCTCTCTGTTTTTAATATGAGTATGACTGGTACACCATGGTCCCATTATCAATTTCCCTTTTTCATAACATTTCTATCCTTCAGTCACACAATCAGCGAGCTGCAGGAACATTACTGATCAGTTATTCCAACACCATGTGTAATTCCAGTTACGTCACGACACGGGTGCACAGACCTGCATGCAGACAGTACATTCATACACATACAAAAATAAATAAATAAATAAATAATAAAAAAAAAATTAAAAAAAAAAGATCATTTCAAAATTAAACAGAATCATTAAACCTTTATATGCAGCACAATCTTTAAAAAGTACTGTTTCACACAAAAGGCAGAGAATGGGCTATATTTACTGCAGACTACGATGAATCCCTTTAGCATCAAGACCATAGTTGGTCTCAAAGACACAGAAAATGCTGAGAGGAGCCAAGCCCTTTTTGGCACTTACACTCACAAGGTAAACAGGTTACAGCACCAGGTCATCCCTTCTCCCAGGTCTTCCATCTTATTTACTAAGAATCCAAACCCAACAGCCACCCCAAACGGAATAAGCATCAAGCCCAAAGTCTAAGCAATCCCAGGGCCGGCTGTGAGTGGGATCCCTGTGGTGCTCCAACTCCAGGGCTTGGGAGTTGTCTCTCAAGGAACAGAAATGCTGGGCATTTCTACCTGTGTGAAAGTAGCAAGGGGTTCTATGCTCAGCCAGAATCAAGAAACACCATTGAAAAATATGCAGCAGATGAAAATATACTAAGTATCCCTATGCATGAGGTGCAGAAGGGGTAAGGTCATTAAAAAACAAAAACAAAAACCACTCCAACCCAGTGACATGTGTGAATGCAGACCAGGGTGCCTACATTATGCCCAAGCTTCCCAGGAAAACAAGACTGAAACAGGCTTCATACAGTTCAGACTGATGATGCCATTAGGAAACATGGCGTGTCTTTTCCTATTTTCTCCTTCGAAAACTTTACTCCATCCCATCTCCCAAAGGAAGAAACGGACTTGTACTTTTTAAATGTCTAATACTTTAAAGAACCGAACTACAATTCCCTTCTACTCTGTGAAGCAGAAAGATGAAAATATAAGAAAAATTCCAAGGGAAATTAATGATTTGTTGGCCAAACGCTGGTAGAAGAATGGTTGCTTGCTTCTTCAGGTCTACCTGAAGCAAAGGCAAGCTGCTGAGGGAGAGTCAGCACAGCAACAGACTCGCAGACCCAATCGCAGTGCAGGGCGCCAAACGCTCCAAGAAAATGGTCTCACTTTCTAATAACAGCAACACACGGTACGGAAGTGAAGTCTGGAGTGAGTTACATCCCTATGATTGACTCGCATGCCCATTATCCCTGGGAAAAGCACCTGGAAAGTAGAGCACACAAAGCTAGACAGTAAGCTCCATATTTAGCAATTAGTGCCGGTACAGCATACACTAAGTAGACCTTAATCACACTCTAGTGCTCCGCAGAAGCAGGTTCAGGATACCTAATCACTGCACACACAACTACTCTTCCATGCTCCAATTTGAGCTTGGCCAAAAACACACTCTTAAAATCGTTTGGTGAATGAGATGTCAAGTGCTTTCCATATTGACAGGAAAGACAACACGCAGAAATACATCCCCTTAATATCAGGGGAAATGGAATTTCCTTAGATAGGCTCTATGCTCTCTCCAAACAAGACTCATATAATTTTACATTTTAAAACAGGCAAGAGGAAGCAGGAAAGGAGACAAGTATTCTCAGTTTAATGAAATTGGTTCTGACAACATACAACTTAACTGACATCTTTTCTCAGAAATGTGTCCCAAATCAAATGATGGAATTCTAAACCTTAACCTTTATGCCATGGGACATGAAACAGCATAATCCGGGTCACAAATATGATTAAAGGAAACTAAAACCCCAAAAGATATGCAGAAAAACTGAGCCAATGCGTGTTTATGCATGGTGACAAGTGACTGCTTGCTAGGAGGTGGAAGCCAGTGAAGAATAAAACCTCTCCCCAAAGCTCCTACATATGAATGACTTCAGTTTAAGCAACATGCCTAGCAGGTATCAGTGAACAGACCTTCTTCTTAGAGCATTTCAAGCAGTCAGCCCACTGGAAAAATAAAAAACAAAATCCTTCCTCAGTAAATACCACTTTTGAAATACAGCAACAGAGCTAAAACAGCTTGGCTGAATTAGCCTGTCTTTTAATGTTCTAACTCTACAAGATAGTTAAGGATATACTCCAATCTTAAAATTAGACATACTGAAAACACATGCATCTTGCATATTTTTTCCACTGCAGACCTTGAATGTTAAGTGTGGGGGGGGGGATAAAATACAGCACCTAATTGAAACAACTATAACAGCTAAATTTACACTTAAAATGCATCTCTCAGTTTGTCCCAAAATCTAGATCTCTGTTTTGCACAAACACAATTAAGTTCAGCTAATTGGAGAAGAGCAGGTAATTCTGCCTAAAAAGACTATGAAACTCAACTCCAACTCCATTATGTTCCAAAAGCTTACTACTAACTAATATAAAGAGTTAGAATAGAAATAATTCTCTTGGGCTGGGCATGGTGGCACAAGCCTTTAATTGGGAGGCAGAAGCAGGTGTCTCTTAATATAGAGGCCAGCCTGGTCTACACAGAAAGTTCCAAGCCAGCTGGGGCTACAAGGAAAACCTCTCAGAAAACAATATAAAAATAAGAATTCTCTCCAGAATTTTAACCTAACACCCACATTCTCACTGCCCGCACTCCACCAGGAGACAGGGGATCGCAGCTGCTTCACGCAGAGTCTAGTTATTAAATATATGTTGTAAAATCCTACTAGGACCTCACAACCTCTCTCTTGCCCCTACTTTCTGACTCTCTCCCCTCTCCAGTCTCCAAGAGACTAAAAAGATATCTCCAGTACCAAATACACTTTGATTCTGTACAGATCGATTTGGAGAAGGGATTGAAAAAAAATCTAGATTTTACATTTAAAATGGATTTCAAAATGTTTGACCTCAGCCATACTCCCGATAACTAAAAGATAAATGGCATCTTGAAATCTGTATTCTGTTATCAGCAGGAAGCAAAGTATCTGCAGACAAATGCAGCTAGAGAAGTGGTCATCACTGAGTCTAACCTAGGAGGGAACAATAGTCAATGACCATGGAAGGAGAACCAGACCCCGTCTCACTTCCCCCTCCTGAATCTGCAGGTCACCTCTGTAGGATGTGTGAATGCAACCCCATGCTTTCCAGGATGTTCTGCAGACTCAGAATGGAGATCAGGAGAGAAAAGCCAATCTTTATTATAGCTAACCCTAGTACAGCTTTCTTAGCTGAGATACTGGGGCCTGAACTTCACTTGGCATAGAAGACAGTCTGGGCCATGTTGTCACAGGCAATGTACCTAAGGGTTCATCCCTGGGAAATCTGTCTTCACTAAAAATGTTCTCTCTTGCAAATGCCAACAGTCACTGTTTCTAGAATACACTGAAGCTGATTTAGTCAGGGGACACAGACCAGCTAAGGTTCCAACTGTTTCTGGTTGTAGCCAGTGAAGTAAACGATGAGCTGGACAAATCAGTGAGCTTGCTAGCAAGGCAGACAGTGAGGTAAACAGTGAGGGCAATTGAGTGAGTGAGGTAGACAGTGGGTAGACATCGAGATAGACACTGGGTAGACAGTGAGATAGTGAGATAGACAGTGAGACACACACTGTGTAGACAGTGAGAGACAGACAGTGAGGCAGTCAGTGAGGTAGACAGTGAGGTAGACAGTGGGTAGACACTGGGTAGACAGTGAAATAGTGAGATAAACACTGTGTAGACAGTGAGAGATAGTGAGGTTGTCAGTGAGGTAGACAGTGAGGTTGTCAGTGAGGTAGACAGTGAGATAGTGAGGTAGACAGTGAGATAGACACTGGGTACACAGTGAGGTAGACAGTGAGGGCAGTTGAGTGAGATAGACACTGGGTAGTCATGAGGTAGACAGTGAGGCAGACAGTGAGATAGACACTGGGTAGTCAGTGAGGCAGACAGTGGGTAGCCATGAGGTAAACAGATGAGGTAAACAGTGAGGTAGAGAGGTAACTAGTGAAGGTAGTCCGGAAGGCAGTGAGGTAGTCAGTGAGACACTTAGCGAGGTAAACAGAGAAGGTAGTGAGCTAATAATCAGTGAAGTTATCAGTTAGGCAGTGAGGTAGTCAGTGAGACACTTACTGAGGTAAACAAAGAAGGTAGTGAGCTAATAATCAGTGAGGTAATCAGTTAGTGAAGTTATCAGTAAGAAGCCAAGTCAATGAGGTAGACAGTGACTAGACATTGAGGTGTACTCAGTAGGATGGTGAGGAAATGAAGTCAGTACTATAGTCAGTCAGTGAGGAGGCAGTTAGGTAGTCAGTGAGACAGTGAGGCAGTCATGTAGGCAGGCAGTGAGGTAATCAGCCAGCGAGGTAGACCTGGCTCCTTGCAGCAGAAGCACCTGCAAGTGGTCTTTGAGAGCTCCACCTGCCACTCAGGACTGTATAGAAGGGGAAAGGGCCTGGAGGCCAAGCTGGTCTGGAATGTAAACAGAAAGCACACACAGCCCAGGCCAGTGAAATCGGAATCGGTGCCCAGGTGGCTAAGCAATTTTCCAGGGGCGAGAGTTAACACCAAGCGCCGGCTTCCATCAGATGCTATCCAGTTTTTCCCGTCACTACGAAAAGGGCACGTCTACCTACTCCAGCAAAAAAAGTCCTTTTTCCTTCAAGGAGGACAGCGGGCTGGGGATGGGGGGAGGGGCATGGAGGAAAGAGCTCCTTCAGGAGAAGCAACCAGGGTTTTTCCACAGGGCCCCACACAGGCCACTGCGGAGGGAACACGGGTGGGAGACGTCCACGGGGAAGGGGGACGTCCACCGGGAAGGGAGTCAAGGCCCGGGGCAACCCGCGCTGAGCAGGGAAGGTCCCTCCAGGACGCGCCCGGGTGCAGAGCGCAGCGCCCGCTACCTGGGCTGCATGCAGGACCCGCACGGAGGTCTGCAGAGCGTAAGGAGCGCCGGGCGGCCCACGTGCGCCCCGGGATGTAGACCCCGGCGGCCCGAGATCCTGCCCCCCGCCCACAAGGCGTGGCCAGGGCCGGTCCACGCTCCGCAGCCCCCGCACGACCGCCCGCCGCCCGCACCCGCTTACCTCCACACCTGCCCCATCTGCAGCAGGTGGATGACGGACTGCCAGATCCACACCGACAGGCGGCACAGGCGCTGCGCCCCCGGGGTGGCCGAGCCTCCCGCGCCCGGGCCGCCGCGGGCCGCGCCGTGGCCGTAGCCCGCCCCCATCATCGGGGGGCCGCGACTGCTCAGCCCCTCCACGGCGCCCAGCCCGCCGCCCGTGTAGTCCTGCACGAACCAGCGGAAGCTCAGGCTCTGCACCAGCAGCGACGGCACCAGAACGAAGAACAGCGTCAGCCCGAAGCAGCCGTAGTCCCCCTTGCGGTAGTAGTCGAGGGCCAGCCACAGGTCGGTGCCCACGTCCCCGAAGAACACCAGCAGCGCCAGCACGATCCACAGGCAGTCGAGCCACGGCCGCTCCACCTGCGGCGCGGACTGCGGCCGGCCGGGCGACGGCGGCGGGCGCCCGGCGCCGGGCGGCTGCAGCGGCTGGTCCCCCCCGTCGGCGGCGGCGCTGCGGCGCGGCTTCCGGCCCAGCAGCGAGCGCAGGCAGGCGGAGCGGCAGCCCCAGTAGCACGAGGAGCTGTTGCAGCAGTGGCAGATGTGCAGCGAGCTGCTCTCGCCCGGCTCGCCGCCGTCGCCGCCACCGCCGCAGCCGCCGCCCCCGGGCTCCCCGTCCTCCTCGCCGCCGCTGCCCACCGCCTCGTCCAGGTTGTGCAGCTGGGCGAAGCCCACCCCCACGCCGCCGCCATCGGACTTCGCCGCCATCTTGACTCTCTTCCCAGCTCCGGAGGTGGGGGGGAGGGACGGGCGGGGGGAGCGGCAGGGACCGGGGAGGGGGGACCGATTGGAGAGGCAGGGGGGCGGGGAGGAAGCGGGGGAGCAGACGGACGGGGGAGGGGGCCGGGGAACCCCTCCGCTTCCGGGCGGCTGGCGTCACTTCCGGGCGAGCCCCCCAATCGCACGGCGCCCGCAGCCTCCCGGCCCTACCCTCCCGGCCAAGATGGCCGTCCTCCTGCGCCTCAGCTGCGGGGCGGGGGGCCGGGGGGTTCTCCCAGCCAGGGCTCCCCGTGCCCTCTTCCGTTGACCCCGAAACCCATCAGGTTGACCCCTCGGCGTGTCAGAATCCCGCTGGGCCGAGTGAGGCGGTCCGAGGTGCTCCCTGGAGGGGGCAGTGCCAGGCGTTTTGGGGTCCCCTTCCTCGGCACCGCAGCTCTCAGCTTGGCTCCGGAGAAACGCCCCCTGACACCCTCCCGGCTGCTGGCGGAGGGGCGGGACGGCCGGGGGAAGGGGCGGAGCTAGTGCAAAGCAGGTGATTGCTTGTCACTTCCGGAAGATAGGATGACCTCATTGTGTAGTTAGACGTCCCCCCTTTTCCCATGGAAATGGCTGTGTCTCACCTCTGGCTGTTTTTCTGTTTTCCATCAGTGCTATTCCTTATCTATTTGGAGAGGCTCTAGGACATTACCTAAGTGCCATTACATTTCCACAAACAACTGATTCCCCCTTCTGTTTAGGCACCTCTCCTCTCTTAATCTCTGTTGACCCCTGATTTTCTTGTCACTGACAACATCACCAGCTTTTGGAATAAACTCTCCAACATTCTTTTAAGAAAACTCTAGGGGAAAATCCAGCTAGAAATCAGACCAGTGGCCTCTTAATGTGTTGCAGCAAAGACTACGTGGGCATCTTGTGACCTTGAGTGTTTGCTGCACAATCAAAATACATTTCTGCCAACTTTTTTTAAAATGTGATTTTAAAGCTCTGTAAAGACCTTGGTTTGGAAAAGGCCTTAAGCTGTATGTATCAATTCCTTTGTTCTGACTATTTGAAGGTGTGAAGTTTGTCTTTTAAGAGTTTTGGGGGTGCTAAGGCTCTGTTAGTAAACATGGCTTTAAATGAAGGAAAATGGTATTAATGTGCGATGTCATTAAAATAGGTGCAGAGTAGACTACTTGAACTTAGCCAACAAATTGTGTAAGTGAAGCAGCACTGAATTTGAATTTCAATGCTCTTCCAGTGAAAGACACAGCAGACTTAACTGGTCCGGTGAAAGGAACATTTTGAAGATAATAACAGGAAAAAGACAACACTTGGACTTTCTCACAGACCTCGGTAGATTTTTGAACCCATTTTTCCTCAGTAACATCTAATAATGGCAGTAATTCTCTTTAGAATGCTAAGAAGATGAATTGGGTGATGTGTAAATAGCATTGAGGTTCTGTGGAAGAAAGTGGCTTTGATGGATATGACATTTAATCCTGCAGAGCATGATGGGGTTGCCCCATTGCAGGACACACATTTTGATGAGTATATATGCCAAGGTGGACCTACAGAGAATGAAAAAGCACAGATGTTTTTACCCACACACTAGAGAGGAGAAACATGATTGCAAAATCTACTTTTTGAAACAAATCATATAACTGTACCTTTTACTTTATACTATAGTTTAATCCTTTTACTTCCTATGCTATTAAAACAGAACAGAGCTAAGAAAAGCTATTTCTACATATAGATGACATTCTGTTTCCTCAATTTAAAAGAATAACATCTTAAGTGGCATAAGTGTTGAATGTGATTGCTCAGATTTGAATCCTAGTTCCACTAAATTGGTTACATGAATAATGTAAGCAAGATACTCTCTTTAAACCTTGGTTTTTACCCTTATATCATGGGAATAATAGCAGTGCCTTCTTTGAAAATTTTCTCAGTGATAATCAATTCAAAGCTCTCAGAATGATACTAGGTAGGTAGTAGGCACTAAATAAATGATAACTTCTTTCATTATTGTTTTTATGTTTGCATCATACCAGCATGTGTCTACTTAAATTCCACCCAGTGTAAAATCATTGATATCTCTAATAAAAAGAAAGCATTTTGAAACATATCCAGGAAGTCGGTACAATTAATTTGTGCTTTTAAATATATTTTCTTTATTTAAACTATGAGGCTATGAAATAAGAGACAAAAGCAAGCAACATCGATGTATTTATGATTCTTGTTTCTCTGTGACCTAAAAGAATATAATCTACTATTGAAATTAGCTAAGTACCTTATATTCCCTAAAGCTGCAAGAGATTATGAGTCAGAAGTGTCACAATTGAAATTTGAGGTAGATATATAATATTAACAGACTGTCAAGTGATTTCAACTTTGAAATTTCTAGTTAAACAATTTTTCTTTTTTGGAAGTGGGCAATATATTCTCCAATCAAAAGGTTCTAAAATTAAAATCAGTTACAATAAAAAACTTTTCACTGAAAATTTAATAAAAATTATGAATGGTCTAGGTTTTCACCCTAGAATTTTAGGCCAATTAAATGTTCTAAGTAAGTTTAGCTCTTTTCAGTATTGAACACATTATGGGCATTCAATAAATATTGAATAAACAAATGAATTGATGACTAATTTTCTGGGTAAATGATATTTAACCTTAAGTTATGTTTTCTATTTTATTATGTAAATCTTCATAAAATCATTGATGTCTTGCAGACGTATCTAAACCTTTAAGTGGAGGGAGAGGTGATTAAAAAATTAATTACCTACTGGCCTGCTTTCTACACACGGGGCGATAATTAATGCTTTCATTTTTGTTCTATTTATTTACCATTTTGACGATGGGAATCAAACCCGGGGCATCATACATGTTAAGCACATGCTTTGCCACCAGATGCACCCTTCAGCCCTAGTTAACCTTTTCTTGACAGCTTGGCCTTGAGATGGTCATGAGCTTAGAGGCACTGCATGACTATCCAGGCCTCAGTTTCTTTCTAATCTTTTTTTTTTTTTTTTTTTTTTTTTTTTTTGTCTTTTCGAGACAGGGTCTCCCTGTAGCCCCAGCTGTCCTGGAACTCACTCTGTAGACCAGGCTGGCCTTGAACTCACAAAGATCCATCTGCCTCTGCCTCCCAAGTGCTAGGACTAAAGGCATGCACCACCACGCCCGGCCCTAATCTTTTTTTTTTAATCCCTGCTTTCTATCCTTGACACTTTGTGCTTCCACTGCTACGCAGGCTGAGAAACCAAACAATAAAGCATGTTAACATGTAACACTGAATATAAGAGCTTTTATGAGTATAGTAGGTGCTTTACCACATGAAGTCGTAACATAAATTTTAGCTGTTAGTGTTGGATGCTCTTATGTACTAAAGACTCTTCCAAACATTGTTCCTTTTAAATCTTACAACAGTCCAAAACAGCACCGGAGTTGGTTCTCCATCCGAATGGTCAGTTCTGCCAATTACTTCTCCTGAGTTGCATCCTGTACCATTCGTCCCTACCATTGTTCTGGCCTAGGCAACTAGTGACAGCTCTGAAGGACATCAGCATTAACTGTGTAGTCACAGAAGTGACCCTATTACATTGCAATCCTGACACACATCTAGGAGACAGAACATGTGAACTCCATTATGGAGTTGGGTTAGCAAAACATTTCGGAGGGCTTTCTTTGTACATTGTTCACAGGGTTTGAGCCTTTGTAAGCTTCAGAGCAGTAAGTGGCTATAATCATTAGTTCTGTGCCTTGTGTTTTACTGACTTCTATAGAAACAGAAGTCCTGAGGCTTGAGAGATGGCTTAGTGGGCAAGAGCACTGGATGCTCTTTCAGAGGACCAGGGTTCGATTCCCAGCACCCATATGGTGGCTGACAACTCCAGTTCCAGAAGATCAAATGCCCTCTTCTGACCTCAGTGGGTATTGCATGACACAGGTGTGCTTACATGCAGGCAATACATTCATACACATAAAATAATTTAAATAAAAAATAACTTCTCTGAGTACTACAGAGTAAAATCACTGTTATTTTGATATTTGGTACTAAGAATTGGAGTGTTGGCCACTCATCAAGGAAGCTTCTGTTTGCAAGAGATGGAGGCTACTGCAGAATCCCACAACTGGTCAGACACAGAAAATATACATCTGAAAGATGCCTAAGCCTAGGAGACATATCTACAGTTGAACCTCTACACCCAAGACTCGTGGAACATCACAGAATGAGGGACAGAGAGAAAACAAGTGCATCCCTCAATTCTCACCAGTAAAGCTTTACACAATAGAATGTGATGCAAACAGAAGGCCACGACTGGCCAAGTTTCAAGGAGTAGGAGCTCCAGAGTGTGTATTCCTGGATGGGACTCCTATATTAAATCTCACCCACCCATGGCTCAGGGATTATTGTGGAAGATGGGGTGGAAGAATTGTAAGAACCAGGACTGGTGCGTGAAGGTAGGGAAGCAGTAGCTTCCATAGGACTGGAAGCTTTCACATGTGAACTTAGGGCAATGTTGACATGAGGCAAAGGACCCATGCCAACTCAGACAAGGTCTTACAGTAGAGCAAGAGAAATGGGTGGGAGACTAGCCCAGGACTGAGGACTTCAGGAGACTAATTACTGCTGGGTGAGGAAGAGTATGCCTTACTAAGATTTCTAGATGTGCTGACTAGATTCCAGTGGATGAATTTGCACCCAAGGACATCTGGGTTCAAAAGATTGATCAGATAGGACTTAACATGGTTGGTGTAATACATGAGTTCTGATGGGGGATTGGGGCATGGGGGGGTCTAAATTTGATTAGGAACCATTGTATGAAATGTAAAAATGCCCAATTAAAAAAAAGTGTTGGGGCTAGAGAGATGGCTCAGCAGTTAAGAGCACTGGCTGCTGTTCCAGAGGACGTGTGTTCCATTTTGAACACACACAAGGTCACTAATAACCATCTGTAACCCCAGCGCCAGGAGAATCCAACCCTCTTCTGACCTCCGTGGGCATTGCACAATGTGTGCACTTAGCCACATGCAAGCAATACACATGAAATCAAAACAAGAAGTATTGGGCTGGAGAGATGGATGGCTCAGCCATTAAGAGCACTTGCTGTTCTTCCAAAGGACCTGAGTTTGGTTCCCATTACCCTTCTGGGGCCTCACAACCATGCTGTAACTCCAGTTCAAGGGGATCCAATACCTTCTTCTGGCTTCTGCTGGCATCCACCCATACATGACATACCCAACACATGTAAATTAAAAAAAAAAATCTTTTAAAAATTGAAGTGCTGTTGCTGGCGGTATAAAAATTGTACAGTGTCTAGAGTGGGGAAGTAGGCCCTATCAAATTACAAACACAGTTATCCTCTGAGACAATAACCTTTATAATAGTTTATCCTATGGATAAATATACACATGTCAGACAGTACATATAACAAAGTTATTCATGTAGCATGCTTTTATAATATCATAAAAAAATGAAGAGAAAAAAAGACCCAAATGTCAACTTATGTGGGAACTATTAAATGCATGATGGTATATCCACACAACAGAATATGATGTAGTAATGTTGAAAAATGTTAGTTTTCCTTTTAGTGATACACATTGAGTTGTATGATACTGTATTATATTAAAAAGAGTTGATAACGCGCCAGGCCAGGATCGAAAGGTTATTCCTGGACAAACTGTCAGCCCATGAAAGGAAACAGCCAGAATTGACCAGAGTCCAAGTCAACAGCTCCAGAGAGAGTGGACTGTTTTACCTCTCATCCACCTGTGCCCCTTTTCTAAGCCTAGGGAACAACCTGCGGAAGAGGGGGCGTGATAGAATGTGGGGGCTGTGATTGGGGTGAATGATGAAACTACAGCAATGTAGTCTGGACACTCATTTGATCAACTTGATTGAACAAACAACCTGTCACCCCCCACTGGATGGTGGGGCTGTAGGTGTTTGGGCACAACAGCCTGCAGATAGGTTTTGCATGAAGGATGCTTGTACTCATGGATTATCACTTATAGCTAAAAATGAAAAAAAAAGAAAGAAGCAGGACAGTTATGCAGACTTGCATGATCTGGGATGGGGTGGGGGGGGGGGGAGGAAAGGGAAATAAGCCTGAACTGAATTGGAAAAATGTATGAAATGCACAAAGCATCAATAAAAACTAATTTAAAAAAAAAAAGAGTTAAGTGCAATGTAATAGAACATGCTACATTTTCTGTAGGAACAGAGAAGGAGTACACTTATTATCTATTTTGGTTTGCTTGTTTTTGCATAAAGCAATTCAGGAAAGATGCCCAAGAGGAAAAAAATTAAAACATCAATTACCTATACAATGATGGTGTAGGTATGGGAAATTGTGTGAGCAGGCCCTGTGTGCTGGATAGCTTTAGTGTCAACTTGACACTCCTGGGTTGAGGGAGCCTCAACTGGGGAATTGGCTCCATTGGATTGGCCTGTGGCCACATCTGTGGAGTATTGTCTTAATTGTCAAGCAGTGTGGGAGGGCCCAGCCCACAATGAGTGGTGCCACCCTGGGCAGGTTGTTGTGTATGGTATAAGAAGGCAGGCTGGGTATGAGCCAGGAGAGCAAGCCAGTGAACAGCATTCCTCCATGGCCTGTGCTTCAGCTCCTGCCTCCAGGTTCCTGCCCTGAGTTCCTGACTTGGGCTCCCTAAGTGATGAACTGTGACCCAGGACATGTAAGCTGAATAAACCCTTTCCTCCCCAAGTTGGTGTCGGTCAGAGTATTTTGTCACAGCAATTGAAGACAAACTAGAACTCCCTGGGATGCAAAGAAAGATAACAAGATTGGAAGATACTGAGAAGTGGCAGGCATGTACACATGCCAGCAACAAATCCTAAAGGCATTTCTGAGAATTAGTATGGTACATACACCACCAGCTTGAGCGTGGGATTGGAGAAACAGGCCATTTCCACAGCAGACTTCCATTTCTTAATTTCCTATTTCAGTCCAACTATTCCACTCTGGACACATCACTTCAGCCCTTGGCTTCATTTTTCTTATGGTAAAATAGTGAACATACTGTTCCCTCCACAGTCTTACTGAGGTCAGTGATGATCCCCTAGTCACTCCCTGTGTTTGCTTCTGGTGTCTACTATAAGAGAGTGCCAAAACCTGGGTTGCTTAAAACAACAAAAACATATTCCCTTACCTCCATGGAAATCATACTCCATAAAGGGGTCTCACTGAGCTATATCTATGCATCAGCCAGGGCTGTCTTCCTCCTGGGGGCTTCCCCCTGGGAAGGGATGTGTTCTAGATTTCAGATTCTGTCTACATTCTCTGGCCATTTCCCCTGTTCCATTTTCAAAGCCAGTAATTGCTTGACTCTGGCTTCTATATGTTCTTCTTTCCAACTCTGACCTTCCCCTCCCTTACACTGGATGGTCTCCATCTGCCTTGGTGAGGACAGATCTTTGTTTAATCAACCAATTTAAATGCTAATCTCTTCAGAAACACCTTCACAAAACAACCAAAAACAGTGTTTCACAAGCTCTCTTGACATCCCCTAGTTTAATCAAGTTGATAATGGAATTAGCCGCCATGAAAGTTAGCAAAAAGGAAAAAAATGGGTTGGAATTCCAATGGCAACATGTACAAATATATTGTATATATATTTACATGTATGTATTATATATGTATATATATACATGTATATATTATATATGCAATTTGCTGGCTATATGACTTCGATTAATTCAGGTTGAGACTCGGGATATTCAAAATATTTACTTCTCTCCTACCCTCCCAATAAGGCTGTGGTAAGAAACTCTCTTGTAGGGACATTCGGTGATTTCTAAAAAATAAGAGGTATAACAACATAAGGAACTATTTTTATCCACATTGAGTACTTCTACTGAATTTCTCCAGTTTGCATTTCATTTGTTTCCCATCTAGCCCATTTGCCACCACTAGGCAAGTGAGATGTTGCCTACCTTACCAAGTGCAAATGGCACACTCAGTTTGCACATCGTCCATAGCTTTGTTCCATCCTCCACAGTATTAATTTCCACTGTTTACCAGCACAAACCCCAGGCAAGATGATACCTCCTTGCACATGTTGTACACTGGGTATTCTTGTACTAGAAATTGTGATCTAGATTTGTATTCATTTGCAATGTCTTTTTTTCTCCATTTTGCCTATGTTTTCATCTAAACCACCAAGTCTCAATGAAGGGGACCCAGAGGAGATGGCTCAGTGGATAAAACACTTGCCCCAGAAGCATGCTCACCTAGCAGAACCCTTAAATACTAGGAGGTGTGGTGACCAGCCTGTAATTCCAGCACTTGGAAGATAGGAACCCAGAATCCCCAGGCAAGCTGGCCAGCTAGATTAGCCTGTATCAGTAAGATCTGGGTTCAAGTGAGAGACTGCCTCAATATAAGGTTGAGAACAATGGAGGACAGTCAACATCTGTCTTGGACTTAGACCTACACACATATACCCAAATATACATGAGCCCACACTCATGCAAGCATGCATGCAGGCACACTACACATATACACATATGAAAAAAAATATTAGCAAAGGTCTACAATAAAGTAGGTATGCTAACAAATGCTCACCTTCAGCAAACATTCTTCGGACTACTTGAGCCTGGAATGATGCCTCCATCCTCTGAAACTCAATCTCCACCACATGTTAATTTATTCATATGCAGTCTTACAGTCTTTTTTATGTGACTGTGTGTATGTAAGTACACCCATGCATGCAGTGCCCACAGAGCCAGAGGAGGGTGTTGAATCCCCCAGAACTGGAGTTATGGACCACTCTTAGCCACCATGTGGGTGCTGGGAACTGAACCTGGGTCCTCTGAAAGAGCAGGCAGTTCTCTTAACCCCCGACCCATCTCTCTAGCTCAGCCTTCTTAACATTCTCAATTCATGTGATAATTGTTTTAAGTTACGGCCATAAGGAAACCATCATTTCAACTGCTTCTTGCCCTTTTGGCCAAGTTCAAGTATGGGAAACCATCTTGTCTTATTCTTTAAATAACTAGATTCTGGGGATGGAGAGATGGGCTAGTGGTTAAGAGCGCCAACTGCTCTTGCAGAGGACCAGGTTCAATCCCCAGCACCCACATGGCGGCTGAGAACCGTCTTTAACTCTAGTTCCAGGGGAATTCGATGCCCTCTTCTGACCTCCACAGCACTGCAGGACACAGGTGCACAAACCTACATGCAGACAGTACATTCATACACATACAAAAATAAATTAAAAATAATAACTAACTAGATTCTGAGGCATGTGCTGCAGCAATATCTATTGAGCACTCACTATGTTTCAGGTGAATTGAGCAAGTAGATCTCCTCAGGACCTATAAGCAAAGTCTCCAGAGACACAGAAAAGGCTTGCACTGAGGAGAGGGCAAAGTGTGTGCAGAGGGAGGAACAGGAAAGAGCAGTGGTCAGGAAACTACACAGAACGCTTGCAGCATTGGACACATTAGAGAGAAGGTAGGTGAGGATATCAGATATGAGACTTTAAAGTTGTTCTTATAGGATTTTATCAGAAAAGTGACAGATTGAACTTTGTATTTAGACAGATTGTTTTGATGACAGTGTGGAAGTTAGAGCAAAAGCTGACAGACAACCAAATAGGCACATTGAACTGGCTAAATTAGCTGGCATTCCTATAAGCCAGTATTTGGGGATAGGTATTTATTTGGTAGAGGCAGGGAGAAACCAATTTGCTTTTGGTAAAAGTCCTTTTCAGAAACAGGCTAATTTTAACTAACCTAAACAAAATCAATTTAATTAAAAAAAAAATTTTAAATCAGCAGAATAAAAGCTAGGGGAATAACCAGTAAAGTGTTTATTACACAGCATGAGGACATGTATTCAATCCCCAGCACCCACACAGAAAGCTAGGAGTGATCCTGAGCACTGAGGGGGCAGAGACAGATCCCTAGGGATCCTTGCCAGGCAAGCCTAAGGTAATCAGTGAGCCCCAGGCCATGAGAGACCTGCCTGGTAAAAAGGAGTGGATGGATCCTAAGGGGCAGATAACCAGGGCTGACCTCTGACTTCTCCGTGCACGTTCAACAGACTTGTGTACACACATACACACACACACACACACACACACACACACACACACACACACATGCAGAGTTAATAAAGCTTGGACCCAGAGAGATGGCTCAGTAGTTAAGGGCATTGTTGTTCTTGCAGAGGACCTGAGATGGGTTCCTAGGTCCACAATGCAACTCATAACTATCTGTAACTCCAGTTCCAGGGGATCCAATGCCCTCTTATGGCCTCCATGGGCACCAGGTACATGTATGGTATATATACACATATGCAGGCTGCAATGGATAGCTTTAGAGACAACTTGACACACCTGGGCTGAGGGAGCCTCTATTGGGGAACTGGCTTCATTGGACTGGCCTGCAGCCATGTCTGTGGAGTATTGTCTTGATTGTTGAGCAATGTGGGAGGGCCCAGCCCCCAGCCCATTGTCGGTGGTGCCACCCCTGGGCAGGTGGTCCTGTATTGTATAAGAAAGCAGGCAGAACAAGTCCACAGAATCCTTACAGGCTAATGTGCAGCGGTTGAAAGAGTATGGCTCTAAGCTCATCCTCTTCCCCAGGCCTTGTGCCCCCAAGAAGGGAGACAGCTCTGCTGAAGAACTCAAATTGGCCACCCAGCTAACAGGACCAGTGATGCCCATCCAAATGTCTGTAAAAAAGAGAAAGCCAGAGTCATCACAGAGGAAGAGAACTTCAAGGCTTTTGCCAGTCTTCGAATGGCCGGGCAAATGCCTGCCTCTTTGGCATTTGAGCAAAAAGGGCCAAGGAAGCTGCAGGCAGACCAAGATGTGGAAAAGAAAAAGTAATGCTCCATTGGGGCATTATAATAAATTTCCAGTAAAGTGAACTCTAAAAAAAAAGCAGGCTGAGCATGGGCCAGGGGAGCAAGCCAGTAAGCAGCATCCCTCCATGGCCTGTGCTTCAGCTCCTGCCTCCAGGTTCCGGCCCTGAGTTCCTATGTTGGATTCTCTCAGTGATGAACTATGACCCAGGAGATGTGAGCCAAATGAAATAAACCCTTTCCTCCCCAAGTTGGAATTGGGCAGAGTGTTTTGTCACAGCAATGGAAAGACAAACTAGAACACAGGCAAACACTCACACATAAAATAAATAAACCTTTAAAATAATAATAAATTAAGCTTAATAGTAGCCTAGTTCCTTCTTTACTATAATTTTTTCTCATCAGTTCTATTTTATGATTTTCTAAACTAAAGCACTTTATAGGATCATATTGAAGGGTTTACAATTTAGATAATACAATAAGTCACTCCTTCCAGTCAGCACTATATAATGTATCATTTGGTTTTAAAATGTCAGCAGAATGTCAAGTTTCCACTAATATAGTCACACATGATCTTTGGGAAGAAATGCCAACAAAATATGCCTGCCAACCAGGTTTTATTTTGTTGTTGTTTTGTTTTCCTGATCCAAGATGTTGTCTACTCAGGCACAGAAAGTCAGATTACCACTGAGTCCACATGCCTCCTGAGTCCTCTGTGAGCGTTCACACCTTTGTGTCAGCCTTTCTGTCTGAGAGGAGTCAGAACCTGTGCCTTGATTCTGACCCATAGAATATGGCAAAGGTGATGTTTTGTCACTCTGACTTATATAAATCTGAAGGAGTTAAAGGCTCCCTGTGGACTTGATGTAGCAAGGGGAGATGGAGCATGGGAGATGGCCTTGAGACGGGGAAGCAGCTCAGCCAGCAGCTGACAACAACAACAAAGGGACTTGCAGTAATAGAACCACACAAAAACAAATTCTGTCAATTACCTGAGTAAGCATACTGGTGGGGTCTTCCCCAGAGGAGCCTCCGGGAGCTGGCAACACCTTCATCACAGCCATGAGTCACTGAGCAAAGGACCAGCCCCACTCTGCCTGACCTGCCACCTCTAAACACTAGAATACTAGATACATTGTGTTTAGCTATTTTCAGTAATTTGTTACAGAGCAACTGGAAATACCCCCAAATCAGAAACATTTTGTGTCTTGCTCCAAAAATTTTAGACTTTGGGGCATCTCAGATTTGGAGGCTTTTTTGACATAGGGTCCCATGTACCCCCCAGGCTGGCCTTGAGCTTGTGTATCTGAGAATGGCCTTGAATTCCTGACCCTCCTGCCTGCCTCCACCTCCCCAGTGCTAGAATTGTGGGTGTGTGCCACCACACTGGTTTACTCAGGTTTTCTGTTTTCAGATGAGGGATGCAGCACCCATAAAGTTAGCGAAAATATAAAAAATAAAACCCTAAACTCGGGCTGGACATGGTGGCACACGCCTTTAATTCCAGCACTCAGGAGGCAGAAGGCAGACCTCTGTGAGATGGAGGCCAGCCTGGTCTACATAGTGATTTTTCAGGCCACCTTGGGCTATAAGGAGACTCTGTCTCAAAAAAAACAAGCAAGCAAACAAACAAAAATTTTAACTCCCCAATCCAAAACACTTCCAGTCTCCAGCATTTGGGATAAGATTCCTCCACCTAGTGCACAGGAGGAAAGGACAGGCCTGAAGGCGAGGTCCCAACCACTTGCTCATCTTTCCCTAGGTACTTGGAATTATACAACTGAATTTATTTACACCATATTTCTAACAGACTTTCTTGCCTCTGTTGCTGCTCTAATGGCCTGTCCCTTCATCCAGCTGCTGGTTTAACTTTGGAGAAACATGGAGACATGGTTGAAGCAAGTTCCTTGGGTGCCTGTCCACCGCAGTGGCGTCTGAGAAGAGGCAGGTGCAAGGAGCCAGGACGGAGGCTTCTTTCATATTCTGACAGAAGCATCACCCTGTGCAACCCTGGTATTGAAGAGTCACAGTGGATGCTCACAGCAATGTTCCCAGAGCAGGAGTAGCAAACCTCAAGGGAATGCTGACCCAAAGGAATTTCAACAGCATTCTCAATGCTTTAGTTTCTAAGGTGGGAGGTGGGTTCGCAGATATTTACTTTTATAATTTCTACATGTAATTATTATATAGATTCCTTTGTATTTGTATAATGGTGCAGAATTTAACATATAAACATTAGGTTCAACCCGAAGTACTTATTAAGTATTCATCTATTCTAGGACTGTCACCTACCAGAGAAAGATGCTGTTCAAAGGGGGTAAACTGACAGTTATACAGAAGCTCTGCAGCCAGCAGGTCCCACGCCCTCGGGTGCACATTTTTGACAGCACATGTACAATGAGAAAAAGGCAAGAGCAAAGAGCAAAAAATCCAGTGGAGAAATTCCTTGTCCATATGCTATAACAAGAGAGTTGGGGATATAGATCAGTTGGTAGAGGGCTAGCCTAGCATACATACAGCCCTGAGTTTGATCACCAACACTTTGCACACCATAATGGTGGTGCATGCCTATAATCTGGGCACTTGGGAGCTAGAGGCAGGAGAATCAAAATTTAAGTTTTTCCTTGGCTACATAATGAGTTCAAGGCTAGCCTGGGCTACTTGAGACCACGTCCTAAAAAGAAAGAGGTAAACAAGGGAGGGCAAGCTCTGGGAGTGGGGAAAAGTTGAGCTTGGAGGATAGAGCAGAAAGAAAGTCTGGGCTCATTCGTAACGGATAGAAATCATTCGCAAACCCTAGGGCTGATGAAGTGGTTCAGTGGATGGAGGTACTCGCATGCATGCTGACTACCCGAGTTTGAGCCCCAGATCCCACAAAGTGGCTGGAGAAAACTAACTCCTTAGAGTAGTCTTCTGATGTCTCCACCCTGTGTGTGCATCTCTGCACTCACACACACTAAATAAAACAAAATTTAAAAGGAAAAGAAGAATAATCCACAAACCCCATGCACACTAGCACAGAGAGACCAAGTCCACACAGAATTGGCATTTGGGGCCCACCCATAAGGCCTTAGAGACAGATCCTCAGACAGACTGGCACCGAGCATCAGCAACACCATCATCAGTCACATGTTATACTAAGCTGAGCCCAGAGCTCCTCTATTCCAATATTTTCAACCAGTATTAGTGGGCAAAGTTGTTCCTGGATGAATTGAAGCAGTGTAGACAGGCCACAAAACTAAGACCACGCTCTACTCTGTAGGGACTTCCAGGTGATGAGGAAACAAGGACACACTAAGCAAGACTTTTTGTACCATGATGACCAAACAGCTGAACTACACAGATAGGTGTGTGTGTGTGTGTGTGTGTGTGTGTGTGTGTGTGTGTGTGTATGAAAACTTTTAAGCATCCTTTATGGGGACCCAGTTCTTATGCCCAGAAGTCTTACCGAGGTAGCTTGGCACCTCCCCACTTGGCCCTCCAAGGTCCTAGTATAAACAACTGTTGATTCTTGGGTATTATCACCCTCCCATCACTTTTTTGCATAACAGTGGCTACCAACACTGCTAACTAGAATAAGCACTTTCTTTCAAAATAGCAGACTCTACCTTCAGTTTTCTGTGCCTCCTCTTTGGCAGCACCATTTGCCTTTGCACCCAGAACCCCTTACCAGATTGATAGTTTTAATGAATTTTTCTTTTTTTTAAATTTATTTTTGTATGTGTATGAATGTACTGTCTGCATGTAGGTTTGTACACCCGTGTCGTGCCGCGGAGATCAGAAGAGGGTCTTGGATTCCCCTGGAACTGGAGTTCCCCTGGAATTGGAGTTACAGACGGTTCTTACCCTCCATGTGGGTGCTGGGGATCGAACCCGGGTCCTCTGCAAGAGCAGTCGGTGCTCTTAACCGCTAGGCTATCTCTCCAGCCCTAATGAATTTTTCAAGAATAATCCCTAAATCCTTTTCTTGATCTGTGTACTAGAAGATTATTTTCTGTCCAGACAAATAACTGGCCAGGACTCCTTGCTCCCGGATTAGTTATTAGTCTGCCTACATTAAATTACACTTGCCATCTGCTGATAAAAATCACACAATTCTTAAAGTCTCTTCTGTGGCTTTCACTGGTTATTAGTGGTCTGTTCTACCTCCTGGCAATCTAATCCATTGCAAATTGGACAACTGGTTTCCAATTCTTCCTCTCAAGTTTTCTCTATAGAGGAGCTTATATGTGAAGATTCCTTATAGAATATATTTAGGAACATATATATGAACTTTATATGTGAACACTGAGTTCTACACCAGTGGAATCCCTCCATAGGGAATTTCAAAGCTATGGTACAAGGACCATGACACGAAATTTATTTGGTGTACTTTGTGCCATTATTTTTTAATTTGATGTTACATTTATTCATTCAGTCAGTCATTCTTTTATTTACTGTGGCGTGTTTTTGCTTTTTGTGCGTGTGTGTGTGTGTGTGTGTGTGTGTTTGTGCATGTGTGTGCGTGCATACACACAGGAAGGTCAGAGAATAGCTGGCAGGAATCTGTTCTCTTCTTCCCATCATCTGGGGCCTGGGGATTGAACTCGTGTTGTAAGGCTTGGTGGCAAGTGCCTTAACCCACAGAGCCACTTCACCAGCCCTATTATTCTAAGGGCATCTACTTCGTTTCATTGTCCAACAGGCTTTAAGTTGTTTGCAAGTTCCTCCGGTGTCCCCCCTCAGGTAAGAAGTGGGCAGTGGGAACACGAAGCCGTAACATGTCGATCAGGGGCTAACGAGAATAAGAACACAGAAACATGGTTCTGTTCTCAGGGCCTTTTCTCAGCAGAAGTTCTGCTTCAGAGGCAACTGGGAAGCCCCTAAATAAAGCACCACGGGCAGCAGCCAGCTTCCCACCCCCATGGTTTCTTCAGCCCTGCCTAATAAGTCACAATAATATTTGGGATTGGCAAAGCAGCTTCTTTGCAGAAGGCGCACCGTGCCTGGCATTCCCTCATTAATGCACGCAGGCTCCTGCAGAGAAGGTGGGTGGCAAGCAATTTCAAGTCCTTTTCTTCTCCACCTACCAAAGAGCCTTGGCTCTCAATAGCTCACACAAACGAGTGAGCCATTTTGGTTATAAGATTATGATTCGCTCATCACCCCCCATTAACACCATTAAAGCAACCTTTGTCCTTCTTAAAATCTGTGCAGCCAAGTGCACAGAGTTAGAAAAAAGGAACATAAAGAATGCCCCGGACAGTCTGCGGGTGAGACCCCGCATTAGATAGGAATTTCTTTGTTTGGCTTTGGAAAACTCCCATAGGACAAATAGGATTAAATGGGACACTTTCCTTTCTTTGCAATCTCCTAAATCTCACCCCATTTACCACCTTTCATCTGTAGCACACGACCTCCAGACTTCTGCCCTGGTGTCACGGTAGAAGTCTAGAAATCCCTGTGTCTCCTGTGTCTTCTGCTTCACCTGAGTGCAAATTGATTATATGACTGTTATGTGAGAGAGGGCAAGCAAGTTGAAAGCCAAGCCACAGGAGTGGGATGTAGCTCAGTGATGGCGTGTTGCTTAGCACAAGTGCAGCCCCAGGGCCCATCCCTACCACCTCAAAAAATTAAATTCTTAAGAGTATAAACCGAGTTTTTATGGATAAAGCCTGGGTTCCAGATGTCTTGAGTACCTTGGTTCCACCACTGGTGCCCAGAATGCCAACTCGAGAAGTGAGAAATGGTGAAAAGTAGAAAGTTATTCAGCATGGCCACATTGAAAAGAGGACTAGATAAAGAGGTCCAGAACCCCCAGGTCTGTTTTCAGGGCACTGACATGAGGCTTACATGGAAACAAAGGACGAATTGGGACAGGAGGAAAGATACATGCACAATTAGCAGTTCCGGTCTAAGTATGATGTGATCTGGTTGGCACTGTCTCAGTTCTGGTTCTGTAAGGAGGTCCATGGGAGTCCTTGTGGCCATCAACAATTGAAGCCATCAATCTTGTTCTCAGGAAATGGTCACTCCAGTGATAATGAACTTCATGAGGGAGCAAGTCTCTCCTAAGATGTTCTGTTATTTCTGTGACCTAGGGAGCCTGAAGGGTTCGGACAATGACTTAACCCTGTCATTTTCTTCCCTGGGGATGGGATAGGTTGGACAGAAACTTCTTGAATGATTACCATACCTGTGTGCAGAGGTAAACATGTGGCCCAAAGGAAAGAGATGGACATAAAACAAGACATATGTGTCAGGTTGTCATCCTGCTTCTAGTTACCTTGTGAGCCCTCGAGGAGTCCATGCTTTTTAGCAAAAGCAGCTTCTAAGCATCTGCTCAGGAGCACACCTAGGTTCTCCATATCTGTGCCCATGTGCCCCCACACCCCACTCTGGTTGCTGCCATGACAACTGGTAAGTTGTGGGTCTGCTCTGAATCTTCCATCGCTCCTTCTTCCAGAGGACCCATCTGTGGCCAGATGAACTTGCTAGTGAACTGTTGTAAGTTCACCACAGGAGAGAATGGAAAGGAAGAAAATAACTAGTATTTATAAAGTGCCCACCACATGCTGGATTCCCTCCCTGTCAGGCCCCGGCCGTGCACACTGCATCATCGTCTATGGACGCCGTGGCCTGTGAAGGGGATGCCAGCATCTTGGTGTTTCTCTCACTCAAACCCCCCACAGGAAGGTCGCATTCTTAGCTTGCTGTCATGCCTCTGCTCCACACAGTCATTCAGGATCCCAGGCAATGCAGGGGCTGGCTGCCTTCCATAGCTGCTGTGCTTGGACCCCCTGGCTGGCTCAGTCAGCACAGAAAAGAAGAAACATGGAGTCACCAACAAGTTTAGCAGATTCTGACTCTGCTGAATTGTTGGTTATGGGTTCCACTGACTGCAGACTCACATGGCCCCACCCGACTCACTGCACGGGTACAGGGAGGTTCCTGAAAGTAGAGGGAAGTTGTATGGGTAGCTGCAGCCTTCCTAGGGGCAGTAAAGATGTGAAGATTTATGGATCTTTAAATTTTTGTTTTGGCCTTTTTTTTTTTTTTTTTTTAGATGGGATCTCATGCAGTCCACACTAAGAATTCACTTTATAGCCAAACCTGCTCTTGAACTCATGACCTTTCTGCCTCTACCTCCTGAGTGCTGGGGTTCCAGGTGTGCATGCTACCACATCTTGCTGAACAGTTCTCCATGCTTGGGACCCACACTCCATCTCTTTGATGACTGTGTAAAACCAGACTCTAGGACTGCACCACACCTGATTCATCTGGATGTCAGTGTTGGACACTTAAATGGTTTCCGTTACTTAACATTTTTCAAACACTCATGCACTGTTCAGAGTGCCAACACTGGGAGATGTTTACACATTTAGAGGGAACGTCATTTATCTCTTTAATAAAAGACAGGTTTTGATGAATGGAATTAGAAAACTAGCAAGGACTTTGGAGCCACAAGTGGGGGAAATGGTTATTTCTTCTCAAGGAACTAGGAAGGGACTTACAGGGATTTACGTGTTTCAACTGGACTTTCTGGATTGATTGATTAATAGTTCCCAGTAGGTTAAGGCAGTAAGGCTCTGGGGAGTAGCATGAACAATAACTCCCCTGACATGAGAGAACACAGAGAAGAGCCCAGAAAAATCCTTCGGGTCTTGACAGCATAGGAGGGTCGCCAGCGCCAAGCAGGGAGCAGTGGGCGTTCTCAGGATTTCCCAGAGCCCCTTACAGAGGGTCTCAGCTCAGGCTGCCACGGATGGTTGGGGTGACCCATCCACACTTGTCTACTGCAGCAGCCACTGCAGTATTAACTAAGGACTTTCCCCCTTCCTTTGGAAATCTCTCAGCTGCACGAACATATTTATTTTCCTTTTATCCTGGGCTTTGTAATCAAACATGAATTTAATCTGCCTAAATACATATATCACAGAAGCAAAGTTTCTATTTTATCCAAAGACGCTAGGCAGAGAAGTCAGGCATTCGCACTCCCTCAGCTGTTGGGGTGTTCTTTTTTCCTCTTTGAAACAAATGTTCTGGCAAATTACTGCGACTTCAGGACAAAGATCAGGGCATAGAGCCCAGTCCCACACTGTAGCTTGGTTCTATCGTGTTGTGTTTGGCTGGTTTGCAGTTAGATCTCCCCTGTCATGATTAAAGGCCAGCTTACCACCCACTCGCTGGGTGCTTTAGCCAAGGTATTTAGCCTCTCTATGCTTACATTACTTGATGAAATAGGAAAATCCATATTTTGTTTGTTCCTTCCTTGAACAAATATTAATCAAGACTCTCCTAAGCCAGGAACTGTACCCGTCATATGTGACCTCAGTAAACATATTTTACTTTTTTTTATATTCTTTTTTATTGTTTTATATATATTTTGTACAAGATTATGTTACAAATTGAATATAGACCCATGTCTCCCTCCCATCCCCCCACTCCACCAGATTCACTGTTTCAGTCAGTTCTTTGATCCAATCTTTTCTGTTGTTGGTGTTGTTGTTGCTCTTTCCAATATGCATCACTCCCAACAAGAAACTTTTACAACTGGGTTATTGGTGCTAGCATCCACAGATGAGGGATACCATTCATCGTTTGATTTTCTGGGACTGTGTTACTTCACTTAACATAATATCTTCTAGTTCCATCCATTTACCTGCAAAGTTCATGATGTTGTCTTTTTTTACTACTGCATAGAACTCCATTGTGTAGATGGACCACATTTTCTCTATCCACCCATCAGTTGAGGTACATTTGGGTTGGTTCCAGCTTTTTGCTACTGTGAAAAGAGCTGCAATAAATATAGCTGTCCATGTATCTCTGTGGTAAGATGAGTCTTGTGGGTATATACCCAGGAGTGGTATGACTGGGTCAGGTGGTAAGCTCATTTTGAGTTTTCCAAGGGTTCTCTACACTGCTTTCCATAGTGGCTGTACAAGTTTACATTCCCACCAGCAGTGGATGAGTGTTCCCCTTTCCCCACAACCTCTCCAGCATTTGGTATCATTTGTTTTCTTGATCCTAGCCAGTATTATTGGAGTGAGATGGTATCTTAAAGTGGTTTTAATTTGCATTTCCCTAATTATTAGTGACGTCGAACACTTGTTTTTTTTTTTTTTTTTTGNCACCACCATGCCCAGCTGAAGACTTTTTAAGATGTTTCTCAGCCATCTCTAATTCCTCACTTGTGAAGTCTCTGTTCAGCTCTTTGCTCCATCTATTGAGTGATTCATTTATTTTCTTTCTTCTTTGTTGTTTGAGTAGTTTATATATTCTGGAAATCAATGCTTTGTCAGATGTTTCTGTGGTGAAGGTTTCCTCCCACTCTGTGGGATTTCTCTTCACTTCCTTGATTGTTTCTTTTGATGTACAGAAGCTTTTGAGTTTAATGCGGTCCCATTTGTCTATTGTTGACCTTAATTCTTGCACAGCTGCTGTCTGATTTAGGAAGTCTTTTCCTATGCCTATGTCTTGTAGTCTGCTGCCAACCTTTTCTTCTATTGCCTCCAGAGTTTGGGGTTTCACATTGAGGTCTTTGATCCATCTGGGGTTGGCTTTTGTACAGGGCTAAAAGTAGGGGTTTAATTTCATTCTTCTACAAGTGGTGATCCAGTATTGCCAACAACACTTGCTGAAGATGCTGTCTTTCCTCCATTGTGTCTTCTTGGCCCCCTTGTCAAATATGAGGTGACTGAAATTTTTTGTGCTCCAGTTTGGATCTTCAGTTTTGTTCCATTGGTCAATAGGTCTGTTTTTGTGCCAGTACCAAGCTGTTTTTATGACTATAGCCCTGTAGTATAGTTTGAAGTCTGGTAGTAAACATTTTTTATCCACTTGCAACAAAAAGAGGTGGTTCCTTCTTGCTGGCTAGCTCTCATAGTACTGGAAGGTACTATGCAGGTTGATGGGGACAAAAACTTTAGTAGTCTTAGCCAGCACTGATCCTGCATGTTATAATAGCGACGCACCAGGCAAGGTGTCCCCATTGGTGGCACGGTGGCATTAAAAGATGGGGGTGACCAACCACTTTCTGGTTGGACTGAGGCCTGCTCCACAAGAGGAAATTTGTGCCTGGCACCACAAACCTGGTCAAAAGCCCTTGACTAAGGATGTCATAGGCTCTAGGGAAGAATCAACTATTGTTTTAGTAAATGTCACATTGTCAAACTGCCTTCTAAATATCTACATTTACATCCATAGATTGGGGCTGCCCTCAACCTTGGTCAGAGAAGCTTCTTTATGCAGTGAAGAGCAGTTAATGTAGAAACTCGTAGTGGGGCAAAATACTGAGAACAGGTGGCTGTGAGTTCTCAGCCTTAAATGTATAGTATCGTCCTCCACACAAAGGCTCAGGTAACATCGTGGAAGAAGGGATGGAAAGAATGTAATCCTCAGAGGATGGGAGACAGGCTGTGAGATTCTGCCTTCTGAGCATGGCATGCCCATTGCACTCATGAACTTAGAGCAGCTGTGGATACCTGCACAAGATCAAGCCAGTCAAAGTTCCCACAGGGATGGTGGAGGAGGTAAAATACATCACTACTAGCTGAGGATTTGCTGCTAGTTGATGGTGCCGATGAAGAATCATTTTTTTGGGGGGGGTCACTGGTAGGTGGCCCTTGCTCCAGGCCTCATGGCCATGTTCATATGGGCAGCATCAATTAGATTCAATAGGAGAAGAAGAAGGAGGAGGAGGAGGAGGAGGAGGAGGAGGAGGAGGAGGAGGAGGAAGGTGGTGCTGAAGAAATGGCTCAGTGATATTAAGAGCACTTGCTGCTGCTTTTCTAGGGGACTCAGTTTCAATTCCCAGCCCCCATATCAGATGGCTTACAACCATTTGTCCATGGGATCCAACACCCTCTTATGGCAGCACCTCACATGGTACACATACACTCAGGAACACATACACATACACACACGTACACATATACACACATATGCACACACACAAAGTAAAAAAAAATCTTTTTAAAAGGAAAAACATGGCATGAATTCGGGAAGATGCCATGTTCAGGGGGTCCAGGAGAAGTTGGAGGAGGGATGGGAATGGATACTTCTGAAAGCATTATACACACACATGAAATTGTCAAAAAATGAAGAGAAGAAAACATCGTATACATACATGAAATTGTCAAAAAAATAAAAAAATGAAGAAAAGAAAACATTGTATACATATATGAAATTGTCAAAAAATGAAGCAAAGAAGCATGGATGGGAATGAAAGAGTAGGAATTGCATATCAATTTGTGCCAAGACTTCTGTTGCATTCTTTCCGTGTGCTTATGGATGTGAATGTGACATGACTCTCCCCAGGCAGGGATTTGCTACATTTTACAGTGAGAAAGCCAGAGGACACCCACAGCAACTTAATAGTGCCATTCGGCTGTTGAGTGGCAGAGCCAACTGGGAGCTGTGCAAACCGTGGGGTCCCAGGGCCCGCAGAGTGTTACCGACTGTGGCACAAGGGAGCAGAAGCCCAAATCTCTCTCTCTCACTCTCTCTCTCTCCTTTCTCTATGTCTCTCCACCTCTGTCCTTCCTTCCTTCCTTCCTTCCTTCCTTCCTTCCTTCCTTCCTTCCTTCCTTCCTTCCTTTCTTTCTTTCTTTGTTTGTTTGTTTTTGAGTCAGATCTTGCTATAAGGCCCAGACTGACCTTGAACCTGAGACCCTCCTGGTTCAGCTTCCCAGCTGCTGAGGTTGCAGTCATGCACCGCCCCTATCATCTCTATGCACTCTTTTCTTACTCTGAGTGGATAAGAATGCAAGGCGGCTTTCCTGATAGACTTTCCTGGACCCCACTCAGATAAGAATGAAATGCCGCTTTCCTGATCGACTTTCCTGGACCCCACTCAGCATCACAGGACAGTGCCCAGTCTCAGCCCCCAGCCCTCAGCGGCCCCCTGCTCACTCTGCGGGGTCTCTGCTTCTGCTGGCGTCTCTGGAGGCTTCCTGTGAATCACCATTTGGTCACTCCCTCTTAATTATTCACAATTACCTAAGTTCCCAGTCCTGTAATAAGCAAGAAGGGTAGCATTTTCTAAGACATGTGTATTTAGTGTTGCTGGCAGATTGGTAAACTTATTAGTGCCTCTGCACACCATATAATTAAGAACAAATTATCAGAGAGTTTAAAATAGTGCCTGCTGCTACTGTGATGATGAAAATGCTATGGGAAAAATTTTGCCTTTTTCACATATACTGCCCCCTCCCCCTAACACCCCTTGGTTAAGATTTCTATTCTCCAAGCACAAGGAGCCAATCAGACTGGTGAAGAGGGCTAGAGTACGGAGTCACTTGCTTTTAGACATGTTAGGATAGTGGCACACACCTGTAATTCCAGGACTCAGAAGGGTGAGATGAGAGGATCAGAAATTTGAGACCATCTTGGGCTACCTAGCAAGTTGCAGACTAGCCTGGGCTACACAGAGAGACCCCTATCTCAAAAAATGAGAGGGAGATCAGGGAGCTTAGGGAGATGGCTCAGTCAGTAAAGTACCTGCTTTGCAAGCGTGAGGACCTGAGATCCGATTCTCTAGCACCCACAAAGAAAGACAGGCACTGTGGCAAATGCCACAGTGATTCCAGAGCTCAGGAGGTAAAGGCAAGAGGAGCACTCAAGCTTGTTGTCTGGCCAAGCCACTGTAGCTGAGTAAGCGACCTTCGTGTTCAGGGAGAGACCCTTCCTCAGAAAATAAGGTGGAAAGTGACTGAGGAAGACACCAACATCAAGCTCTGGGCTCCACACATACATGTATACATATGCACACAAACATGTCTACATGCACATGACAGAGAGAAAGACGCAGAGCAATCACCTGGGTTAGAAGCATCAGAAGTCAAGTGACACCCTCTGACTCACCTGCCATTGCATTCCTCTAGAATTCCCTTGGGGGCATGGGGTGGGAAGCTGGACAAGAATGATTACTGAGGCAGACGCTGAGATGGGGCTGTGCCCTGGTGAAGCCAGAACAAAAGTGGCTGGAAGCTAGTTCATCAGGAAGGTTGTTACACATGTGTGAGTTGTTGATACCTGGAGCCGTGAGTGAACAAAGGCAAGATTGCCTGCTTTGGGGACCTGGGGAGGGTATGCAACAGATGCAAAGGGATGACCTAGGCATGTGCATGAACTGCCAGATGAGACTCTTCTGGGCTCTGACTTTAAGAAGCTGGTCTCTGTCCCTAGGGAGCCAAATCTAGTTAGAGTTAGGGTAACAAAGAGGTCATGCCAGGGTGAGGCTGGCAATGACTGCCTGCAGGCTTGGGTGCACAGAATGACTGAGGTACTTTCTCTGGTGGGTGAAAAGCTTCTAAGAATGGGTGCCCAAGCAGATGAAAACCCTGCTGTTATGCAGGAGAGAAACAGGATGAGATCAAGCACCATGGCACTTCCTGCCTTCCCACGTCCTCTGCCCCGTCATACTCAGCCCTGGTGTCTGTGAAGCCAGGTTTTAAGAAGACATGTGTCATCATGGTTAAGAGCATGGGCTCAGTGTTCTGAGTTCATAGCCCTTCTCTGCCGCCTACTGGCACTTAGAATAGAGTGGAGCATATGGTGATGCATACCTGAAGGCGTGAGTCAATGGACTGCTGGGTAGTAGTCGTGAAATCCGGAATATGTGGATCATGCTGAGCCCCAGTGTCCTTCCTGCAAAATGGAAATGACGCGAGCATCTACTTCACAGGGCTGCTGAAGGAATGGAGAGTCTTGTGAAGTATTTATTTGGGTTGGTGCCTCGGGGATAGAAGTGAGTCTCTGTCCCAGAATGGGAGGATCAGACAGGGTTCCCACTATCCGCTCCAGCATTGCTTCTCCACGGGGCATGTGAACCCCTTTCTTCCAGCCATCTAGAGTGGAGGGGGAGCATGTAAAGGTGTCAAGGGAGACAGCCTGGCCTCACTGCACACCTACTTAGACCTTTTGAGATGAAAGCATAGGAGGACCCCAACCTTCGACTGGATTCCCCAAGTGACAGCCCAGATAAGAGTGCTGCATCAAAGTTTTGGTTTACGAATTAAAACCAAGTCAACACATGACTAGAGTTGTGGATGTCAGAGGGAGGATGCTGGGTGGAATTGAATCCTGTGGAGTTGAATGTATGACTCAGTGACACGAAAGACCTTAAGTTCTGTGATAGAGTGACAAATGTGGTATCTGACACCCACACCAGAATTCTTCTGGGAGCTAAACTGTGTTGGATCAGTCTCTTAGTTCCGGAGAGTTATATTAGAGGGTGTGGATCAGCCTTTCTAAGCCCCCCCCCCAAATCTGTATTCATTGTGTGACATAAATAAGGGAGAAAGAAAATGAGAAGAAACAAGGAGGGGAAGCCAAAGTCCTCACGTGGAGATGGTCTCTTCCAGCCACATACTTGAACTTCAAGCTGTTTGCGTTGTCTTCCCAAACTCCCACAAAAGGCTTCAAAACACAAACACTAAGTTTCAATACACCACATCCCTTTTCTAGTAGAAAGCTGCACAAGGCAGCAGGTACCAGCCTGAGTCCACTCTATTCACCAGCTCCCGACACCTCCTCTCTCTGACTCCTTCGGGGTCTCACATCTGCTCTTAGCTCAGTCATGTTGGTCAAATCCATTCTCTTCTCCTTTTCCATCGTTGTTGCTTTATTTTAGAAATTCACCACCAGGCACATCCTGACTAGTGTCTGTCTATATTTTCTCCCATCAGAGTCACGAAGCAGCCCACATACCATTGCCCAAATCAACTTTCCTGTGAAGTCTCACTGATGAGATGCACCACACCATGGGTACAAAAAGAACGTACAGACTGCAAAGCCAGAATGCCTGTCGTCCAGTTCTGAGTCTTCCCTGGGATGAGCTGTCCCTGGGTGGGTCGAGCACCTTTCCCCCTCTCTGCCTTGGATTTGTCTTCTGTGAAATGGGGATGGCATTGCTGGTGCGTCCTCTAAATCATGAAGATTATGGACCAGCAGGTGCAGAGTGCATCTTGCTTAAAAAGACTTGTGTAGGCCAACTATGGAATCCCTTCATCAGGGATAAAGCTCACAATTTTATTTGCAGCTTTGTGATTGTAAAGGCTTTGGCCTTTACCATCCAGGCTGTCAGCCTGGGTTTCCTAGGTCATCTCCCATTATGCCAACCCCACACAACCCCAGCACCAGACACCTCAATTCTTTAACTTCTCACTGGATGATTTTCCCATTCTAGAGCATTTTTATGACATCCTCTCTCAATGCCAACTCTTCCTTTCCTTTTTCCTTTGTAATTCTTTTTAGTGGGAGACATATCTCCTATTTTCCATCTACTGCTTGGAGAGAACTCCTATGTACTTTCACACACACACACACACACACACACACACACACACACACCTTACTAGAGTTTACGTTAGGAATACAGTGAATTATATACACCTTTCTATGTATATAAGCTCTTCATTTAGTGATTGACTTTCTTTTTACTTTATTGTTAATTGTGTGTGTGTGTGTGTGTGTGTGTGTGTGTGTGTGTGGCAGGGTGGGTATGTGTATGTGAGCCCAATGACCATAAAAGCCAGAAAAGGACACTGGATCTGATGGAGTTGGAGTAACAGGCAGATGTGAGCTACTGGATGTAGGTGCTGGGAATCGAACCCGGGTCCTCTGCAAGAGCAGTAGGTATTCTAACCCCTAAGCCATCTTGCAGCTCCAGTTTAAAGGATTGTTTTTTAAAATATTACTTTTCAAGGGGGCTGGAGAGATGGCCTAGCAGTTAAGAGCACCGACTGCTCTTGCAGAGGACCCGGGTTCAATCCCCAGCACCCACATGGTGGCTGAGAACCATCTTTAACTCCAGTTCCAGGGGAATCCGATGCCCTCTTCTGACCTCTGAGGCATTGCATGACACGGGTGCACAGACCTACATGCAGATAATACATTCATACACATAAAAATAAATAAATAAATAAACCAAAGTCAATGAAATTTTTTAAAAAAGATTGCTTTTCAATAAATATTTCAGCTTGCAGTGTAGAATTTTACTACTTGATAGTTTTTTTTAATTTTTATTTATTTTTGTATGTGTATGAGTGTACTGTCTGCATGTAGGTTTGTGCACCCATGTCGTGCAATGCTGCGGAGGTCAGAAGAGAGTCTTGGATTCCCCTGGAGCTGGAGTTCTCCTGGAATTGGAGTTACAGACGGTTCTCGGCTGCCATGTGGGTGCTGGGGATCGAACCCGGGTCCTCTGCAAGAGCAGTTGGTGCTCTTAACCACTAGGCTATCTCTCCAGTCCCAGTTGATAGTTTTTTAATGATGATGTAAGCAGTAATATTTAGAAATTTCAGCCAGGTGTGGTGGCAAAAGACTTTAATCCTGGCACCTGGAAGGCAGAGGCTTCTGTGAGATTGAGACATTCCAGGCACACAGCAGGGAAGGTGGCTGAGCCTGACAGTGTGGTCAACTCCAGCTTGGGAGCAATGCTTCTGCCACCTCCTAAGAAGAAACTTCGTGTTTGCCATGTAGACAGAGAAGGAACAGGTGTTTCAGGAAGCTAGAAGAGCCATGTGTGGGGGTGGGCTGGCTTGAAACCACATGGAGTGTTGGAAGGGAGGGTGAGACTGGGTGCTCTGCCGTGGGGTTCCGATGTGTCTGGTTGAGGTCAACTTGGATGAAGCTGGAGAGTGCTATGGCTGAGTTCACAGTTTTAGAGTGACAGTTCTGTTTGCAGTGTGATTAAAAGGCACTGGAGATGAAGAGTGCTCAGCGAGGATGGTGTTGCGATGGCCCAGGTGGGAGAAGGGAAAGGCTGAGGTGAAGCAAAACGTGGCAGAGGGGAGGAGGGCATGGTCTGACTAGAGGCTCCTGTTGGAGAGAACGGTGGGGCTGGAATCTGAAAGCTGCTGGTTGAGGCGCGGGCGGTAAGACACATACTATGCAGGTGATGTTTTCTCTTTGCATTTTCCTCCTTGGAACCCGAAAAAGATGCAGAAAGTGAAAAGAAGAACCAGGATTGGACTGTGGGATTCAAACAAGGTACCATGCTGATGTCATTTGGGAACTGTAACCAACCTACATCTCCATCCATTATCTTAAATGAAAATACATCTCCACCGAATCAATGCACGAGTACATGAATCTGTGTTGTCCAAAGGCTTCAACAGAATGTTTCTCTCAGAGAGCAGCCTTGTGGGTAGCACAGCTGGCAGACTGCAGCCCCAACAGGGGTCTGTGCCTTTGTCACAATGTGATTTCAAATGAGAAAAAAAAAAAAATCTGCACATTTAACATGTGCATCTGAAGCTCCCTGGCTGGCAGGTGCTTAAGAGCATTGAACAGATGTCCGTTTGATGTACCCAAAGTACTGTACACATTCAGAAAGCATGCACACCCAGTTCCTTGCTAGAGTGGCAGGGACTGTTCCCGGAAATGCAGCAGGGCCACGGCACATTTGCCTTGCTGACACATCTCCTCAAGATGTTGGTGACTGATCAGAGACTTCTCAGGAGCACTGAGAGCTTGCTGACTACATATCACACACACACACACACACACAAACACACACACACACACACACACACACACACACACACACACACACACGGCCTCCAGGAGCCTCCCACCTCTGACTCCCAGCACTCAGTTACCGGCATGAACCACATGCCTGGCTTTTTAAAATTTTTTATTTTTTAATATATATTTTGTACAAGATTATCAAATTTAGACCCGTGTTCCCCACCCTATGCCCCCACCCCACCAGAGCTCATGCATTCTGCCAAACATGCTTTTCATCTCTTTCTCAGTCTTTCTCAATATTCTCCATGTGGAAGTTGACTGTTTTGAGTAGAAGTTCACTGTTTCAGTCAGTTCTTTGATGCAGTCCTTTCTGTTGTTGCTGTTGTTGTTTCCAATATGCATCACTCCCAACTTCTTGGACAAAAGCTCAAGGGGCCTTGCACAAGAAATACTTACAACTAGGTAATTGGTACTAGCATCCACAGATGAGGGATACCATTCGTCGTTTGTTTTTCTGGGACTTGTTATGCCTGGCTTTTATATGCCTTCTGGAGATCCTAGCTCAACTCCTCCTGCTTGCTCAGCAGACACTTTACTCTCTGAACCATCTCTCCAGCCCTCTCCAAGGGCTGCTGATGAGCTTGTGTGATCCCCTAAAGGAGCTGGAAACTACACATGAGGATGTGATAGAAACTGAGAGACCTCATGGTTGAGCCAGCTGGACTGACCAACTCATCCCTCTCCCCATGCCGCAACCCCACTTTCTGCCTTAAGTCCTATTAAAAGTCTACTGACTAGCAGTTCGATGGTACCCTATTTCTGGGACCCCTTCCATCTATACAGGAGCTCTGTATTTTTCCCTAAGCTTTTATCTATGAATCTATAATAAAACTCATTTCTAAACTTGACCTCCCTTTGTGAATTTCATTTTATTCTTTGAATTTGATTCTTTACATTTGTGAGGCCACTGGCTTAGTGGAAGTTTTATGTGACTGTGAGCACCCCACATTTTAACTCCTGAGTTAAGGCCCACAGGATGTGAGAGAGAAATGCCTCCATCAAACTCAGAGACACCCCATTTTTCCTATATCACTGTTCTCTGAATATGATTAGTTTACCAAATCCATGTATTGGAGATATAGTTTTCAATGTTATAAGTGTTGAGATGTGGTGAGATCTTTTAAAGATGGGGCTCCACCACCTAAAAGGCATTGATATAGTGTCCTAAAGAGAGGGTTAGTTATCAAGAGAGTGCATTGTTATAGTGCAAATATGGCACCTTCTTTCAGGAAAGAATGAAGGAAGGAAGGAAAGAAGGAAGGAAAGGGAGGGGAGGGGAGGGGAGAAGAGGAAAGGAAAGGACTTATAAGACTATACAGCCTTAGATGTTGTAGTTATAGCAACAGAAAATGGACTAATACGAGACTGAAGACACAGTATCCCATTGGTCTCATGGCTTGCTGAACAAAAAGGAAGAACTTATCTATTGGAGCTTTTCTTTCTTTTTTTTTTTAAGTGACTTTTTTTTTTATTTTATTTATTTCTGTATGTGTATGAATGTACTGTCTGCATGCAGGTTTGTGCACCCGTGTAGTGCAATGCCGCGGAGGTCAGAAGAGGGTGTCGGATTCCCCTGGAACTGGAGTTCTGGAATTGTAGTTTCGGATGGTTCTCGGCCACCATGTGAGTGCTGGGGATCGAACCTGGGTTCTCTGTAAGAGGGGTCGGTGCTCTTAACCCCTAGGCCATGTTTCCAGCCCCCCTATTGGAGCTTTTCATCCCTGGAGCTAGAGAGAGGGCTCAGGGGTTAAGACCACTGGCTGCTCTTGCAGAGGACCTGGGTTGGTTCCCAGCACCCACATAGTGGTTAACAACCACCCATAATTCCAGTTCCAGGGGATCTGATGGCCTCCTCTGGCCTCTGTGGGGTGGGCCTTGCCCAACACAGTGCACTCATGCACATGCAGGCAGTACATCATACACATAAAATAAAAATAATAAATAAAAAGTTTAAAAACCTTTTCTTTTCTTTTTTGGGGGGGCGTATTTTTGAGACAGGGTCTCCCTTTAGTCCCAGCTGTCCTGGAGCTCGCTCTGTAGACCAGGCTGGCCTTGAACTCAGAGATCCACCTGCCTCTGCCTCCCGAGTGCTGGGATTAAAGGTGTGTGCCACGCCCTGCAAAAAAACAAAACAAAACAAAAAAAAAACCCTTTTCATCCCTGTCAGAGAGGCGCTTCCAAAGTTGCTCAGCAGCTGACGCCCAGCAAACCCTCCCACCTGCATGTGGCTTCTCTACCACAGTGGATGGCCTGTGTCTGCAGTGGGCTCTGTCCATTGCTGTGTGGAGATTGTTTGAGAGTGCTCTGTAGCTCAGAGGGGGATTCTGATTTGCAGATTCTCTTCCATCCTTAATCTACCACATTCCCTGCAGGTGAGGCAGAGACCTTTTATCTGCTTTCTTCTTTATTTTTTTTAGGCAGGGTTTTCTCTGAGCACAGGTTGGTCTTGAACTTGCAGTCCTCCTCAGTGCTGGCGTTACAGTTGCATGCGCCAGCGTACCCAGCTCAAGGCAACTGTAATCACATTCTCTGTTAGATGGGGCTAAGGGCCAGGATGACTTGAAGCCATTGACTGAGACACAGAGGTAGATCCAAGGAACGACAGACACTCATAATTATCCAGATGGGCTCTTGTAAAATGCAGGCGAAAGCTTTAGCGTTTAAGTTGTGTTGCAGTAAAATGTCTCAATTTGGGTTTCTGGCAAGCTACTATGATCATCTTACAAGATGTACAAATACATAGAAAGAGGATTCTAACACCCAGGATTATTTTAGATCATTTCCCCATCTGCTTTGGTCCTGTAACTGTATGAGAAGGGACAGTCCTTGGACTCTGTCTGAAGTGTGAAGACGCATCACGATCACTCTGCTTTGAGGCTTGTGGTCTGCCAGTTTGGATGTCGCTATTGTTATGTAGCATGTGTCTAGAATTCCAATTTTGGAGCTCTGCTTTCAGAGGTCAGGTGAGGAGAAGGCTGGCAGGGAAAGGTTGGAAAGCTGTGGAGGTTTTTTTTTGTTTGTTATTTTTTGTTGTTTTTGGTCTTTTCGAGACAGGGTCTCCCTGTAGCTCCCAGCTGTCCTGGAACTCACTCTGTAGACCAGGCTGGCCTTGAACTCACAAAGATCTGCCTGCCTCTGCCTCCCAAGTGCTAGGATTAAAAGCGTGTACCACCACACCCAGCGGAAGGCTGTGTTTTTTAAAGGCCACCCTGTGGTGACAAGCCTGGCTTGGAGCCCTCTGGGACTATGGTTGGAGTTTGTTGCACCTCTCCAAACTGCGTGCTGAAATTTAACCCCCATTAAAAATGAGGAAAAGGGGAACCAGATGGGACATTGAAGAGGAAAGTGGGTCGACCACATGTCCCCAGAGGAGCTATGTAAGTGGATCATACAATTTCTTAAAACACGAGTTTTTTGATTTTGTAACTCTGTTGAGTGATCTTTGAGATTGTACTTTGCAGATGACAGCACAGTGGTGGAGTGTCAAAAGGCTGAACACACCTAGGCCTCCTCAGACTGATGGCTATCTCAAAGTAATGCCACTCGGGCCAGGTCTCTGGCACAATCCTTGTGTCTTACCACGTGATATCCTGCCCCACCTCAGCACTCCACCAGAAAAACAGTCATCACTTGGCTCCTCCTCCTTGGAGCATAGGCCCTGAGCCAAAGTAACTCCCCCGTTGTTTTTTTAAAGTCAATAAATCTTTAATTAAGGGATTTCATGAGTCCTCTGTCATCATTGTCTGTCGAGGTTGCAGAAAGTCACCTAAAAAGATCAGACCATAAATAAAACTCCCCAAACTCAGTATTGGCAAGCCTGTATCTCCTCAGAAGAACAGCACTATTACTATGCAGTGCATCTGGCACTCTGTGGAGAGCCTCAGTGTTTGGTCACAGCATTAAGAGCTTTTGGCTTTATGGCCCAACAACCCCTCTTTGAAATGACCAATTTTTTTTAAATAACTATCTGTGCTGGATACCTTTAGTATCAACTTGACACACCTGGGTTGAGGGAGCCTCAATTGGGGAATTGTCTCCATTGGACTGGCCTGTAGCCATGTCTGTATGATATTCTTCTTGATTGTTGAGTGAAATGGGGGGCCCAGCCCATGGTGGGTGGTCCCACCCCTGGGCAGGTTGTTGTGTATTGTGTAAGTAAGCAGGCTGGGCATGGGCCAGGGGAGCAAGCCAGTGAGAGAGCAGCCTTCCTCCATGGCCTGTGCTTCAGCTCCTGCCTCCAGGTTCCTGCCCTAAGTTCCTACCTTGGGCTTCCTAAGTGATGAACTGTGACCCTGGAAGTGTAAGATGAATAAACCCTTTCCTCCCCACGTTGGTATTGGTCAGAGTGTTTTGTCAGAGCAATAGAGAAGCAAACCAGAACACTATCCTAGTCTGTGGTGTTGCAGAGCTAAAAACAGAAAGCAGAAGGGAGATGACTGCTTTCGTCTCAGAATCTGGATTGACATCTTCTCTTGGGGGCTTGTTGGACACTCCAAGTCTTCTTTTTCTGGAATCCACAGGGAATTCTCACAGTTCTTCCCATGGAAGCTTGAGAAGCATCCGGTGAAGGTGGCAACAGGCAGGAGGCAAGTACTTAGGAGAAAACAATGATCTCACTGTCAGAACAAGTATCATAGAAAAGTTAGCAAACCACTGCCCTCTTTGACCAACGAAGAAACTGCGGGGACAGGATAAAGGTGGTATGTGTGTGTGTGTGTGTGTGTGTGTGTGTGTGTGTGTGTGTGTAGGAAATGGAGTGACAGTGTTCTGCACCTTCCATTTTGCTGAGAAACAAAACACAAATTTGATTGATTGGCAGGTTGTTGCTTTCACATGTAGAGTGCTATCATAGGTATTCATGGAATGTATGCACAGAGCACTTTGGCTAACACTATTATTTTTGAGTTTTTACCCAACCAAGGAAAAGGCAGCCTGATGCCAAAGTCTTGAGGATCCAGGTGACTGGAGCTGGGTACTGCCATGGATACAACCCTTTTGCTATTCTGGACTATGTGGCCCTGGGAACATGATGTGAGTGAGCCCTTGATCACTGCTTTGCCTCTTCTGTACAATATCAGTGGCTTTGATAGCATCAGATGCTGTGCCCCATTCTGGAATTATTGACATTTTCAGCATCCCCTCTCTTTGTTAGTCTAGAATGAAAACCACAGACTTAAGTGCCTACAAGAATATTTTGTAAAGGTTTCCTTGGCCAGGCATGGTGGCTCATATCTGTAATCCTAACACTTGGGAGGATGACACAAGAAGACTGCCATGACATCAAAGCCAGCCCCGGCTTCAGAGTGATTTCCAGGCTAGTCTGGACTACAGAGTAAGACCCTGTTTCAAAACAACAATAACAAAACAACAAAACAACAGCAACAACAACAGACTGCTCTGGAGCCCTACTTGTGGCTTAAATGGGAAACTGAAGTGAAAATAGATTATAAGATGGTACATAATTTAATATGTAAACAATTGGGGTCTGGAGAGATGGCCTAGCGGTTAAGAGTGCCGACTGCTCTTTCAGAGGACCCGGATTCGATCCCCAGCACCCACGTGGCGGCTGAGAACCATCTTTAACTCCAGTTCCAGGGGAATCCAATGCCCTCTTCTGACCTCCGTGGCATTGCACGACATGAGTGCACAAACCTACATGCAGACAGTACATCCATACACATACAAAAGAAATAAAATTAACATATATATTTAAAAATTTTTATAAAAAACCCAATTGGGCATGTTATGTTAACTTTATCTTATACTGCCCATAAGTTAGTGCTTGGACAACTGGGAACTTGCTGGTCCTGAAAGGACTGCCCTTTACAGGTGCTGGAAATAAAATTCGAGATCCAAGGATCCCATTGTTATCACACAAAGAACACACAGACAAAGAAAAGGTAATTGAGCAAGGCAGCTTTTAGTTTTGCAGAAGGGGGTGTTGTCTTATTCAGCTCAAGCAAGCACACCTGACCTGGAAGTTTGATAGGTTTATTTTTTTTTTAATCCTAATTCAAGAATACTATGTATTTTCCCCATTGGCTGGGGGTCAGCCTCACAGTTCTTCGAGGTTGGCTAGTTTTAACAGAATTAGTGTAAAGGAAATGAAAGAGAAGGAAAAAGTGGCTGGACAAAAGGGAACACAACAGGGCTTCTGTACCAACAAAAGTTTTACACGGTGGAGGTGGGGCTCAACTATTTGAATTCCTTGTCTTAAACTAAAGTTTTACAGCGTTTGACAGAAAAGCCTGATATTTAACGTTTCTTATACTGGCTTGGCCAGTTCCTTGAGATATAAACTAGTGGGGGAGCCAAGAAAGCTTTGCAAATGTAAACCATCCACACTCTAACCCAGTTCACTGTCATCTGGCCTAACCATCCAGGACCAGGTACCACATAGTTGGAGACAATCCCTGGGCCCCGGAGCCTGCTGACAATATCTATCCCAGCACACCTGGAGCCTGTGAGCCTCACCTTTCCCAGTTCTCTCTACAGAAACCACAGTGAAGACTCCAGTTCCAGGCGCCCCCTCTCCCGCTGCTTCCCAGCACGGCGACAACCCTCCTCCTGCAGACTGTGCGAACAAAACCTCTTTGGAAGGCAGTCATCTCGTCATGTAGATCTCTCTAATTTTTTAAGTAGTCAACTATGTTTTTACTTATTGATTTCTCTGTGTGTGTGTTCAGATATGTGTGTGCACATGCAAGCCAGAGGTCAACACTGGGTGCTTTTTCAATCACTTGCCATGTTATATTCTGAGACAGGATCTCTCACTGGCCAGCAAACCTTAGGATCCTCCTATCTCCACCTCCCAGTGCTGGAATTATAGGTGTCCCCCCACCCCCGTACCCACTTCCTGCATGGCTAGCTTTCATGTGAGTGCTGAGGATTGAATTCAGGTCCCCATGCTTGTGTGGCAAGTACTATAGCAATTGAGCCATCTCCTAGCCCCAACCTTTGTTCTTAAAGCAGCCAAACTGCACTGTAAGGGATAAGGAAAAGGTTTCTTGGGTCCATTTATAATGAATAACCTTGGACTTAAGACAATTCAGGACATCAAGAGCCATTTTCTAGGGAGACAGAGATTAAAAGCAGAAGGACAGCTGGGCAGGGGGCTAAAAGCTAGTGCTTGTTAACAGAGCTGAATGATTTGCACTAAGACAGGAAAAAGAGGACAATTGGAGGAAAGACACCAACAAGAATTGTAGACTATTGCAGAAATAAGAAAGCAGGATATTCTTGGAAATCAGCCAGACCTTATGTATCAGTGTACTGTCAGAAGAGTTCCTGTTATGACATAGGGTGTGGAAGTGATAATATCGCACAGAAGCAGCATCTGTGATGTTGGAATCCTTGCAGCTTGCAGCATCTGCCTTAGTTTGTCTGGCAGGATGTGGGAAAGCCGTAAGGTCCTGCATCAGTTCCACTGTGTGTGGCCTGTCTAGGGGTCCTCCAACCCTCATAACCACCACCATGTCCTCCAAAAGAGTCAAGATGTCCATATTCATGGACACATTAAGACACAAAAGAAATACACATATGTTTATATGTCAAATGAGACTGGCTTACTTTTGAGAGAAAATCATAATGAGTGAACACTTGAAACTATTTTCAGATCTTATGATCACAATTTGTCATGGGGCTGGAAAGATGCTCCATGGTTAAAACTACTTGCCGCCTGGGCAGATGTTCCCAGCACCCCATAGCAGCTCACAACCTCCTAGAACTTCAATTCTAGGTAATGAAATGCACCCTTCTGGCTTCTTTGGGCAATGTATGCATGTGTTACATGTGCATACATGCAAGCAAAACACTTATACACATAAAATAAAAACAAATAAAATTTAAAAAATTGAAAGGTCACTATTATGCGCTAGAAGTTGGACTTACGGAGCAAGACTCTTTTTTTGTTTTTTTTGGGATGGGGTCTCCCTGTAGCCCCAGCTGTCCTGGAACTCACTCTGTAGACCAGGCTGGCCTTGAACTCATAGAGATCCACCTGCCTCTGCCTCCCGAGTGCTGGGATTACAGGCATGCGCCACCACACCCAGCAAGTAAGACTCTTTTAAAACAATACCAGACATTCTGATGCCCTACCTGTGATTTAAATGGGAAATTTAAATGAAAGTAGATTACAATAAAATTATATGTATTATAATATGTAACTGCTCGGGGTGGGGGGTTAACTACATCTGTGTTCTATAAGCTAGTGCTTCGACAACTAGGGCCTTGCTGACCCTGGAGGAGCTGCCCTTCACAGGGTTGAGCTATCATTAGAAACAGTGAAGTAGCTGCTCGGTAGCCTCCTCAGGGCTCAGACTCTGAGTTGGTAAGTGGCTGGGGCCATGGGGGTTCAGGGTGTCACTGGACTCTTCATTCTTGCTGGCTTAGTAACTGTGGTCTCACCACTCTCTGAGCAAGTTCTCTAGCCAGTAACTTTGGAAAGAGATGCCTAATTGTCGGGTAGTTGTGAAGAAGAGAAAATGGACACAGAGGGCCTACTTAGTTCAATGTCTGGTAAGTAGACAATAAATAATGTAATAAACTATTACATATTTAGACAGCATCTAAGCTGTGTCTGTTCATACTTCCACCAGAGGGCACCAAACACCTGCTTGGGACTTGAAAAAGCTGTTTCCCATTTTTTCCCTCCCTCCCTCCCTCCCTCCCTTCCTCCCTCCCTCCCTCCCTCCCTCCCTCCCTCCTTTCTTCCCTCTCTCCCTCTCTTCCCTCCCTTCCTTCCTGAAGCTGAACAGGGACAACAACGGTTGTGGGGATTTCCCCTAAAACCCAACTTGTAAAACATGTTTAAAATCTGATATCTGAGGACTTGGCCAACTTCCTCTTTTGGGTTCTTTTACCCTTGAGAATCCTATACCACAGAAAACAAAAAGACAAATAAAAATAATCAACATCGACTACTCATTTAAATGAAAACAAGTCTTACAGATGTGTCAACAGTGTAACTCTTGTGGTTGGCCAGCACTGTAAACCTGTGGCCGAGGACGGGCAGGGCTGCCAGTCCCATGTTCTCCACAGCCAGGGATGCATCCTTTGTGGAGGATTTAAGTGCAAAACTCATCCGATTAAAATCCCTTCAATGTAACTGTTCAAGAAACATTCTAAATAATGTGAGTGATGAAATCCTGTCCCTGTTCTAAAGTCAAAAGTTTTAAACGATTTCTGCATTTTACAATTGTATTTAACAGATATGTGAGCTTTAATCTGGCAGTTCTCATATTCGTTAATAACTGTGTTCTCTATGGAAATTAGTTCCAAGAACTCTCAGTTTACAGAGAGTCATAATGGCCTGTAGACACCAGGAGATGTGTGCTTTCTTCCTAGGCCAAGTTCAGAAACACTTCACATTCAAGGTTTATTCCTTCAGCAAGGTGATCCCAATTTTTATGTTTAAATAGTAGGTTCAAAATAAACTGTGATTATGTAGTAATGGTACAGATGGAAAATGGGAAGCTGGAGAGAGGGAGCACTAAAGAACACTTACTGTTCTTGCAAAGGACCTGGGCTCAGTTCCCAGCATCTACACCAGGTGGTTCACTACTGCCTATTAGTCCAGTTCCATGGAATCTGGCACCCTCTTCTGCCCTTTGGAGACACCTGCATGCATCTGGTATACATAAACTCATGCAGGCAGACCTACATACATAAAAATAAATGTTTTAAAGATGAAGCAGTAGATTGTAAGTTATCTGACTTTTGTTATTCTATGTAATAAATACCTGACACTTTTATTTGTACTTCAAATTGTAAACAGTAAAACAGAGCAAGAACTATTTGATTAATTAATTGATTGATTTTATTTTACAATACTGAGGATTGAACTCAGGGCTTCCTACAGTACAGGGAAGTGCTTTACCACTGAGCTATATCCCCACTTTGAGATTGATGCTTTTTATTAAAGCAAGTATGATAGCTCATGCCTGTAATCCTGGCACTCAGAGCCTCAGGTAGATGGGTTGCCATGAGACTGAGGGCTGGACTACGTAGCGAGTTCCAGGCCAGCCTGGACTATGTAGCAAGTTCCAGGCCAGCCTGGACTATAGAGTGAGAAACTGTTTCAACCTCCTCCCACCCCACAATTATTAGCAAACTATAGTAAATTGAAATATCCCTTCTTTTCTTTTTCTTTTCCTTTTTTGAGACATGATTTTACCTTTTAGCCTTGGCTAACCTAGAACTTGCTGTGTAGATCAGACTGGCCTCAAACTCACAGAGATCCACTTGCCTTTGCCTTCCGAGTGCTGGGATTTAAAGGTGTGTGCCACCATGTCTGGGTTTACCTTTTCTTTATTTTAGAGTGTATTTTGAGCCGGGAAAATAATGATTCCTATTAACTGCTAGATGATAATAATTGTAAAAATAATTTTGGTGCATACCAGAATGGTGGGGTATTCAAATAATACATTATAGGTGTTAAATATTCTAGATCCACTGTTGTCTTAAATGTCATTTTCCTGGGCAGTGTCTGGCTGCCTTTCAGGAAGGGAAGAAAGATAGTTCCAGCCAGGAACTGGAGCCTGCTCTAGCTCTTGGGAGGGTATCTTCCAGAAGACTCTTAGAGATGGTCCAGGGGTCCACCCCTCACTGTCCTCTCCAAGGACTTCCCACTCTGCACCTGCCAAGTCCTCCCCCCTTTAAAGGAGACCCTATCTGGGAAGACATCAGGATCTTCAGCAGTAGAGATTTTGTTCTGCCAACTGAGCATCCTGGACAGAAGAACAAAGCTCATTGGGCAATGCCCATATCCAAGACGCAGGCATGTCACTGAATCCAAACTTCTGCTTCAAGTCTGATCTTGGTCAGTGTGACAGCTGGTCCTCATTGTCAAGTCGACTGCTTGAGGAGAGAGCTAGGAGTAGTGATACATGCCAGTGTCTCTGTGGGGGCATTTCCAGAGAGGACTGACATGTGGGACAGAGACCAGAGCCAGAGGTCCTCCCTCATGTAGATGGCACTTTCCAACTGGTATCCCAGGTTAAAGGAAGCCATGGGAAAATGCAGTATGAACAGTTGCGGTCCTCCTGGACACGACTCTAGCTCTCCTGGCTTTTAATGTGGACTCCAGGAACCCTGCAGCTCTCAACACCAGACTGGGATTGCTGAGGCCTCTTGGACTGAGTAGCTGGGCTACTGAGTTCTTTTTTTAAATTAAAAACATTTTTTTTTTATTTTTTATTTCTGTATGTGTATCAATGTACTGTCTGCATGCAGGTCTGTGCACCCGTGTCGTGCAATGCCACAGAGGTCAGAAGAGGGTCTCGGACTCCCCTGGAGCTGGAGTTCTCCTGGAATTGGAGTTTCAGACGGCTCTCGGCCGCCATGTGGGTGCTGGGGATCGAACCCGGGTCCTCTGTAAGAGCGGTGGGCACTCTTAACCGCTAGGCCATCTCTCACCTTACCTGTCAGCATATGGCCAGGATTGTCCTGCCCAGCCCTACTGCATAAGCCAATCTAATGTGTGTGTGTGTGTGTGTGTGTGTGTGTGTGTGTGTGTGTGTGTGTGTGTGTATGTGTGTGTTCCCTATCAGTTCTGTCCCTCTACAGAACTCTACCTAATACTGTCAGGTACTGCCCATTGAGAGAAACAGGCCAATTCTGTCCCTTCCTGTTCATAAGGTTGCAGTCTACCAAAACACCCTCATTGATGTCTGCAGTGTCGCCTCTGTCCCTCGGCTTCCAAGCTCAGAATAATTCCTACCACTTATTAAGACCAATGGTTGTAACTGTTTTCTAATTCTTGCAGTAATTTCAATTTATACATGGGGAAACTGAAACCTGGAGAAACCAAGTAGGTTGTGCACAAAGAGCAAGACCTCAAGGACGACTTGCCATGGGGGTGGGGGTGGGGTGGGGGGCACACTGGAGAGATGGCTCAGTGGTTAAGTATGCTTGCAATTCTTCCAAAGGACCTGGGTTCTATTCCCAGTCCCACATAGTGGCTAACAACTGCCATAACTCCAGGTCTAGGGAATCTGACACCTTCTGGCTTCTGTGAGCATTGGACATGTGTACAGGCAGAATACTCCACATAAAATAGAAACATAGGGGCTGGAGAGATGGCCTAGCAGTTAAGAGTACCGACTGCTCTTGCAGAGGACCCAGGTTCAATCCCCAGCACCCACATGGTGGCTGAGAACCGTCTGTAACTCCAATTCCAGGAGAACTCCAGTTCCAGGGGAATCCGACGCCCTCTTCTGACCACCACAGCATTGCACGACATGGGTGCACAAACCTACGTGCAGACAATACATTCATATAAATAAATAAATAAATAATTTTTTTTAAAATAGAAAAATAATAAATAAAATACTTTAAAAAAGGACTCTGGAGCACCACATTATGTTTGGCATATACAGAAGGGATTTACTATTCCTCCCTGAAATTAACAACAATTTTAAGAATGATTTTTTTTTTTTTGGTCTTTTTGAGAGGGTTCCCTGTAGCCTCATCTGGCCTGGAACTTGCTATATAGACCAGGCTGGCCTTTAACTCGGAGATGCGCTGCCTCTCCCTCCCAGGTGCTGGGATTAAAGGCATGTACCACCACGTCCAACTTTAAAATGATTTTAAACTGTGGTTAAATACACATTATGGGGCTGGAGAGATGGCTCAGTGGTTAAGAGCACCGACTGCTCTTGCAGAGGACCCGGGTTCAATTCCCAGCACCCACATGGCAGCTAAGAACTGTCTTTAACTCCAGTTCCAGGGGAATCTGACGCCCTCTTCTGAATTCTGCCGCATTGCATGACACAGGTGCACCAATGTACACGCAGACAGTACACTCATACACATAAAAAAATAATAAATTAAAAAATTAAACAAAATACACATTACATCGAATCTTCCATCTTAGCCATTTCTCAGGGCACAGTTCAGTGGCGTTAAGACATTTGGATTGTTGTGCATCCATCACCACTGATCATCTCTGGAACTCTTCATCTCGTGAAAGTGGAACTCAGTATCCATTTAGATAGCCCTCCCTCTCTTCTCTTCCCACAAATCCTACACTGCAGGCAGGTACTGTCACTGTCATTCTTCCTGTTCTACAGATGAGGAAACTTAGGGTTAGAGAGAGTCAAGAACATTTGCTGGTCGCAGCATTGTGACTGGAAGCTAGACAGTCTGGCTCCAGAAGCCAAAGCTTAACCACTCTATGGCCTCTGGGAAGCCTGGTGGTGTTCTGCTATACTCTTCTGCTGCTAAGTCTTTCTGGAAGAGTGAGAGACACGGGGTCTGCGACATTTGAACAAACTGAAGATCTACTCTTGGGAAGGAAGACTAAGGTTCCAGACTCAAACTCTCTGAGTCCTGGCCTATAAGCCTCTGCTTCCTAAACAGCCTCTGACCCCAGTGAGGGACCCTTCTTCCCTCTGGAATCCAATCCTCTGATCCTAGAGAAGTGGGCTCTGGGTTTAGCCAAAAGAGTTGCAGGGTGGGCTATCTGGGGCATCCAAGCTTAGCCTATCTGTACTTGATGGGGGGCGGAACACTGGGTACTGGTAGGTTCTCCCATCACTGACAAGGAAACCCCTCAGCCCCTGGGACTAGAACTCCTGAGGCAGGAACCCTGGACCCTTTCCCTCTGAGAGCTTTTGTGACCACATGATGGAAGGAAGACACATTGGACCTTTCCCTGGCCCTGTGTTCAATGGGCTTTGGGAGATGGCTTGGGCCCACTGTATTAGTCACTTTTCTGTTGCTGTGATAAAGCACCATGACCAAGGAACTTATAAAAAGAAGAGTTTATTTGAGCTTACGATTGGCGGTTCCAGGGAATTAGAGTCCATTGTGGTGGGAGGCGTGGTGGCTGGATCTGGAGCAGCAAACCGAGGGTCACATCTTGCAAAGAGCACAGGAAACAGAGAGAGCAACTGTAGACCACGAGGCTTGTTAAAACTCACTAAGCCTGCCCCCAACAACGCGCTTCCTTTAGCATGGCCACACCCTCCAAGACCTCCAAAAACAGCGCCACCAACTGGAGACAAATGTCTGAATACCTAGAGCCTATGGGGGACACTCATCCAAACCACCACATCCACATACAATTTTATTTATTTATTTATTTATTTATTTATTTATTTATTTATTTATTTATTTATTTTTGGTCTTTTCGAGACAGGGTCTCCCTGTAGTCCCAGCTGTCCTGGAACTCACTCTGTAGACCAGGCTGGCCTTGAACTCACAAAGATCCGCCTGCCTCTGCCTCCCAAGTGCTAGGATTAAAGGCATGCGCCACCACGCCTGGCTATTTATTTTTGTATGTGTATGAGTGTACTGTCTGCATGTAGGTCTGTGCACCCGTGTCGTGCAATGCTGCGGAGGTCAGAAGAGGGTCTCGGATTCCCCTGGAACTGGAGTTCTCCTGGAATTGGAGTTACAGACAGCTCTTAGCTGCCATGTGGGTGCTGGGGATCAAACCCAGGTCCTCTGCAAGAGCAGTCAGTGCTCTTAACCGCTATGCTATCTCTCCAGCCCCGTACCACATACTTCTTAAGTTCTTATTTATCTTCATTAACATTCCTTCCCAATTCTATCCCTTACAATTACCAACCTTGGGAGCTCTGCTCTGGGGGAACTGAATATGGGGAAATGTTTTCCAGTTGATCAATGTGAGTTTGACACCCTTTTTTGAAACAGCCTCAAATTCATCAGCACACCTGTGATCTTTAATCAGATACCACCCTCCCTTACTCTTCTCACTCCCCCACCACAAACACTTTTGCCAAAGTCCTATCATTCCTTACCTGGGGGAGTCATTGGCCCCCAACTCTGCTGCCCACCAGGCTGTTCTCTACAATTGGCCAGAGGTAGCCTTTAAAATGTTGGCCAGAGGCCAGTTCTCCCCACTCCCAATCAACATCATACTTGAAGTCTTAGCCAGATTAATAAGACAAGAAAAGGGAAGGGATGAAAGGAGGGAGGGAGGGAGGGAGGGAGGGAAGGAGGGAACAAGGAAGGAAGGAATGGAGAGAGGGAGAGAAGGAGGGAGGGAGAGAGGGAGGGAGGAAGACATACAGATTGAAAAGGAAGAAGTAAAATTATATATATTCACAGATGTTATGATTGCATGTGTAAAAAAGAACCTAAAGATCTAACAACAGCAACAAGAAAAATGTGTTAGAAGTAATACAGCAATAAAGTTACAGGATAAAAAATTAATATCCCAAACTTCAGATTATTGCATTGAAAATAAAGAAAACAGATTCATCTATAATAATACCAAAAGCAATAAAATAAGAAGAACGTTAACCAAGCAGGCAAAACTTGTTCCCTAAAATCTGAAATATTCTTGAAAAAAAATGAAAGAAGATGCAAATGAACAGAAAGCCTCCCCCCCATTTTCATGGGGTTGAACATATAGTATTGCCAAGATGCAAGTTGCAGTGATCTGTAGGTTAAAGGCAGTCATGAAACATCTAATGTTATTTTTCACAAATAGAAAAACCCACCCCAAAATTCACAGACAATAAGGGACCCAAATGTACAAAACAATCCTTTTTTGTTTGTTTGCTTTGAGACAAGGTCTCACAGTGTATATAGCTCTGGCTGGCCTGGAACTCACTGCAGATCAGGCTCCCTCTGAATTCAGAGGGCTGAATCTGCCTTCTGAATATTGGGATTAAATATGTCTGCCACCAGTCTTGCTGGCAAAATAATCTTGAAAAAAAAATAGAACAAAATTGAAGGTCTCAGTTTTCTTGATGTCAAAAGTTGCTACAGAGCAACAGTTATTAAGACAATGTGTGGCAAACATGCAGACAGACAAAACCAATAGAATAGACTGCCGAGCCCAGAACAAGATGTCTCTGTAGATGGTCGTGCTGGTGGCTTCAGTTGTCAAGTTGACACACCTGGGTAGAGGGAGTCTCAACTGAGGAACGTCCTCCATTTGACTGGCCCACGGCCATGTCTGTGAGGCATCTTCTTGATTATTGAGTGATGTGGGAGGGTTCAGCCCACTGTGGATGGTGCCACCTCTGGACAGATGGTCCTGTATTGTATAAGAAAGCAGGTTGAGGGGCTAGAGAGATGGCCTAGCAGCTAAGAGCGCTTACTGCTCTTGCAGAGGACCTGGGTTCGATTCCCAGCACCCACATGGTGGCTGAGAACCGTCTTTAACTCCAGTTCCAGGGGAATCCGATGCCCTCTTCTGACCTCCGCTGCATTGCATGACACGGGTGCACAAACCTACATTCAGACAGTACATTTATACACATAATAAAATAAATAAAATTAAAAATAAAAGAAAACAGGCCAAAGCCAGGCATGGTGCTGCATGCCTTTAATTCCAGCACTCAGGAGACAGAGGCAGGTGGATCACTTTGAGTTCAAGGCCAGCCCTGTCTACATAGTGAGTTCCAGGCCAGCTGGGGCTGCAGGAAGACCCTGTCTCAAAAATACCAAAAATAAAATAAAATAAAAATAAATAAAAAGAAAACAGGTTAAACACAGGGCAAGAGAGCAAGCCAGGAAGCAGCGTTCCTCCATGGCCTGTGCTTCAGCTCCTGCCTCCAGGTTCCTGCCCCGAGTTCCCTCAGTAATGAACTGTGACCTTGAATATGTAAACCAAATAAACCCTTTCCTCCCAAAGTTGGTATTGGTCAGAGTGTTTGTCATAGGGACTGAAGCAAACTAGAACAGAAATTGGTACCAGAGAGCGGGCTATGACAGACCTGACCCAGTTGTTTTGGGAGAGTTTACAAAGCATTTGGAAGTTTGGGCTGGAAAAGCCATTGAGTGTTTAGAGTTTAGTGAGCTGTAGCTGTAGAACTTCAAACAGTTCTGCTGAAAATGGTGTAGACGAGGCCTGGATTATGAAGCTTCAAAGGGAAGCAAAGACAATTTAAAAGGGGCTGTTTGTGTTGAATTAAAGATTTTTGAAAGTGAAACCTTTTGTGCTTTATTAGAAGAATTGATGCTGGTCCGCTAGGGCTGAAAATCAGCTTTGATTAGTAAGAGACCAGCATCATAAGACCACAGAAGCCGTGGTCCAGAGGGAGGCCCAAGCCTCCATCTCAAGCTGGAAGTAGGACTCGATGATGTATAGGGGCCTCATGCATAGTTCTGGTGTTAAAAGCATGAAGGAGTCACAGAGAGCAGCTGAGGCTTGGCACCCTGAGAGGCCAGGAAAGGCTATGGATGAAGGTACAGCCTCTGTTGCAATGAAGACCTCCAGGATTAAAGCGGTATTAGAGAGAATCTGAGGCTTTGCACCTTGAGAGGCCAGAAGAGCCCATTGGTGAATGTGCAGGCTCACTTTCAGTAACGACCCCAGCATATTGGAGATGCCAGGATCATCGGACGACCACCAAGGGCAGCAATGTGTCTAGAGCTGGCCCGAGCCTATCAGACAAGCTGTGTATTCTGTTGACAGCAGAGCCAGAGAAGGAGAGCTGCCAAAACCCTTTGGAGCCCAGAAGACTGTGAGTGAATCCTAGATGTCCAGCCTGGAGCTACTTTGCTGGACTTTGGTTTTGCTTAAGTGTGTTCAGTTCTTCCCTTTCTGAAATAAAATAGCATTCAACTTGGTTTTTATTTTGCAGGAACCCACAGTTAAAAGACTTTTAAAAGGGGGCTGGAGAGATAGCTGAGTGGTTAAGAGCACTGCCTACTCTTGCAGAAGACCTGGATTTGATTCCCAACACCCACATGGTAGCTAACAACTGTCTATAACCCCAGTTCCAGGAGACCTGAAGCCTTCTTCTTACTTCTGTGGGCACTGCATGACACAGTTGCACCTCCTTACATGCAGGAAATATACTCTGTAAGGTTGTAGCCCAACTAAGTCAGGGATTTCAGGAGGCCAACTGAGGCAGAAGTTCTGAGAAATAATTATCCTGGAATGCACCCCTGCAACTCAAGAAATGTTGCTGCAACATCCTGTAATCATGCCTCACTGGAGAGCAGAACCACTCTTCAGTTTCTCTCAAGAAGTTTCTACTGATATCAGACACAGACCCATCTATACCTGTCCCCCCATCTCTTCACCCTCCATTTCCTTGTAAACTCATTTCCTGTGTGCTTGGGCATAAAAACTGCCATTTTGGGATATCCTAGCACTGGTCATCCTGATCTTGATTTAGGCAGGACAGTCCCCACCCAATAAATCTGACTTCCTTTTCATCAGAGTCCTGACTGTCTCCTTCCTCCCTGCACCGGGTCTCCCCTCCAGCTGAGCCTAACATACTCACACAAATAAAATAAAATAATAAACAAATATGTTTAAAAAGACCTTTAAAAGAGACTTTGAACTTTTAGAGTGAGTCTTTTTAAGGTCTGTGGGACCTTTAAAGTTGTACAATTTTATGTTGTTATATTGATATCATACCTTGGGGCTAAGAAATGGAAAGTTTGTGGTTTAATAATAATGTGTTTATATGTCAAGTTGACAAGGGGTCAATTGTGCTGGATAGCTTCAGTTATCAACTTGATACATCTGGGTATGGGGCATCTTCTTGACTGTTGAGTGATGTGGGAGTGCCCAGCCCACTGTGGGTAGTGCCAGCCCTAGGAAGGTAGTCCTGCATTGTAAAAGAAAACATGTTTTTTGCGGTTCTTAGCCTCAGCCTTTAACGGCTGCGCTATCCTGTTGGGGCTGGAGAGATGGCCTAGCGGTTAAGAGCGCCGACCGCTCTTACAGAGGACCTGGGTTCGATCCCCAGCACCCACATGGCGGCCGAGAGCCGTCTGAAACTCCAATTCCAGGAGAACTCCAGTTCCAGGGGAATCCGAGACCCTCTTCTGACCTCCGCGGCATTGCACGACACGGGTGCACAGACTTGCATGCAAACAGTACATTCATACACATACAGAAATAAATAAAAATTAATAAAAAAATTTTTTTAAAGAAAAGAATGCATTTGTCTTTTCTAAGTAATACTGTAGTGTAGGGTTCATTTGGGCTTTGTTTTCAGGCAAAAATAAATACACATGGCATGCCATGGCACTTTTTGAACTTAGCTTTGCATGTGAAGAGCACCCTAACTCCAAACTTTACTCAGTTCCCAGCAGGTGCCAGGGTGCTCCCATTGAAACACGTCCACATTGCACAAAGGCCTGTGTGCAGTGGGAGTCAGAGCATGCTTTTCATTTTGCAAATAATAACTGAAGTATAGAAATATTTTTATCCCTAATATAAAATTATTATTCATTTTATTTTAAGAAAATCAGTACAGATAGCACGTTGTCAAAAGGAAAGCTAGAGCACAGCTCCCACGCAGCTCCCACACAGTTCCCACGCAGCTCCCCATGCAGCTTCCATGCAGCTCTNATTTATTGCATTGATAAAAGAAAAACAGATTCATCCCCTATAATAGATACCAAAAGGTCCAATTGAAAAATAAAGAAGACGTTACCAAGCAGCGCAACTTGTTCCCTAAAATCTGAAATATTCTTCGAAAAAAAATGAAAGAAGATGTGACAAAATGAACAGAAAGCCTCCCCCCCATTTTCATGGGGTTGAACATATAGTATTGCCAAGATGCAAGTTGCAGTGATCTGTAGGTTAAAGGCAGTCATGAAACATCTAATGTTATTTTTCACAAATAGAAAAACCCACCCCAAAATTCACAGACAATAAGGGACCCAATATGTACAAAACCAATCCTTGTTTTGCTTTGTTTGCTTTGAAGACAAGTGTCTCACATGTGGGTATTAGCTCTGGCTGCCTGGGAACCTGTTAGATCAGGCTCCCCTGAATTCAGAGGGCTGAAATCTGCCTTCTGAGAGTAATGTGGGATTAAAATATAGTCTGCCACCTATCTTGCTGCTGGCAAAATAATCCTTGAAAAAAAAATAGAACAAAATTGAATCTCAGTTTTCCTTGATGTCAAAATAGTTGCTAACAGAGCAACAGTTATTAAGACAATGTGTGGCAAACATGCAGACAGACAAAACCAATAGAATAGACTGCCGAGCCCAGAACAAGATGTCTCTGTAGATGTCGTGCTGGTGGCTTTCAGTTGGTCAGTTTGACACAGTCACCTGAGGTAGAGGGAGTCTCAACTGAAGAACAGTCCTCCATTTGACTTGGCCCACGGCTCATGTCTGTGAGGCATCTTTCTTTGATTATGAGTGATTGGGCAGGGTTCAGCCCACGTGGGAATGGTGCCACCGTCCCTTTGGAACAGTGGTCCGTATGTATAAGAAACAGGCTGAGGGTGCTAGAGAGAGTGATGCCTAGCTCAGCTAAGAGCGCTTACATGCTTTCTGCAGAGGAACCCTGGGTTCGATTTCCCCAGCACCCACATGGTGGCTGAGACACCGTCTTTATACTCCAGTTCCAGGGGAACCCGATGCCCCCTTCTGACCTCCGCTGCAATTGCATGTACCGGGTGCACCAAACTCCTACATCAGACAGTACATTTATACATAGATAATAAAATAAAATTAAAAAATAAAAAAGAACAGGCAATCAGCCCAGGCATGGTTTGGTGCATGCCTTTAATTCCAGCACTCAAGGAGACAGAGGCAGGTGGATCACTTGAGTTATCAAGGCCAGCCCTGTTCATAGTGAGTTCCCAGGCCAGCTGGGCTGCAGGAAGACCCTGTCTCAAAATACCAAAATAAATAAAACATAACACAATAAATAAAAAGAAACAGGTTAAACACAGGGCATAGAGAGCAAGCCAGGAAGCAGCGTTCCCTCCATTGGCCTGTGGCTTCAGCTCCCTGCCTCCCAGGTTCTGCCCGGGAGATCCCTTCAGTAAGTGAACTGCTGACTGTGAATATGTGAAAACCAACTAACTTTCCTCCCAAAGTGGTATTTCATGGTCAGAGTGTTTGTCATAGGGAACTGAAGCAAACTAGAAAGAAATGGTAACCACAGAGAGTGGGCTAGTGAAAGACCTGACCCAGTTTTTTGGAGATTTAAAAGCATTGGGAAGTTTGGGCGCTGGAAAAGCCATTGGTGTTAGAGTTTAGGTGAGCTGTAGCTGTAGAACTTCAAAAGTTCTGCTGGAAAAGGTGTAGACGAGGCTGGATTATGACAACTTTCAAAAGGAAGCAAAAGCAATTTAAAAAGGGCGCTGTTTGTGTTGAATTTAAAAGAATTTTTGAAAGTGACAACTTTTGTGCTTATTTAAGATGATTGATGCTGGTGGTCAGCTCAGGGCTGAACAAGATCACTTGATTAGTAAGAGATCAGCATCACTTGCATTAAATCTGGAACAAGATAGCCGTGTCCAGGGTCGAGGCCCAGCCTCCATCTCAAGCTGGAAGATTAGGACTCGATTAGATGTATAGGGGCCTCATGCATAGTTCTGGTGTTTATAGAAAGCATGAAGGAGTCCACAGAGAGCAGCTGAAGGTTGGGCACCATGTACTGAGAGGCCAGGAAAGGCTACTGGTGAAGGTAGCAGCATCTGTTGCAGAGAGACCTCCAGGATTAAAGCGTTATTGAAGAGATCTGAGGCTTTGCACCTCTGAGAGGCAAGGAGAGAGCCGCATGGTGAAGCTGCAGCTTCAATGTCAGTGTAGACACCAGCAATAGTTGGAGATGCAGGATTCAATTCGTGACGACCCACCAAGGGCAGCTAATGGTGTCTAGTAGCTGTGCCCAGCCTATCAGACAAGCTGTGTATTTCTGTTGACAGCAGAGCCAAGAGAAGGAGAAGCTGCCAACACCAACCCCTTTGGAGCCCAGAAGTCGTGAGTGAATCCTAGATGTTCAGCCTGGGAGCTACATTGCTTGGACTTTGTAGTTTGCTTAGTGTGGTGCAGTTCTTCCCTTTCTGTAAAGTAAAATAGCATTCAACTTGGTTTTTATTTTGCGAGGACACCTCACAGTTAAAAGACTTTTAAAAGGGGGCTGAGAGATAGCTGAGGGCTTAAGAGCCACTGCACTACTCTTGCGAGAAACACTGGATTTGATCCAACACCCACATGGTAGCTAACAATGTCTCATAAGCCCAAGTTCCAGGGGAACATGAATGCCTTCTTCTTACTTCTGTGGCATGCACATGACACAGTTTCACCTTCCTACATTGACAGGAAATATACTCTGGTAAGGTTGTAGCCCAACTAAGTCTCAAGGGGATGTATCTAGGAAGCCGAACCTGAGGCAGAAGTTCTGCGAAATAATTATCCTGGAAGCAATCCCCTGCAACTCAATCGAAATGTTGCTGCAACTCCTGTAATCATGCCTCACTTGGAGAGCAGAACCACTCTTCAGTTTCTCTCAAGAAGTTTCTACTGATATCAGACACAGACCCATCTATACCTGTCCCCCCGTCTCTTCACCCTCCATTTCCTTGTAAACTCATTCCGTGTGCTTGGGCAAAATAAAAACTGCCATTTTGGGATATCCTAGCACTGGTCATCTCGATCTTGATTTAGGCAGGACAGTCCCCACCCAATAAATCTGACTTCCTTTTCATCAGAGTCCTGAAAACATTCTTCTCTTCTCTCCCTGCCACCGGGTCTCCCCTCCAGCTGCGCTAACATACTCACACAAATAAAATAAAATATAACACAAATATCTTTATTAAAAGACCTTTAAAAGAGACTTTGAACTTTTAGAGTGAGTCTTTTTAAGGTCTGTGGGACCTTTAAAGTTGTAAACAATGTTTATGTTTTTAATTATCATCATACCTTAGGGTAAAGAAATTTGTGAAACGTTTGTGGGTTTTATAATAATGTGTTTATAGTGTCAGTTGACAAGGGTCAATTGTCTGGATAGCTTCCCAAGTTAATCAACGTTGATAATACATCTGGGTAGGGGCAAACATCTTCGTTTGAAAGGCTCTCGTTGAGTTGATGTGGGAGTGCCCAGCCCACTGTGGGTAGTGGCCCAGACCTAGGTAAGGTAGGTTGGACGAGTTGCGCTAATAGAAAACATTGTTTTTTTGCGTGGCGTTCTTTAGGCCTGAGCCTTTAACGGCATGCGCGGCTAGTCCTGTTGGGCGGCCTGGGGCAGAGATGGCCTAGCGGTTAGAGGCGCGACCGCACTTTCTTTACAGTAGGACTGGGTTCGTCCCAGAGCTCCCCACATGGCGGCCGAGACGGCAGTGTCTGAAACTCCCAATTGCCAGAGGAGACACTACAGATTCCAGGTGGAATCCGGAGACCACACGTCTTTTCTGACATCTCCGGCGGCATTGCAGAGCACACACGGGTTGCCACAGACTTGGCATGCAAAAGTACATTCATACACATATGGAAATAAATAAAATTAGTAAAAAAAAAAAAATAAAAAAATCATGTTGAGCCGGGCGTTTGTGGGCGCACGCCTTAATCTCTAGGGGCACTTGGAGGCAGAAGGCAGGCAGATCTTTGTGAAGGTTCAAGGCCACCTGGTCTAGATCGAGAGTGAGTTCCATAGGGCAAGCGTGTGCCATCGTACGAGGGAGACCCTGATCTCAAAAAGACAAAAACATAAAGAAAAACGAGGTTAGCATACGTGGGGCCAGCAGAGAGCAACGCCAGTAAGCCAGACATTCCTCCGATGGCCTTATGCTGTCCAGCCCTCCGCTGCCTCAGGCCTGCCGTGAGTTTTCTGCCTTGGGCTCCCTAGATGAACTGTATCCTGGAAGATATAAGATGAATAAAACCTTTCCCCCCCAAGTTGGTATTGGTCAGAGTGTTCTGTCACAACAATTAAAGCAAACTAGAAGAATGATCAAATGATTTGACAAGTGTTCCAAGACCACTCAGTGGAAAAAAAGAAGTCTCTTCAGCCATTGGTGGTGGAGGAAACAGAGACCCACAGAACAGAAATGAAGCTGGGCTTTTACTTAAACCATTCACAAAATTTCAGAATGAATCAAAGACCTAAATATAAGATCTAAAACTATGAAACTCATGCCAGAAAATAGAGAAATGATGCACACATGACATTGGAAATAATTTCGTGATTATCACACCCAAAAGTTAGAAAACAAATGAACGAGCATAAAAAATACCTGGATGACATAAAAATGTAAAACTCCTGTATGTTGGAAAAAGGAATTGGCTGAGCATACTGGTAACCCACAGGGAGAAATATGTACAAACTGTGAATCTTAGAAGGGGTTAATATCTAGGATGTATAAACAGCTGCATCTCAATATTGAGCGAAGTCAAGTGGGCACACACTTATGATCTCAGCGCTTGGGATACTGAGGCAGAGAAACACACATTTAAGGCCAGCCAGGGCTATGTAGTGAGACCCTGTTGAAGAAGAAATCAAAAGCAAACAAGGTTTGTATATAGCTCAGCCGGTAGAGTGGTTGCTTAATATGCATGAAGCCCTGGGTTTAATCTCTAGCTGCAAATAAACCTTCATGGTAGTGTATGCCTATAGTCCCAGCACATGGAAGACGGAGACAGGAGGATCCAGAATTTAGAGTCATTTTGGACTGGGAATACTTCAAGGCCAACCTGTTATATGATAGCAAGACCCTGTCTTGAAAACCAAGTGCTAGTGATAAAGGTTAGTGGGAAAATGCTTGCCTACTGTGATTGTTTGAACAAGAAATGTGCCACATAGGTTCAAGCATTTGAAAACCTGGTTCCTAGTTGGTGGTGCTGTTCAGGGTGGTCATGGAATCTGTAGGAGGTGCAGCCTTGTTGGGGGAAACATGTCACTGGGGATGGGGTGAGATTTCTTAGCCTCACCCCACTTCCAGTTTGCTCTGTCTGCTTTGTGTTGAAGATTAAGTGCTCAGCTTCCTGCTCCTGATGACTGTGCCTTGCTGCCGTGCCTTGCACTGTCATGGGTGCTCCAGAAGTGTAAGCCACCATCAATCTTTTTTCTATAAGTAGCTTTAGTCATTGTATTTTATATCACAACAATAGAAAAGTACCTAATACATCTACTCTGTGCAAAGGCCTAAGTTACACACACACACACACACACACACATACACACACACACATAGAGGCAAAATCACACAAAAGGATATAATAATGTACTATTTAAACTAAGTAAGATTTTTAAAAGTCCTTCTTATTTGAGACTCTCCTTTTTCAAGAAGGAAATAGAGATTTCAGGTTTAGAAGACTGAGTTCCTTAAACTATTTTAAATATTCATATATGGGTTGGAGTTGTAGCTGGGTCCTGTTTAACATGCAGGAGATCTGGGGTTTATGCATCCAGCATCCTAAAAAAGAACCCAAATAAAATACCCAGAGAGATACTACACAACTACAACTCTTGGTTTGCCTTATTCATACGACTTTCACATCTTATTTCTCAGCTGCAGAGTTTTTTCTAAAGGCCATGTCACACACTTAGAGCATAATTATGTTTTAGCATATATTTCTTTTTTTAGGTGAAAAGAGGAAGTTTATCTCATGTTAGTGGCTAGCCTACCAGCATGAGGTGAATCCTAGTGATCATTCCATAGGGAGTCAGCAACCTGACTGAGTCTCTCAGACCCTTTACACCTCTGAGGTAAATGCAAGCAAAAATTATGTGACCCACACAAGTGGTAAAAATAAATGCTTTACAGGTAGTTTGCAATCCCAGAGGCTATAGGAATGTAACATCCTGGTTGACAGATAACAGATAACATCAAGGGTGACATCCTGGTTTACAGATAACAAATAACATAAAGGCCACAGGAATGTCACTTTCTGGGGAAACAAAGGTCACTGTCTGGGGTGAGCACAAGAGGCAGAGAAGAAGGCTCTGGGATGTCTTTATTACTTTTTTGGGGTCTTTTTTGAGACAGTGTCTCCCTTTAGTCTCAGTTGGCCTGGCACTCACTATGTAGATCAGACTGGCCTTGAACTCACAGAGATCCTCCTGCCTCTGCCTTCCGAGTGCTGGGATTAAAGGTGTGTGCCACCATGCCCGGATTCTGTCTTTATTAATTTAACTTAGCAAGTTGTTTTAGTGACTAGGTCTATTTCACCATTTCCATCATATTCCAACATAATTCCTTACATTTATTTGAGAAGAACTCTGTGATACTCTTGATGAATCACCTGAAGCCTAATGGCTTCCACCCAATTTTTAATAAATTTACTGAGCATATTTATTATACATGGCCCAATAAGGAGGATTAATAGAATCAAGACTATGGTCCTGTTAAGTGGGTCCTGTTAAGTGGGGCCAGCCGGGGTTCCCAGATCTTCCAGGTACTCTCAAGAAAGACCCATTTTCTTTTGGCCTTTATGGCATTTTATTATGTGAGATGAATAGCAGCTTTACATTTCTTTTTAACTGTGCTGGACTGACTCACTTAAAACAGCACAGATACTTTCCTCTCTTATTGCTCTTGCATTTCTAGTTTCTGGCAGGGATAAGTTTACTGGCAGATCCAGGAAGTCTCCAGCAATTCAGCTGAGAATGAAACTGGCTCTTTGGGAGGGGGTCTTGACCCTAAACTGCCTAGGCAATTTCTAGCTCCTATTCTTATCACACCACTCTCTGAAAAGGTCACCCAACTGCAGGAGGGAATTGGGGTGCTGACTGCTCTGACTTCTTCCATGCTGAAAAGGGGCACAGGGTGTGGCAACTGGGGTACTCCCACTCAGTGGGTCTTTCTAAAGGACTCCAAAAAATATAGCAATAGAGAAAACAAAGTCCTTGACTGGTGCCTATGAAGGAGAAGTGAAGGCAAAAATAGTTAGGCACATGTTCTAGGCAGGGAAACAGGAGAAGTCAGTGCAGGGTGAATCTAAATGTCTAACTTAAAAGTCCGTTAGACTTTCTCCATGAGGGGTTACAATACATCATTTATTGGGTTTCTCCTTATTCTCATTTAGCTGTGATGGCTGGAATGAGGATCTGCTTTCCAGGTACTTTTGATAGTCACAGTGTTGAGTTCCCTCTTAAGTAGCCTCTAAACAGAAAGAGGAAATTTCATTATTTAGTATCATTTAACAACAATAGTGGATTTGTCCTTTTTGGCTGCAGGTGGTATTGCATGTTGAACAAGGCAAAGATCTGAAGTTCTATACCTGCTAAACAATATCTCATACAACTTTAAGTCTAAGGTCTGGAAGCACAATCTCTCAGACTTTATTATTTTTTAGATTTTTATTGATGTTTTGTGTATTTCATACATCGTTTTTCAATTCAGTTCAGGCATATTCCCCTTTCCCTTCCCTCTACCCCACCCCACACCACCCCAGATCATGTATTCTGCCATAACTGTCCTGCATCTTGCTCTCAGTCTTTTTTTTATGATTAGGAATTCACATTTTCCTCCATTAATTTTATATTACTCTAAAATATGGATACATACTCTTCATCCATATACAGTAGTTACAGATTCTGAAAAAAAATGGTGGGTGGATTCTAGAGCCCATTGAGAGATTCACATTATAACAACATAGTTGCTTTCAGATAAACAGAAATATAATAATAATGTCATTCAGTGATTTGGTGTTAGCATCCACAAATGAGGGAAACCATTCTCCATTTGTCTTTCTGGGACTGTGTTACTTCACTCAGCATAATAGCTTTGAGCTCCACCCATTTACCTACAAAGTTCATAATGGCATCTTTCTTTACCACTTAATAGTCATCCACTGGTCTGTTGAGGGGCATTTGGGTTGGTTCCAGCTCTTCACTATTGTGAAGAAAGCTGCAATAAACATGGATGAGTCTTTGGGGTATATACCCAGGAGTGGTATGACTAGGTCAGGTGGTAGGCTCATTCCAAGTCCTTTAAGGGTTCTCCACACTGCTTTCCATAGTGGTTGTACAAGTTTTCATTCCCACCAGCAGTGGATGAGTGTTCCCCTTTCCCTACAAACTCTCCAGCATCTGTTGTCTTTTGTTTTCTTGATCTTAGCTAGTCGTATTTGAGTAAGATGATATCTGAAAGTGGTTTTAATTTGCATTTCCTTAATTATTAATGATGATGAACACTTTTTAAAGATGTTTCTCAGCCATCTTTAATTCCTCATTGGTGAAGACTCTGTTCAGCTCTTTACTCCATCTTTTGAGTAGGTCATTTATATTCTTCTTTGTTTTTTGAGTAGTTTATATATTCTTTTTTAAAAAACTTTTTATTTTTTTATTTATTTCTGTATGTGTATGAATGTACTGTCTGCATGTAGGTCTGTGCACCTGTGTTGTGCAATGCTGCGGAGGTCAGAAGAGGGTGTCGGATTCCCCTGAAACTGGAGTTTTCCTGGAATTGGAGTTTCAGACGGTTCTCAGCCTCCATGTGGGTGCTGGGGATCGAACCCGGGTCCTCTGTAAGAGTGGTTGGTGCTCTTAACCACTAGGCCATCTCTCCAGCCCAGTAGTTTATATATTCTTGATGTTAATGCTCTGTCAGATGTATCACTGGTAAAGGTAAAGATTTCTCCCACTCTGTGGGTTTCCTCTTCAACCTCCTTGATTGTTTCCTCTCTGTACAGAAGCTTTTGGAGTTTTATGAGGTCCCAAAAATTGTCTATTGTTGAACTTACTTCCTTAGTTGCAGTGCTGGCCTGTTTAGGAAGTCTTTTTCCTACACTTGTCTTGTAGGTTGTTGCCTATTTTTTCTTCTAATACCTTCAGGGTTTTTGATTTTCATGTTGGGATCTTTGATCCACTTGAAATTTATTTTTATAACAGGGTGCGAGGTAGGGGTTGTAATTTTGTTCTACCAGATAAATGACCTACTTTTTGCCCAGACCATTTGACTGAAGATTAGACCTTTCTTCCAATTGAGTTTTCTTGGCCCCTTTGGTCAAATATGAGATGGCTGAAATTGTATGAGCTCAGTTTGGATCTTCAGTTCTGTGTAACATTTGGTCAACAGGTCTGTTTCTGTGCCATTACCAGGCTGTGTTTAGGACTATGGCCCTGTAATGTAGTTTGAAGCTTAGTAGGGCAATCCCCCCTGCATTGCATTTTTCACTCAAGGTTGCTTTAGCTATTCGGGGTCTTTTTGTTTTTCCATGTGAATTTAATGATTTAATGATTTTTTTCCAAGTCTGTGAAGAGCTCATAGGGATTTTGATTGGATTGCACTGAATCTGTAATTCAATTTGGGTAAAATGGACATTTTTACTAATATTAATTTTACCCAATCCATGAGCATGGGGTTTCTTTTTCCATCTTTTGATGTCATTTTCCAATCTCTTTCTTTAGGGTTTTAAAAATTTTGTTGGTAGAGGTCTTTGGCATCTTTGGTTAGGTTTGTTCCCAGGTAATCTTCTTATTTTTTGAAAGGCTAATTGTAAGTGGGAAGGTCTTCTTATATTCCCTTCTCCACTTGTTTAATTGTTGGTGTAGAGAAAAGGTTTACTGATTTTTCTAGGCTATTTTTGTAGCCCCAACACTACTAAACTATTAATCATTTCTAAGTTTTTTCTGGTAGACTTTTTAGGCTCCCTTAGGTAACTAATCATATCACCTGCAGAGAGGGATAGCTTAACTTCTTCCTATTCTGATAAGTACTCCTTTATTTCCCTTCTCTTGTCTTATTGCCCTAGCAAGTGTTTCAAGAACTATGTTGAAGAGGAGGGGGCAGCCTTGCTGGGTTCCTGCCTTAAGGGAAATGGTTCCAAATTTTCTCATTTAGGATGATGTTGCAGTGGTTTGCTATATATGGCTTTGATTGTGTTGAAGAATGTTCCTTTCAGTCATATTCCCTTATGACTTTAAACATGAAGGGATGCTGGATCTTGTCAAAGCTTTTGCTATCAATTGAGATGATCATTGGTTTTTTGTGTCTTTACGGTCCATTTATGTGTTTTAATGATATTTATTGATTATCATATGTTGAAACATCCCTGCATCTCTGGTATGAATCCAACTTGATTCATGATGGATGATCTTTCTGATGTGGGTCTGTAATGCGATTTGCAAGTATTTTGTTGAGAATTTTTTGCATCTATGTTCATTTAGGGAGATGGTTCCATAGCTTTCTTTTTTTGCTTGCATCTTTGCTGGTTTTGGTATTAGATGTGATGCTGGCTCAATAGAAGGAGTTTGGTGGAGAATTCCCTCTGTTTGTAAGCCTTCCTAAACATTTTGAGTAGCAAATGGTTGTAGGCCTTTTAAAAATGTTCTTTATAGAATTTCTGCTGTGAAACCATCTGGACCAGGGCTTTTTTATTTTAGTTGGGAGATTTTTAAATTACATATTCATTCAATTTCCTAATAATTATGGGTTTGTTTAAACTATCAATCTCTTTCTTGGTTAAGCTTTGTTTGGTTCCCAGGATTTTTGATATTCATCCTTTCTCTTAGGTTTTTCCAATTTAGTAGAGTAATAGATTTTTGGAGTATTCCCCTATGATTGTCTGGATCTTTTCTTTGTCTGTTTGTGATGTTTCCCCTTTCAACATGAATACTATTGATTTTGGAGTTTCTCTCTCTCTTCTCTCTCTCTCTCTCTCTCTCTCTCTCTCTCGTTAACTGGGTTAGAGGTCTGTCTATTTTGTTTATTTTTTCAAAGAACCATCTTTTGGATTCATTGATTTTATGTATTCTTTGTTTCTATTTCATTGATTTTGGCTCTGATTTTTGTTATTTCTTCCTGTCTGTTGGGTTTAGGGTTCATTTGTTGTTGTCTTTCAAGTGTTTTTAGCTGCAGTGTTAGATTGTTTATTTGTTCCCTTTCTGTTTTTTTGAAGTGGGCACTTAGGGCTATAAAGTTCCCTCTCAAGACAGCTTTTAAAGTATCCCAAAGATTTTGTTGTGTTGTATTGTCTTTTTTGTTCAGTTCCATGAATACTTTTATTTCATGCTTTATTTCTTCCCTGACTCATTCATTATTCAGGATAGTTTTGTCTAGTCTCCATGTGTTCTTCTAGCTAGTTGGACTAGTTGTGGTGTTCATATTGAGATTTGTTGCACCGTGGTCTGATAGAATACATGAAATAATTTCTATCCTTTTGTATTTGTTGAGGTTCTTTTTGTGCCCCATTATGTGGTCAATTTTGGAGAATGTCCCATGAGGTGATGAGTAGAAAGTATAGTCTTTGGTATTTGGATGGAATATTCTGTAGATGTCTGTGAGGTCCATTTGGTGTATTGTATTTTTCAGTTCTGATGTCTCTCTGTTTATTTTTTGTCCTGTTGATCTATCCAAGGGGCTCAGTGGGGTGTTGAAGTCTCCCACTATTAGCGCGTTAGGATTACTCTGTGTCCTGAGGTCCCGAAGAGTTATGTTTATAAAGTTAGTTGCACCAGAGATTAGTCCATAGACATTTAGTATTTTGAAGTCTTCATGGTTCATTGTTCCTTTGGTAAGGATGTAATGGCCCTCTTTGTCTTTTCTGATTAATTTTACTTTGAGATCTATTTTGTCTGATATTAGAATAGCCACTCCAGCTTGTTTCTTAGCACCATTTGTTTGGAATAATTTTTTACATCCTTTCACTCTAAGGTGGTGTCTGTCTTTGAGGGTGAGATGGGTTTCTTGTAGACAGCATATGGAAAGGTTCAGTTTCCTAACCCATTCTCCCAGTCTATGCCTTTTGATTGGGGCATTTAGACCATTAGTATTTAAGATTATTATTGAGAGATATGTGTTGCTTCCTTTTACCTTGTTTTTTGTTTGCATTCTTGGTCTATGTTTGTATTTACTCTGTTATGATTTTGTTGATTTCTCTCTTTAATTGTTTAGGGATAGTTGCTTCTTTCCTGTGTTCTTTGGATTGCTTTAAGGATTTTCTGTAGTGTTGGTTTCTTAGTCATGTATTCTTTCATCTTCTTTATGTCGTGAAAATTTTTTCTTTCTCCTTCAACTATAATTGATATTTTTGCTGGATATAGTAGTCTGGGTTGGCATCTAAAGTCATTTAGCACAGGGAATACTTTGGTCCATATTCTTCTAGCTTTCATCGTTTGGAATGAGAAGTCAGCTGTGATTCTGATGGGTTTCCCCTTATATGGAACTTGTTGTTTTTCTCTTGTGCCTTTCAGTATTTTGTCTTTGTTTTGAGCATCTAGTATTTTAACAATTATATGGTATGGAGAGTTTCTTTTCTGGTCCTGTCTATTTGGTGTTCTATTTGCTTCTTGTATTTGTATGGGATTGTCTTTTTTCAGTTTGGGGAAATTTTCTTCTATTATCCTGTTGAAGATCTGGTCAATAGTGTTGTCTTGGGACTCCTCTCCCTCCTCTATCCCTATGATGTGGAAGTTTGCTCTTTTCATAGTGTCCCACATTTCCTGGTTGTTCCACTCTTGTGTTTTTTTAAAATTTTTTGTAATCTTTACTTGAGCTTTCTAGTTGCTCTGTATTATCCTGCAGGTCTGATATTCTTTTTTCTGCTTCTTCCATTCTGCTTCTGAGGCATTTTCCCATCCTTTCCTGGTGGTTGGATGAGTGTTCAATATCCTTTTTTCATTTCATCCTGTGACTTCTTTAGGTTTTCCACTTCCCTCTGGAGCCTGTCATTCTCATCTGTAGCTTCTTGGTTCGTTGGTCATTTTCTTTTTTTCATTTCAGCCTGGGTTCTTTTCACTGTTTCAACTTTCTTCTGGAGTTTGCCATTTTCTCCCTCTAGGTCCTTCTTGAGTTTTTCAATCTCTCCCCTTAGTTCTTTCCACCGTTTGTCATTATCTCCCTCTAGGTCCTTCCTGAGTTTTTCAATCTCTCCCCTTAGTTCTTTCCACCGTTTGTCATTATCTCCCTCTAGGTCCTTCCTGAGTTTTTTATTCTCTTCTCTTAGTTCTCTGATTTCTTTGAATGTGTCTACAGTTGTTCTTCTAAGGTCAGTGTCTTGGCTTCTTAGAGGTCTCATTGTAGGGATCTTCTGTAGGGTTGGTAGAGTTCGGTGTGGATTTATTATGAGCCTTTCCCATGTTTTTTCTTTGTGTCTTTGGCATGTGGATTTGTCTGTTTGTTTGAATTCTGGCACCTCAATGTTGGCTGCACAGACTATAATCACCAATGCTGTGCCTGTTAGGTCCTCTGCAGCACAGCTCCACGGGGGGAGGGGGGGTGTGCACATTGGGTTGGGTTGCTACCTAGGCCCACAAACCGGTAGGCACCCAAGGGTCAAGGCAGGTCCGACTTGACTCACTGGAACCTCACTGACTCCAGGAGGGTGTCTGCAGTCCAAGCTGGGACTTCCGGGGACAGGTGGCGTGCCTCCCAGGGACAAGGCAAGTCTGCCTAGACTCACTGGAGCCTCACTGACTCCTGGAGGGTCTCTCTCAGACTTTAAAAGGAAATACAGGGCTGGAGAGATGGCCTAGTGGTTAAGAGCACCGACTGCTCTTGCAGAGGACCCATGTTCAATCGCCAGCACCCACATGGCGGCTGAGAACCGTCTGTATATCCAATTCCAGGAAAACTCCAGTTCCAGGGGAATCCGACACCCTCTTCTGACTTCCTCGGCATTGCACGACACAGGTGCACAAAGCTACATACAGTCAGTGCATTCATACACATACAATAAATAAAATAAAAAAAAAAAGGAAATACAGACTAGGCATGGTGGCGCACGCCTTTAATCCTAGCACTCGGGAGGCAGGGGCAGGTGGATCTTTGTGAGTTCAAGGACAGCCTGGTCTACAAAGTGAGTTCCAGGACAGCTGGGGCTACAAGGAGACCTTGTCTCAAAAAAAGGAAATATAATGACTACTTATCTTTTCGTTATACTTTCCTTTTTGGTGTTTAAGTACACACAGTTAACCCAGATTAAGCAAGTTTTGTTTTCTCAAGGTCATTTGAGGATCTGGTCCCCAGAGCTCACTTGGGTTTTGTGGGGAAGCCCCTGGCTCCTTCGGGCCTTCCTTTTACCAGTTCCATCTACGTGAGGACAAAGTCAGGTCTTGCTGGACCAGGCTTCCCTATGAAGCATGAAGAAGCTGTCCTCTTCTTCATGTGTTGGCTTTCCTCTTTATAGACTGGACACTGGTTTATAGTCCTTCTGATGCCCCCGTGTCCTTTCTGACTGAGAAGACAGATGACTCACAGTTAAGCAGGACATTTCAATAGATGCCCCCATATCTAGTTCCCTGGGACTTAGTTGACCTCAAAGGGCAAGAAACAAAATTGTCCTTTAGGTCCCTTGGCCAAATTGGTATGGGCATTAAGTATGGTCTTTAACTATCCAGGAAGGCTAAGTTTCACTAGCCTGATACTTTTAATTACTGTGTAATATTTAGATAAGGCTTGAACAAAAACCCAAGCATCCTTGCATAAACTTTGACTGGAAGAGAGATTTAACACCACGGGTTAAGCAGGCAAAGCCCATGAAAGAGATATGAACAATATCAGGCCTCTCTTAAATGTAAACTGTTTGCTACAAACACAAACAAATTCTTTTCTTTCCCTGACCCCCCCATATCCTGATTTATAGTTTTTCCCTAAGGCAGGCATTATCTCACATACCTATAGACAGGAAATAAGCTGATAAGGCTAACCAATTCCATCCAAACTGTCTCCTTCTGGACTTCATGCAGTTGGGTCAGGGAGGAAAAACCTAGCTTCTTCTGAGCCAAATTATCTTGTTATGGGCAAAAGGAATATCATAAGTAACACTTGTGCAACACAGAGAAACACAAAGAACACCTTTCAGTATCAAGAGATAATCTACTACTTGTCTATGTCCATTTAATCCAAATCTGTAACAGGGAGTCCAGTACAAGCCTGGAGTAGACTGAAAACTAACAACAATTCTGTATATTTATAATCATGTTTAGTCCTTTAGTAAACTAGCTTAAGTGTTTACACTAATTTTATTCTGGAAATATTCAGCCATTTTAATTCAATACAAAAATATTATCATTTTACTAAACTTTAACCCTTTATTTCCTTTGTACCATGAGACATAATAACAGTTATAAACAGATTTACCCTTATTTGTGAATATCTACTAAGTAATTTATATTTATTCCCATGTATATAAATGGAAAAGTAATCTTAAATATACTATTATAAAGTATAAACTTTGAAATATCCTTGCAAGGCTTGGAGCAGTTTTAAATAACTAATTCTCTCCAAATGTTCAGAAGTGTTTTCCTAGGCTAGGCAAAGATATGGACCTCTACAAACATGGCAAACTGTTCACTCCAAAGAGGCCTTACCTAGTGGCAAATGTTTCTACAAATGAAATGTATCTAAATGCAGAAATAAATTACAGCCTAAAGCAGAAGTAATCATTCCTTAAAATGAATAAATATTCCTTTTTTTCTGGTCAGTGTTTTTATTTATTTTTACTTTTTCCTTTTAAAAAAAAATAAATAATAAGTAAAGAATTCAAGCATCCTTTATGTAAAACCAATTTGCAAGCAGCTATGCCCAAACTTATACAGCCCAAGGCCCCCATTGTCCATCTAGAGGGGCTCATATGTATAAGCATGTTGATCAAATAAGAGTCCAGTCTATATTGCTGTAGTTTCAAAATTCACCCCAATCACAGCCCTTACATTCTACCATGCTCCATCTTCTGCAGATTGTCCCCTAGGCTTTAGAAAAGGGGCACAAGTGGTCAAGAAGCAAAACAGCCTACCTACTTTCTCTGGAGATGTAGTTTTGGACTCTGATCAGTTTAGGCTGTTTCCATTCATGGGATGGCAGTTTATCCAGGAATAACCTTTTAATCCTATTTACAAAGCACAAGCAAATAGATATACAGGCATTTAAACAGTACTAATTATTATAGTAGGTTATGTTGGTATACACAGATGTTTGGATGGTATGCTAATCCATGAACTATAGCTTTTCTGTAAAATATAACAAGGTCTTACTGTGGCTTATAAAATTGCCTAACCACTAGAGGACATAAGCTTGTGGCATCAGCCGTGAATTATTCCTCCAAGGAGAGAGCTAATAGCCAGTTAGATTTGGGATATACAGACATATGACTGCCACTGCTGCACAGTATTTCCAGGCAGGTGAAGTGTAGCTGATGCTGACGGAGGAGTCTTGCTTGACTCAAGGAGACCAATATTTGCTTTATTGATTTAGTGTCCTTTGGTAACACTCTCTGGTGTTCCAGAGACCAACTGTACACTTGCAAGTGTGGTCTCATTACATCTTTCCCATGCTTACACCAGGTCTTCTACAGCAGGGCCTTACCACCTCTCTTCTTGCAGGTATCCCAGTTTACAGGCAAGAAGTCTTTACCTTTTGGGGGAGCTTGGATCCCCTAACCAACATCTCCTTGACAGAATAATCCATTGCTGATATCAGAGCTCTCCTGTATTAATATATTTTGCTTAATTACACAGCTTATAAAGACTTTAGTATTATATTTGGATCTGAATAGAGAATTATCCTTTCACAGTACCTATGTCTATCAGTCAATTAAAGAAAGCAGTCATACCAGTTTATAAGAGATTACCTCTATAACAGTCAGCTCTAATTTACAGTCAGGGAATGACTTCATTACCATCATGTTTTTCTTTGTTCTATGAAAAGGAGGTAAGAAAGTCTCTCATATTAAAACTTTGCAGCACCTGGAAGGTACAGTTCATTAGGACACATTATAAACAGTTGTTACAAATAGGATTCACAGAGATGTTTGAGTCTGAGGCTTTTCTTCCTTTTAATGTTTAGCTGGGCCAACTTTTCTGCTGGTATTTCTTGGTACATCCTGCACAATGCAAAGCTGTATCTTTTCTTTCTCAGCCATTAAGTTGGTGACATTTTGACCTGTGGGAACATGCAAATCGTTTCCCATAGTTAGTTTTAAGATTTAAATAGAAAAATTTGACAAAAGGTTTAATAATAACTGTATGACCCATGAATCTCAAAAAGGCGGTTGTAGTATACATACCTATAGGCAGGAATCAAGGTGTAAATTTTCATTAAATTTACCCAAGCTGTTTTGGGTGACTGTATGTTGTTAATTTGGGAAGCAAACTAAATTCCTTTAGTTAAATTATCCTACAGGTGCCAGGCGTGGTGGTGCATGCCTTTAATCCTAGCACTTGGGAGGCAGAGGCAGGTAGATCTTTGTGACTTCAAGGCCAGCCTATCTACATACTGAATTCCAGGACACCCGGAGCTACAGGGAGGCCCTGTCTCAAAAAAAAATTATCCTACATGTAAAAGAAAATCTTACAAGATGATACTGTACAACACAAAAATTATAGAGAACGTTTGTATACATTAACCTCAAAGTTGTTGTTATACAAATTATAAGTAAAACAAATATGGACAACAATTTATATTTCCAATTAGCTTAAACATATTACCATTTTTATTAAAACCTTTTAACCAATGTTGTTTAATAAGCCATTTTTACTTTTACTACGTCCTAAAATACCATATAATATGTAGACAAAGTTTTGGCAAATTTGGATACCTGTTAAACTTACATCAATTAAATATACATTAATCGAATATAGACCCATGTCCCCCTCCCAACTCTCCCATCTCAGCAGATTCACCCTTTCAGTCAGTTCTTTGATGCAGTCTTTTCTGTTGTTGGTGTTGTTGTTGTTCTTTGCAATATGCATCACTCCCTATAAGAAATATTTACAAACTTGATTATTGGCGCTAGCATCCACAGATGAGGTATACCATTCATCATTTGTTTTTCTGGGACTGTGTTACTTCACTTAACATAATATCTTCTAGTTCCAACCATTTACCTGCCAAGTTCATGATGTTGACTTTTTTTTTTCTTACTGCTGCATAGAACTCCACTGTGTAGATGTACCACATTTTCTCTATCCACTTATCAGTTGAGGTGCATTTGGGTTGGTGCCAGCTTTTTGCTATTGTGAACAGAGTTGCAATAAATATAGCTGTGCATGTATCTCTGCGGTAAGAGGAGTCTTGTGGGTATATACCCAGGAGTGGTATGACTGGGTCAGGTGATAAGCTCATTTTGAATCTTCCAAGGTTTCTCCAGACTGCTTTCCA
>VZQC01015623.1:0-36893 GCA_009823505.1 Rhizomys pruinosus
AGAGGCAGGTGGATCTCTATGAGTTCGAGGCCAACCTGGTCTACAGAGTGAGTTCCAGGACAGCCAGAGCTACAGGGAGACCCTGTCTCAAAAAGACCAAAAAACAAAAACAAAAACAAAAAACCCCAAAACAGCCTGGTACTGGCACAAAAACAGACCTGTAGATCAATGGAATAAAACTGAAGATCCAAACTTGAGCACATGCAATTTCAGCCACCTCATTATTTGACACAGGGGTCAAGAAGACTCAATGGAGGAAAGAGAGCATCTTCAGCAAATGGTGTCGGCAAAACTGGATCACCACTTGTAGAAGAATAACATTAAACCCCTACCTCTTGCCCCGTGCAAAAATCAACTCCAAATGGATCAAAAACCTCAACATGAAATCCAAAACTCTGAAAATGATAGAAGAAAACATTGGCAATAACCTACAAGACAGGCAGAGAAAATACTTTTTTTACTTGATGACATTTAATTTTATTTAATTTTATTTATTTATTTATTTATTTAATTTATTTATTTATTTTTGAGACGGGGTCTCCCTATAGCCCCAGCTGGCCTGGAACTCACTATGTAGACCAGGCTGGCCTTCAACTCACAGAGATCTGCCTGCCTCTGCCTCCTGAATGCTGGGATTAAAGGCTTGTGCTACCACACCCAGCTTAGAGATGGTCTTAGTGGCCATGTAGGTGCTGGGAATTGAACCTGGGTCCTCTACAAAAGCAGTTGGTGCTCTTAACCGCTGAGCCATCTCTCCAGCCCTGGAAAACACTTTCTTTTGGTAAAAGACTTTGTAAATCAGACAGCAGCTGTGCAGGAAATAAGACCAACAATTAACAAGTGGGACCTTATTAAACTCAAAAGCTTCTATACAGCGAAAGAAACAATCAAAGAAGTGAAGAGAAAACTCACAGAGTGGGAGGAAACCTTCACCAGTGATACATCTGACAGAGCATTAACATCCAGAGTATATAAACTACTCAAAAAACAAAGGAGCAAGAAAATGAATGACCCACTCAAAAGATGGAGTAAAGAGCTGAACAGAGAAACATCTTAAAAAGTGTTCAACATCAAAANTCAAACTCTTGTGCGCTATGGGTTCTCTCCTGGCTCAAACTCTCTGTCTCTGGCCTGCCCCTGGTCAAACTCTCTGCGCTCGGGCTCTCTCCTGGTCAAAACTCCGGCTCTGGCTCTCTCCTGGCAAACTCTCTGCGTCTATGGGTTCTCTCCTCGTCAAACTCCTGCGCTCTGGGCTCTCTCCCGGTCAAACTCTCTGTCTCTGGCTCTCTCCTGGTCAAACTCTCGCGCTCTGGGTCTCTCCTGTCAAACTCTCTGTCTCTGGCTCTCTCCTGGTCAAAATCTCTATTCTCTGGGTTCTCTCCTGGTCAAAATCTCTGTCTCTGGCTCTCTCCTAGTCCAAACTCTCTACTCTCTGGGTTCTCTCCTGGTCAAACTCTCTGTCTCTGGGCTCTCCACTGGTCAAACTCTCTGTCTCTGGGCTCTCTCCTGGTCAAACTCTCTGTCTCTGGGCTCTCTCCTGGTCAAACTCTCTATGTCTCTGGGCTCTCTCCTGGTCAAACTCTCTGTCTCTGGGCTCTCTCCTGGTCAAACTCTCTGTCTCTGGGTTCTCTCCTGGTCAAACTCTCTGTGTTCTGCGTTCTCTCCTGGTCAAACTCTCTGTCTCTGGGCTCTCTCCTGGTCAAACTCTCTGCTCTGGGCTCTCTCCTGGTCAAACTCTTGTGCGCTGGACTCTCTCTTGGTCAAACTCTCTGTCTCTGGGCTCTCTCCTGGTCAAACTCTCTGCGCTCTGGGCTCTCTCCTGGTAAAACTCTCTGCGCTATGGGTTCTCTCCTGGTCAAACTCTCGCGCTCTGGCTCTCTCCTGGTCAAACTCTCTGTCTCTGGCTCTCTCCTGGTCAAACTCTCTGTCTCTGGGCTCTCTCCTGTCAAACTCTCTGTGCTCTGGGTTCTCTCCTAGTCAAACTCTCTGCGCTCTGGGCTCTCTCCTGGTCAAACTCTCTGTCTCTGGGCTCTCTCCTGGTCAAACTCCTGCGCTATGGGTTCTCTCCTCGTCAAACTCTGTCTCTGGGCTCTCTCCTGGTCAAACTCTCTGCGCTCTGGCTCTCTCCTGGTCAAACTCTCTGCGCTCTGGCTCTCTCCTGGTCAAACTCTTGTCTCTGGGCTCTCTCCTGGTCAAACTCTCTGTCTCTGGGCTCTCTCCTGGTCAAACTCTCTGCGCTCTGGGCTCTCTCCTGGTCAAACTCTCTGCGCTATGGGTTCTCCCTTGGTCAAACTCTCTCTGCTCTGGACTCTCTCCTGGTCAAACTCTCTGTGCTCTGGGCACTCTCCTGGTCAAACTCTCTGTGCTCTGGGCTCTCTCCTGGTCAAACTCTCTCTGCTCTGGACTCTCTCCTGGTCAAACTCTCTGTCTCTGGGCTCTCTCCTGGTCAAACTCTCTGTGCTCTGGGCTCTCTCCTGGTCAAACTCTGCGCTCTGGGCTCTCTCCTGGTCAAACTCTCTGTGCTCTGGACTCTCTCCTGGTCAAACTCTCTCGTCTCTGGGCTCTCTCCTGTCAAACTCTCTGTGCTCTGGGTTCTCTCCTGAGTCAAACTCTCTGCGCTATGGGTTCTCTCCTGGTCAAACTCTCTGTCTATGGGCTCTCTCCTGGTCAAACCTCTCCTGTCCTCTGGCTCTCTCCTGTCAAACTCTCTGTCTCTGGTTCTCTCCTGGTCAAACTCTATTCTCTGGGTCTCTCCTGTCAAAATCTCTTTCTCTGGGTTCTCTCCTGGTCAAACTCTCTTTCTCTGCGGTCTCTCTCCTGGTCAAACTCTCTCTGCTCTGGACTCTCTCCTGGTAAAACTCTCTGCCTATGGGTCCTCTCCTGGTCAAATCTCTCCGTCGCTCTGGACTCTCTCCTTGTCAAACTCTCTTCTCTGGGCTCTCTCCTGGTAAACTCTCTGCCTTGGTCTCTCCTGGTCAAACTCTCCTGCGCTCTGGACTCTCTCCTGTCAAACTCTCTGTGCTCTGGGCTTTCTCTCCTGTCAAACTCTCTGTGCTCTGGCTCGTCTCCTGGTCAATACTCTCTGTCGCCTGCTCTCTCCTGGTAAATCTCTCTTGCTCTCTGGGGCTCTCTCCTGGTCAAACCTCTGCGCTCTGGGCTCTCTCCTGGTCAAACTCTCTGTCTCTGGGCTCTCTCCTGGTCAAACTCTCTGTCTCTGGGCTCTCTCCTGGTCAAACTCTCTGTCTCTGGGCTCTCTCCTGGTCAAACTCTCTGTGCTCTGGGCTCTCTCCTGGTCATACTCTCGCGCTCTGGGTTCTCTCCTTGTCAAACTCTCTGTGCTCTGGGTTCTCTCCTGGTCAAACTCTCTGTCTCTGGGCTCTCTCCTGGTCAAACTCTCTGTCTCTGGGCTCTCTCCTGGTCAAACTCTCTGCGCTCTGGCTCTCTCCTGGTCAAATTCTCTGCGCTCTGGGTTCTCTCCTGGTCAAACTCTCTGTCTCTGGGCTCTCTCCTGGTCAAACTCTCTGTCTCTGGGCTCTCTCCTGGTCAAACTCTCGCGCTCTGGGCTCTCTCCTGGTCAAACTCTCTGTCTCTGGGCTCTCTCCTGGTCAAACTCTCTGCACTGTGGGCTCTCTCCTGGTCAAACTCTCTGTCTCTGGGCTCTCTCCTGGTCAAACTCTCTACTCTCTGGGTTCTCTCCTGGTCAAACTCTCTGTCTCTGGGCTCTCCACTGGTCAAACTCTCTGTCTCTGGGCTCTCTCCTGGTCAAACTCTCTGTCTCTGGGCTCTCTCCTGGTCAAACTCTCTATTCTCTGGGTTCTCTCCTGGTCAAACTCTGTCTCTGGGCTCTCTCCTGGTCAAATCTCTGCGCTCTGGGTTCTCTCCTGGTCAAACTCTCTGTGCTCTGCGTTCTCTCCTGGTCAAACTCTCTGTCTCTGGGCTCTCTCCTGGTCAAACTCTGTGCTCTGGACTCTCTCCTGGTCAAACTCTCTTGTCTCTGGGCTCTCTCCTGGTCAAACTCTCTGGCTCTGGGTTCTCTCCTGGTCAAACTCTCGCGCTCTGGCTCTCTCCTGGTCAAACTCTCTGCGCTCTGGGCTCTCTCCTGGTCAAACTCTCTGCGCTATGGGTTCTCTCCTGGTCAAACTCTCTCTGCTCTGGACTCTCTCCTGGTCAAACTCTCTGTGCTCTGGGCTCTCTCCTGGTCAAACTCTCTGTGCTCTGGGCTCTCTCCTGTCAAACTCTCTTCTCTGGGCTCTCTCCTGGTCAAACTCTCTGCGCTCTGGGTTCTCTCCTGGTCAAACTCTCTGTCTCTGGGCTCTCTCCTGGTCAAACTCTCTGTCTCTGGGCTCTCTCCTGGTCAAACTCTCTGCTGCTCTGGGCTCTCTCCTGGTCAAACTCTCTGTCTCCTGCTCTCTCCTGGTCAAACTCTCTGTCTCTGGGCTCTCTCCTGGTCAAACTCTCTGGCTCTGGCTCTCTCCGTCAAAATCTCGCTGCGCTCGCTCTCTCCTGGTCAAACTCTCTTCTCTGGGCTCTCCTGGTCAAACTCTCTGTCTTCTTGGTAGTCTCTCCTGGTCAAACTCTCTGTCTCTGGGCTCTCTCCTGGTCAAACTCTCTGCGCTCTGGGTTCTCTCCTGGTCAAACTCTCTGGCTCTGTCTCTCCAGCGTCATAACGTCTCTCGTCTCTGGGCTCTCTCCTGGTCAAACTCTCTGTCTCTGGGTTCTCTCCTGGTCAAACTCTCTGTGCTCTGGGCTCTCTCCTGGTCAAACTCTCTGTCTCTGGGCTCTCTCCTGGTCAAACTCTCTGTGCTCTGGGCTCTCTCCTGGTCAAACTCTCTGTCTCTGGGCTCTCTCCTGGTCAAACTCTCTGTGCTCTGGGCTCTCTCCTGGTCAAACTCTCTGTTCTGTGCTCTGGACTCTCTCCTGGTCAAACTCTCTGTCTCTGGGCTCTCTCCTGGTCAAACTCTCTGTCTCTGGGTTCTCTCCTGGTCAAACTCTCTGTGCTCTGGCTCTCTCCTGGTCAAACTCTCTGCGCTATGGGCTCTCTCCTGGTCAAACTCTCTGTCTCTGGGCTCTCTCCTGGTCAAACTCTCTGTCTCTGGGCTCTCTCCTGGTCAAACTCTCTGTGCTCTGGCTCTCTCCTGGTCAAACTCTCTGCGCTCTGGGCTCTCCTGGTCAAATTCCGCTCTGGCTCTCTCTGTCAAACTCTCTGCTCTGGGCTCTCTCCTGGTCAAAAACTCTGCGCTATGGGTTCTCTCCTGGCCAAACTCTCGTCTCTCTTGGACTCTCTCCTGGTCAAACTCTTGCACTCTGGGCTCTCTCCTTGTCAAACTCTCTGTCTCTGGGTTCTCTCCTGGTCAAACTCTCTGTCTATGGGCTCTCTCCTGGTCAAACTCTCTGTCTCTGGGCTCTCTCCTGGTCAAACTCTCTGCGCTCTGGCTCTCTCCTGGTCAAACTCTCTGCGCTCTGGGTCTCTCCTGGTCAAACTCTCTGTCTCTGGGCTCTCTCCTGGTCAAACTCTCTGTCTCTGGGTTCTCTCCTGGTCAAACTCTCTGTGCTCTGGGCTCTCTCCTGGTCAAACTCTCGCGCTATGGGTTCTCTCCTGGTCAAACTCTCTCTGCTCTGGGCTCTCTCCTGGTCAAACTCTCTGTCTCTGGGCTCTCTCCTGGTCAAACTCTCGCGCTCTGGGCTCTCTCCTGGTCAAACTCTCTGCGCTCTGGGCTCTCTCCTGGTCAAACTCTCTGTCCTCTGGGCTCTCTCCTGGTCAAACTCTCTGTCTCTGGGCTCTCTCCTGGTCAAACTCTCTGTCTCTTGGACTCTCTCCTGGTCAAAATCTCTGCGCTCATGGATTCTCTCCTGTCAAATCTCTCTGTCTCTGGCTCTCTCCTGGTCAAACTCCTGTGACTCTGGGTCTCTCCTGGTCAAACTTCGCCTGGCTCTCTCCTGGTCAAAACTCTCTGTCTCATGGTTCTCTCCTGGTCAAACTCTCTGTCTCTGGGCTCTCTCCTGGTCAAACTCTCTCGCTCTGGACTCTCTCCTGGTCAAACTCTCTGCGCTCTGGGTCTCTCCTGGTCAAACCTCTCTGCTCTGGCTCTCTCCTGGTAAACTCTCTGTATGGGTCCTCTCCTGGTCAACTCTCCGCGCTCTGGACTCTCTCCTGGTCAAACTCTCTGCGCTGGGCTCTCTCCTGGTCAAACTCTCTGCTCTGGGTTCTCTCCTGGTCAAACTCTCTGTCTCTGGGCTCTCTCCTGGTCAAACTCTCTGTCTCTGGGCTCTCTCCTGGTCAAACTCTCTGTCTCTGTGCCTCTCTCTGGTCAAAACTCTCTGTGTTCTGGCTCTCGAGGTGATCCTGGTGTCAAACTCGTCCGCGCTCTGGACTCTCTCTCATGGCAAAACAACCTCGTGTCTCTGGGCTCCTCTCCTGGTCAAACTCTCTGTCTCTGGGTTCTCCTCCCGCGTCAAACTCCTCTGACTCTGGGTTCTCTCCTGTCAAACTCTCTGTCGCTCTGGGCTCTTCTCCTGCTCAAACTCTCTGTGCTCTGGGTCTCTCCCTGGTCAAACTCTTTGGCTCTGGCGTCTCTCCTAGTCAAACTCTGCTGTCTCTGGGCTCTCTCCGGTCAAACTCTCTGCACTCTGGCATCTCTCCTGGTCAAACTCTCGCCTATGGCTCTCTCCTGTTCAAACTCTCTGTGCTCTGGTATCTCTCCTGGTCAAACCTCTATTCTCTGGGCTCTCTCCTGAGTCAAACTCTCTTCTGCTTGCGCTCCTCTCCTGGTCAAACCCTCTCCCGCTCTGGACTCTCTCCTGTCAAACTCTCTGTTCTACTGGGTCTCTCTCCTGGTCAACTCTCTGGCTCTGGCTCTTCCTTGGTCAAATCTCTGTCTCTGGCTCTCTCCTCTGGTTCAAACTCTCTGCTGCTGGGCCTCTCTCCTGGTCAAACTCTCTGTGCTCTGAGCTCTCTCCTGGTCAAACTGCTCGTGTCTCTTGTGGTCTCCTCCCTGTCCAAACTCCTCCTGCACTCTGGCTCGCTTCTCTCCTGGTCAAAGCTCTCTGTGCTCTGGGTCTCTCTCCTGGTCAATACACCATCTGTCCTCTGGGGCTCTCTCCGGGTCAAACTCTCTGTCTCTGGGCTTTCTCCTGGTCAAACTCTCGCTTGGGTCTCTCTCCTGGTCAATTACTCTGCGCTTGGGTTCTTTCCTGGTCAAACTCTCTGTCTTTGGCTCTCTCCTGGCGTCAAAACTCTCGCTTGGAGTTCTTCCTGGTCAAACTCTCTGTCTCATGGGCTCTATCCTGGTCAAACTCTCTGTCTCAAAGAGGTGGCTCTTCTCCTTGTCAACTCTCTGTCTCTGTGGTCTCTCCTGTCAAACTCTCTGTCTCTGGTGGGCCTCTCCTCCTGGTCAAACTGCTAGGTCCCCTGGCACTCTCTTCTCTGGGCTCTCTCCTGGTCTGCCTGGTAGGCAGTGATCCCAGCATGTCACGTGGCCACCTGGGGGCAGAAGACCATTACAGACAAGACATACTTTTCCAATACTTTTCCTATCTGCTCAGGGTGAAGAGCACCCTTCAAGAGTAATTTGCTTTTCCTTACCAAGTGGTTCTTTTCCCTAGAGAGCCTACATCAGCTTTCCCCCTGCCTCACTGGGTAAATTGTACAGAATGCAGCTGCCAGAGGTGAGACCCACTGTATTATCATGAATATCCATGGTGTGAAGTACAGCATCCACCTCCCTGACAATATGTCAGAGAACTTCAAAGCCTGAGTCCTGCACGCTGTCCAGGGGGCCAAAAGCAAGCAAACCCCTGGTGCCTCTGCTGATCCTTGGGCTCAGCCATGCATGAGGCAGCCCAGCACAACGACAGTTGCCCCAGGCTAACACTGCAGACCTGGGAAGGCTGCCACTGCTATCCAAGGAACACAGTCAACAATGGCGCAGATCCATGGGCCAGAGTGCCCAGCCCATGCTATGGTGCCTCCTCACCCCAACAATGCTGACACGTAGGCATGTTCTTAGCAGTGCTGTTTCCTATCTCTTTTTGCAGTCTCATTTCTTATTTTCCTAAAAAAGCATCTTTGGGTTAGCCATTTGATTCATCTTCATGCTGGATTTCTGACAGCCAAAGGGGCTCAGATTGATGGCAGCTGCACCATTCGCTGGGCACTGTGAACTACTTCCAAAGCTTGCAGTTGGCACCAGGTGGCATGTTTCTGCCAGGCAGGATTCACACTTCATGGAGGGCTGCTCATCTTATGCAACTGTCTCAGTTCATCTAACTAGGGCAGGTCTACAGTGTCCTTAAGATAGAGACCAAATAATTAGCACCATAGTAGTTTGGAGAACAAACAGAAATCCTATACTTGCACTTTTTTCTAACAAAATCCAAAGGTGAGCTGACAGCATCAGGTAGTTTTAAAGACACTACACGCAACTGGCAGACCTGATCCTCAGAGAGACAAGAAGCTTAGGGAGGCAAAGCAGTGATGCCAGGGTGTTTAAGTTATTCAAATCTAAGATTTCCACTAGGGAAAAAAACGGAGAGAAGTAAGGATTGGTTCCAGGTTGGCCACTGACTCATTTATTCAAAGTTGGCTTTTCTATTCACTCACCGAACTGATGCCAAAATGAAGTGTGCTTAAATTAAATCCAAATTCTGTACAAACAGATTTGAGCACTTCCTTCTTATTACCAGACCATCTCTGGCCATGCAAACACAGATCACTGCATAACCGAACTCTTCAACGAGGTCTGTGTGAAGATTCCTAAGCTGACTTCCCACATGGTAACACAGTTGCCCAATTAACACTGACTTCAGTCTATTTTCACTTAAGAGTTGTTCTTAACTCCAGGTGAGACAACCAGAGGTTGGAACACTCCCCCCACAGAATGGGAGGACACCACTGAACTCATTTTCACTTATGCCTTAGGCCAGAAATGGAGCTCAGGCCCCTAGGGTGAGTCTGCCATTGTTATCAGGAAGGCAGATGAGACCACTTGCAGACAAGCCCAGAAGCCAGCCCTGTGTGCTGTTCTGCTGTTCTGTTTTGTTTTAGAGGTGGGAATGAGGGACTGGAGAGATGGTTCAATGGGCAAGGGCACTCCATACTCTTGGAGAGGACCCAAGTTTGGTTCCTAGCACAAATACTGAGAAGCTCACACTGCCTGTAAATCCAGGCCCGGGGAGTCTGATGCTTCTGGCTTCTACAGGTACCCCACTCCTGTGCGTGGACCTATACACATGTTAATTTTAAAAAAAGGAAGTGGGTATGAACCCCAGGGCCTCGTGCATGCTAAGAAAGTACTTAACACTAAGCTACATCCCCAGTAACGCCCTCAGGTTTGCGTCATAGCCTCTTAGCTCGGAGCCTTGGGGCAAAGCATTCAGCTCTCTGAGCCTACTTTGACTCCTTGATGAATGGGGAAAATCATATCACCTATTTCAAGGGGCAAGATTTATGAATGGAAGCCCATCATTGTTACTATTTATTTATATTAGACCCAGAGAGTTAAAAAATGGAAAGTAAAATGTCCACATCAAGCTTACCAGTTTTTGAACTTCAAATTCTGCAGCTATATGCCAGTATCCCTCCTCATTAGGGTACAACATCACAACATCAAAAGCAGAAGCTGTGGCGACAGTGGCATCATCTCTGCTAAGAGCAAGGGCCTGTATCCTTGCATCATGCTCAAAGCGATGGATGGGGAACTTCCCAGTCTTCAGGTCCCAAATGTTAAGAAATCCTAGGAAGGACAGAACAACCCAGGCAGCAATTGTAAACTTACTCAGTGTGGACAGTTACAGAATCATCATGCAGTTGTTTTGTTTTTCAGATTCATTGTGTGAAGATGAGAGACTACATCTATTTGTTTGAATCCAGCTCCACTGCTTGCAGGCTGCAGGTCTTGGGCTGGCACTCCATAATGCTGCAGGTAACATTACCAACCATGTAGGTCCTGGGCTGGCCCTCCATAATGCTTCAGGTAACATTACCAACCATGCAGGTCCTGGGCTGGCCCTCCATAATGCTGCAGGTAACATTACCAACCATGCAGGTCCTGGGCTGGCCCTCCATAATGCTGCAGGTAACATTACCAACCATGCAGGTCCTGGGCTGGCACTCCATAATGCTGCAGGTAACATTACTGACCGCGCAGCACTGCTGAGCAGGTTACAAGAGATCAACCATGTGAAATGCTAGTGACTTCCTTTCTGTTGCTCATTCACAAACCCAGCCCCAGCTCTTGTAATTTTCTACTGGTAATATAAAGCTGTTTGGTTTCCATTTCTTTGCAGTCCATCTTCCTCTATCACTGTGCTGAAATTGCCTTGAATTTGGCTCTTGCTATAAGTAGCATTCAACACACATAGACAAAGTTAGGAGAAAATACTATAGTCAGGTTTTGCAAGACTTTCAAATTGTCTATACTCAGGTGATTGCAAACAAAAGTGGAGCTTTCCTCAAGCTGAATGTTTAAGCATTTAAGTGCAATGTAGTCTATCTGCTTAAGAATTATGATAAACAGATTATGACATGCAGATCACAAAATGCTCTGTGACATGTTCCCGGACAAATATTTTGCAAATTCTCTCTATTCTGCCTCAGAAGGAGAAGACTCTGTACAAAAAGTACAAGGCCCTAACCTCACTAAATACAAGTAACTATCTCCCTTTCAAGATGTTTTACCTTAACTCTTGCCTCTTCCAAACACTGCTCTGTATTTGAGATATCACAACCAACACTGAGGAGAGATAAAAAGGCTCTAGGTTTCAGGCACTCATCTCTTCTCAATGTGTGCATCTTTCCATCTTGGGAAGAACATCATTACAGCCAGTTGGTCTGTGATAAAGCTGGGTTGGGATTTAGCTTAAAAAATGCAGGGTGAGGGCTGGAGAGATGGCCTAGCGGTTAAGAGCACCGACTGCTCTTGCAGAGGACCCAGGTTCGATTCACAGCACCCACATGGCGGCTGAGAACCATCTTTAACTCCAGTTCCAGGGGAATCTGACGCCCTCTTCTGACCTCCACGGCATTGCATGACACTGGTGCACCAACCTACATGCAGACAGTACATTCATAAACATACGAAAATGAATAAAATTAATTAAAAAATGCAGGGTGAGTGGCTATTTTCACAAGCACACAAGACAACTACAAGCTCAGTGAGTGACTGACACACACACACCACCAAGCTTGCTGTGTCCTGCCAAGCATGACAGCTATTTAACCACAGCTCACTCTAAACACACACGGAGTTTATCTATAAACACATTGTTCATTATTAGTCAAACACTGGTTTGGTTGGCCCATTTCCCCAACAGAACTGGGTACAATAAAACACACTTCACCACAAAGCTGAGTTTCAGTGCAGTCCTCAGAAGATACACAATGTAACAGTCAGGCTCTCTGCTGAGCACCTGCTCCACCTCACTTCTACACTTCCTCTACTTCAGGCATGTTGTCTAGGCTCCTGAGCACTTGCCAATGGTACTGGCAGCACTGTAGTCCTCAGTGCTGCATCTGGTGATGAGCATTTGGCATTCTTGCTCTTCTTGAAGAACTGACCTTTATCATACAGGATAGCCCACATTGTCCCTGGTTAGAGTCTCTGTTCTGAAATTCACTTTGTTACTGAAATGGCCACTCAGGACTTTTTACTCTTATTAAAATAAACAGCTCTTGGCTGGGCACGGTGGTGCACACCTTTAATCCTAGCACTTGGGAAGCAGAGTCAGGCGGATCTCTGTGAGTTCAAGGCCAGCCTGGTCTACAGAGTGAGCTCCAGGACAGCCAGAGCTACAGGCACACCCTGTCTCAAAATGACCAATAATAATAATAATAATAATAATAATAATAATAATAAAATAAACAGATCTTTATATTTAGAGTCAGTTTCCTGAAGCCAGACATGGTGGCACATCTCTGTAATCTCCATGTAACTGCTGAGGAGGCTGATGAGTTCAAGGCTAGCCTGTGGTATACAGCAATTCCAAAAAGAAACTGGACTAATAGCAATACCTTCTCTCAAAATACCTACATATGGGGTTGGAGAGATGGCTTAGTGGCTAAAAGCACTGGCTACTCTTGCACAGGGCCTTGGTTCAGATCCTGGTGCCCACGTGGTGGCTAACAACTGTCCGTAACTCCAATTCCAGGGCATCCAATGCCCTCTTCTGGCCTCCATGGGCAGTGCATGCATGTGGTACACTTACATACATGCAGGCAAAACACTCATGGACATAAAGTTAATAAATATTTTTTAATTATTATTTTTATTTTAGGTGTGTTAGTGTTTTGTAATGCCTGTAGTGGTCAGAAAAAGGTGTTGGAGACCCTGGAAATGAAGTTATGGATAGTTGTTAACCACCATATGGATGCTGGGAACTGAACCCAGGTCCTCTGAAAGAACAGTCAGTGCTCTTAACTGTTGGGCCATCTCTCCAGCTGGCAAATTAATATTTTTTTTAAAAATTTAAATCCATCCATCCAACATAAAGCATATAAATAGCCTTGCTATATTTAATATATGCTGATAAAGCTGGTTTAATCTTCTATTTCTACTTCTTTCTTTTTTATATATTTTTTATTAATTTTATTTATTTCTGCATGTGTACAAATGTACTGTCGGCATGCAAGTCTGTGCACCTGTGTCATGCAATGCCGCGGAGGTCAGAAGAGGGTGTCGGATTCCCCTGGAGCTGGAGTTCTCCTGGAATTGGAGTTTCAGACGGTTCTCAGCCACCATGTGGGTGCTGGGGGATCGAACCCGGGTCCTCTGCAAGAGCAGTCAGCGCTCTTAACCGCTAGGTCATCTCTCCAGCCCATTCTTTCTTGTCAGCCCTATCCATTCCTTGTTCCTGTTCTCATTTATCATCTTTCTTTGGACTTACATTTGATTGGGTTTGTGTTTATTCCATTGTGATTCCTTTGTTGGTTTATGAACCAAAATTCTGTGGAGTTAGTGGGTAGCTGCTTCAGGGCTCTAATATCCATGCTTAGCTCACCATACCCTGCCTTCACATGATACCACACTGGGCACAGGGACTTCACAGCAACACATCCCTGTCTTCCTTCCTGACCTCTGTGTTACTGCAGTCACAATTTATTTTTTATCTCTACACTGTTATACCCTTTGTATACAGTTACTTCACCTCTACACTATTACACCACTTGTACATGGTTATTACATCATTATACCTCTTGTATATACTGTTTTTGCAGAAGTAGGAAATTATCTCTTAGTAGGACTTTAGAAAAAGAGCCATTTCTGTTTCCCCATGTAATCACACTTTGTGGTATTCTCCCACTATCACTTTAATAACATTAGAAAATCCAAAAACTTGACTAGGTTTGCAATTTCACTTTGAACTCTGTTGCTAGATTTTGGACCCAAAAGCATAGGATAGAGGCTGGGGGGGTATAGCTCTGAGGCAGAGTGCTTGTTTAGCATGTGCAAGGCCCTGAGTTCTATCCCCAGTGTTGAAGGGGAGAAAAAGGACAAGGCAGAAACAGTCAGCAGCTCATAGGGGCAGACACTTGACCAAAAGGTTATTTTATAAATTGTTAGTTTATCAGTTAGTTTAATTACACCTTGGCTATTTTTATAATATGAAAGGTACAGGGACTTGAAGAGCAAACACCTGAATTATAAGAAAGTTCTATAATATTTTAGGTAGTTATTCATGTTATTTTCAGAAAAATGAGAAACCATTAAATTATACATTTAGCAAGTACATGGAGAGCCGCTGTGTTGCATCAAGGAGCCATGTTAGGTACTGAGATGTCACAGTGTTTAAGAGGAAATAAAAACAATCCTGACTGCATGGGGACACATGGGACTATTAAAGAAGAGGTCAGCCAATGATGGTCAGAGTCAAAGCAATTCACTTCTCAAACAGGTACAATTTTAAAAACAAGATTCAATTTATTTATATTATGCACATATGTCTGTGTGTATGTTTATATGTATAAAACATACATGGAGGCCAGAACAGAGTGTCAGATCCCCTGGAACTGGAGTTGCAGGTGACTGTGAGTCACCTGACGTGAGAATACAACTTGTGGACTGTGAGAGAAGCAAGCTCTTTGAGCTGCTGAGCCATCTCTCCAGCCTCCCTCAAACAGGTACGATTTAAAAAAACTCAATGTGGATTCATTTGACTGACTACGCTGCAGGCCCAGCAACGAAACGATCTTACCTTCTGACACTGTGTGACATATACAGAGACAGGATTGTCCCTCCAACAGTGAACACAGTGAGCACGGCCTGCCATCAGCAAAGGCTGAATGCTTGTCTTGCATCTCAGCAAGGAACATTCAGTTGAAAGAACCAGAAATCCCAGTGAAGCTGGAACAGAAGGAAAACTGACTGGAAAGGTACAGACTATGTCACACAGCCTGTGGACAGGAAGCACAAGGCAGCCTGAGCTGACAAAGGATCAGAACCAGAAAGAAGCCTCGTTGTGTGGGCAGATCTTGCCTCTGATTCTCTTTATCACTGTTTCATTCCTCCTGTGTCCACCACCCAGCTTTCTCTTGTCCCTGAGTGCACAATAAAGTGGCCAACCATGGGGTGGATGACAACTTCAAATCCTCTGAAGCTGCCAACCTTTTGGGGTGCTAGGAAGAGACCTTAGACTGAGGAGACACTGAAAAGCTGTCCTCCACATTCACCCTGCATACGAGGCCAAGGTGAAACAACATATCTGACCAAAGGCAAAGGGAGGCACTGGGTAGCTGATCAGTGACTTGTCAAAATTTCCCACCAGCCATCTCCACTACCTAAGTTACAAGAGCTGGAGTCTAGTCCCCACATGAGAATAACAGAAAGACAGCAAGTGTCCCTCTTCCTCCCTGACAAACCTTCAGTGGCCATAGACACACACAGTGCTGAAGAAAAATAATACCACTTTGCTCAGTAGATATTTGAAAAGGACATAAATAATAGAGGAAACCAGGGCTTTCAAAAAAAAAAAAAAACCTATCTGGAAGAAGACAGTGAGCCAAGGCCAAAGCCCCACAAGTTGGCAGGGAGGGGCCTGGCAGTCCCTGGGCTCCTCCCAGCTCAGGACCCTCCACCTTGATGAGCAGCCGGGCTAGAGGCACTCCGAACTCGCCCTAGACCAGGAAGTCATTACCAGTGACATGAGTAACGAGGGCCAGGCTTTCGAGGAGACATAAAGGCTGCTCAGCAGCTGTGGATGGGCACCCATGCCAGTCTGCAGCACGCCCCTCCCGCCTCCCAAAGGAGGCCAGCCAGAGTGTGGTAATGAAACTGCACATAGTGGAAATGGGATCTAAATGAGTTGAAGCTGATTTATGCTAGCTTTTGTAAAGATTACTCGGTATCTGGAAACCGCTACCACTGTGCAATAATGTTGACAGTCCTTAAGAACTCCGCCTAATGGTGCTTGCGCACAATATTTATATTCCTCGTCATGGGAACGAGGACCATAATGGATACCATTTTTGTTTTATTAGGGATGCATATTTAAATTAATCTGCTATTTGCCTAAACAATTAGCTGCTTCTGTTTGTGTGCACAAAGCCAAAATTGCAATTAGGCTTCCATCAAAAAGATAAGTCCCAACTAAAACTGTCCCGGTGGGGCTCTAAGAGCTCAGGGCAGAACTTTCCAAAATTACATTTCAGCATAATGGTAATTATGTTAATTGCTTGAAAGGTAAATAACTACTGAACTGATTTTGGAAAAAAAGACAATTGGTACTGCCCCTCCCCTTTGATCTTTACTATGTACTACAATACTTAAAGCAGGCTATCAGTGTAGAAAGCCACACACTGACCCTTCAAGTACAAAGTTTGCTTAAGGCCTTTGGAGCCTTCTTCCTTAGAACTCAGTTCAGCCATGAGTTCCTATCCTCTTAGGTTACACAATTAACACCTGAAGCATGGTCTCAGCTTCATGATTGCTAAACAGAGAGGATCAATTAGCTGTGTTCAGAGACATGGAATGAAGCTGACCATAAAGACAGCTGGCACTCTCCATTCCCACCATGTAAATAAACACTTTCTTATCAATTTAGCAAGAGTCAGAAGAAATTCTGCAATAAGAGAAAAATTTTAACAAAATTTCAAATGCACCCACAGCACTGGCTAAACAAGCACCTCTTTATTAACTGCACACATCACATTGAACTTAGGCTGGAGACATACAGAAAGCATTAAGCTTGAGAAGACAAGAGTTTTGCTGTTGGTAGGAGGGTGCGTGCTTGCATGCATGCATGCGTGCGTGTGTGTGTGTGTGTGTGTGTGTGTGTGTGTGTGTGTACAGATGTCTGTATGGACCAGAGGGTGTGTGTGTGTGTGTGTGTGTGTGTGTGTGTGTGTGTGTGTACAGATGTCTGTATAGACCAGAGGTTGACTTTGAGTATGTTCTCTACTGCTCTCCATGTTATTTTTTGAGACAAGATTGTTCACTGATCCTGGAGCTCACTATTTTGGCTAGACAGCTGGTCAGTGAGCCTTTGGGATCTGCCTGCATCCATTTGCCTAGCACTTGGGTTACAGGTATGTATTACCACACCTGGCTTTTCTGTGGATGGTGGGATCTGAACGTGAGTCCTCATGCTTACACAGCAAGGACTTTACCCCCCTGAGCCATCTTCAAAGCCCTCATAGGAGTTCAGTATATATGCATGTAAGGGTTCTGAAGGGTTGAACTTTCAAAGTCTTTAAAGAGAAAAAGGCTGACTGAAGGGTATTTTCCCAGCTGCCATGTACCACTGTCAACATTCCAGCTGCCAGGGCTAGACACTGATGCCTCCAGAGGAAAAAATAACAAATAGGAAATATTATGGAAGGTGTATTTCAGACTAGATTCTGACTAGCTGTAGAACCAGTACTGTAGTGAACAGTTAGGGCAAAGCAGAGCAGCAGCCAGAGCTGAGGTCACCAGAGCACAAAAGGTTAAGGGAAGAAGAAAAGTGTCCGGATTCTCCAAGAGTGCTCAAGGCCAAAGCAGACAGGAAAGAATGATGGAAAAAGAAGATAGGAGCCGGGCCTGGTGGTGTCCACCTTTAATCCCAGTACTTGGGAAGCAGAAGCAGGTGGATCTCTCTGAGTTCAAGGCCAGCCTGGTCTACATGGTAAGTTCCAGGCCAGCTGGGGCTACATGGAAACCCTGTCTCAAAAACAAAGAAAATAACACCCTCAAAGAACCAAGACAACAAAAAAGAAGACAGAGGACTTTGCAAAGGTGGTAAATGGTACACTATGAACTACAAGTATATGACTATATAGAATTTAGAGCTAAGTGTGCAAGGAAAACAGACCCATAGAGAAGCCACAGAACTTGGAAGAGGCTTTACAAGGGAAGATCCAAAGATGGCAGATGACATGAAAAAGGCATCTCTTCCAAATAGAATACTAAAGTCTCCTTAAGCTATGCACTTAAGCAAAATATATTAATACAGGAGAGCTCTGATATCAGCAATGGATTATTCTACCAAGGAGATATTGGCCAGGGGATCCAAGCCCCCCCCCCAAAAGGTAAAGGCTTCTTGCCTGTAAACTGGGATACCTGCAAGAAGAGAGGTGATAAGGCCCTGCTGTCGAAGACCTGATGTAAGCACGGGAAAGAAGCATTGAGACCACACTTGCAGGTGTACAGGTGGTCTCTGGAATACCAGAGAGTGTTTCCAAAGGCCACTAAACCAATAAAGCAAATATAGGTCTCCCTGAGTCAAGCAAGACTCCTCCATCAGCACCAGCTACACCTCACCTGCCTGAAAATACTGTGCAGCAGTGGCAGCCACATGCCTGTATATCCCAAATCTAATTGGCTATTAGCTCTCTCGTTGGAGGAATAACCCACGGCTGATGCCACAAGCTTGCATCCTCTAGTGGTTAGGAGATGTTACAAGCCACAGTAAGACCCTGTCATATTTTACAGAAAAAATGTAATTCATGGATTAACATATCATCCAAACATCTGTGTCTATGCCAAAGTAACCTACCATAACAATTAGTACAGTTTAAACACCTATATATCTAATTACTTGTGCTTCATTAGTAGGATTGAAAGGATATTCATGGACACACTGTCAGCCCATGAAAGGAAACAGCCAGAATTGACAAGAGTCCAAGACAACAGCTCCAGAGAAAGTAGACTGTTTAGCTTCTCATCCACCTGTGCCCCTTTTCTAAGCCTAGGAAACAATCTGTGGAAGAGGGGGCGTGATAGAATGTAAGGGCTGTGATTGGGGTGAATGGTGAAACTATAGCAATATAGTCTGGACACTCATCTGATCAACTTGATTGAACATACAAGCCCCCCCAAATGGATGGTGGGACCCATGGGCTGTGTGGGTTTGAGCACAACTGTTTACAAATTGGTTTTACATGAAGGATGCTTGTACTCATAAATTATTACTTATTGTTAAAAAATGAAAAAATAAAAAAAAGAAAAAAGAAAAAATTTTAAAAAAGAAAAAGAAAAAGGCATTCTCTATGTACAGTCTGATGCCAGCCAATGGTTCCCTACAATACAAGTGAGAGGAAGAAACACAGATATTTGCTGAGTCTTATCAGACAATGGTAGAAGCAGTAGTTCAAAAGAGAAATGAGGGCTGCTAGGGTCACAGCTACAACTACCAACCAGGACAGATACTCACCTCATACACTTTGGGAATGCTTGAGTTCTGTTTCTACATTCAATAACAAAACAAGTAAAATTATGTACATGTTTTTTTTTAAATATTTTATTATTTTTATTTTATGTGTATGAGTGTTTTGCCTACACATATGTAAGTGTATCCATGTTGTGCAATGTGGTGGAGGTTAGACAAAGGTATCAGATTTCCCCTGGAACTGGAGTTAAAGACAGTTCTCAGCTGCCATGTGGGTGCTGGGAATTGAACCCAGGTCCTCTGCAAGAGCAGCCAGTGCTCTCTCTAGCCCTATACACATCTTTTTTTTTAATTTTTTAAAAATTTTATTTATTTTTGTATGTGTATCAATGTACCGTCTGCATGCAGGTTTGTGCACCCGTGTCATGCAATGCTGTGGAGGTCAGAAGAGGGTGTCGGATTCCCCTGGAACTGGAGTGCTCCTGGAACTGGAGTTTCAGACGGTTCTTGGCTGCCATGTGCATGCTGGGGATCGAACCCGGTTCCTCTGCAAGAGCAGTCGGTGTTCTTAACCGCTAGGCTATCTCTCCAGCCCCCCATAATCTGACAAGTGATGAGGTTTTAGTCATAATCTATATCATTTTATAATTAATATTTAATTCTTATCCAATTAAAAACTCAAATTCTACATAACCCATTCATGATGGGTTGAGGTGAATTAAACTCCAATGGAGTCCAAAAGATCATTTATTGCCTTGGATGTGATGGGACCCGTATATCCCAGTACAAGCCGAGCCCAGGGCTGCTGTCCAGTAAATCTTAGCCTCCCTGGTTTTTCCTTCTTTACAAAGATACTGTTAATTCCTAAAACCAAAGCATACATGATCTCAACAATTTCTACCCACATGCTGAGCAACACAATGACAGGAACTTTAGGCTGTAAGGACCAATTAAAGTTTAGACAACATGGTGTTGATATGGAAATCCTGAGTGGGGAAAAATAGAAAAAAGATGGCTGACACTGAACATACAGGGTATCATCAGTTAACTAATGATGGCTGACACCGGATATCCCAGAACCTGAAGTAACGGCGTGATGTAATCTGTTAGCCATTTCTGGCATAGTTTGGGGTGACATCTGAATAAATGTGCCCTTGAGGTCAGTGGTGACTTTGTCTTCTGAGTGTATCAGGCTGTATGTGGGTAAATAAAGTTTGCTGCATCTGCCTGCAGTCCTCACATCTTCTGTAACTTCCTACCCCCCCCACCCCAAACACACACACACACATAGCTCTATGGTAGTCAGAAGCCTGTGATTTGAAAATAATGCCGATAACCACTGAGGTGGAAAGATGGGTGATGTAATTTATCAGAGTAGCCACTTTGATTTTTTGTGTTGAATTTTTTATAAGAGTATTAAAAAGCAGTAATTTTAACAAAATTAAAGATATAAGGGGGGGTGTGGTGGTACATGCCTTAATATAGCACTGAAGGTGAAGTGAGATTTCAAGGCCAAACCAGGGCTATACCCATATCAAAAACAAAAACCCCAACAAAAATGTAAAAGGATGTGTATGTTGGTTTTGGTTTTCTGTTTGCTTTCTCCCTGTAGCTACAGCTGGCCTGGAATTCACTGTGTAGACTAAGCTGGCTTCAATCTCATAGATCCTGGAATTCACTGTGTAGTCAAAGCTGGCCTCAGCCTCATAGATCTCCTGCCTCTCTGTCCCGAGTGCTAGGATTAAAGGTGCGCGTCATCACAACAGGTCCTTAAAATTTTTTTTCAGTATACATTTTTATTGAATTTTGTGCATTTCATATCTTAATCATATTTAGACTCCTCCCCTATCTGTACCCCCCCCATAGCCTCCCCATCAGATGTCATGCATTCTGTCATATATGTTAAGGCCTATCAAGTTTGTGTACCTAGATGTTCCTTAGTGTGAGGTTCATTCACAGGAGCTTGGTCAGCCTATCCAGCATCAGTCCCTTAAAGAAAATTAACTCTCCTTCCCTCACCAAGCAGTGATCAGCTTCCAGTAGTTCCCTGGCTAAGGTTGAGGCCTCTTGTTGATTTCCCCAGTTCTATGCTGTTTGTTTGTTTGTTTAAATCTTTTTGAGACAGGGTCTCTCTCTAGCCCCAGCTGGCCTGGAACTCACTATGTAGACCAGGCTTGCCTTGAACTCACATAGATCCACCTGCCTCTGCCTCCTGAGTGCTGGGCTTAAAGGTATGTGCCATCTCACCCAGTTCTCTATGCTGGATTTTTGTCTGAGTTTGCATGGGTCTTGTGCATGCTGTCACCATTGCTGTAAGTCCATATAAGCAAGTTCTCAGAAGTTTGGAAAAATGGTTCTTTGTAGTCATCCACCAACCCTGGCTCCTACAATCTTTCCATACCCTCTTCTGCAAAGGACCTGAGTGGTAGAGGTTTAATACAGGACTCCTATCCAGTGGCACACACTCTGCAGTCTTTTATTCTCTACACTTTGGCCAGTTGTGGCCTTTTGTGTTAATCACCCTGTTGTAAGAGGAAGCTTCGCTGGTGAAAGTTCAGAGAAATATTGGTATTCTCTCTACCCCCATTCCACTATGTTCCCTGAAACTTAGGTGTAGAGTGGCAGGGCCATTCATGAAATGTTCACTGCTTGACAAAGTTCCAGTGGCCTGACTCGTCTGGTTGAAGTCTGTTCTCCAGCTGACCTTGTTTTTTTTTTTTTTTATTAATTAATTTATTTATTTTCGTATGTGTATGAATGTATTGTCTGCATGTAGGTTTGGACACCCGTGTCGTACAATGTCGCGGAGGTCAGAAGAGGGCGTCGGATTCCCCTGGAACTGGAGTTCTCCTGGAATTGGAGCTACAGATGGTTCTCGGCCGCCATGTGGGTGCTGGGGATCGAACCCGGGTCCTCTGCAAGAGTGGTTGGTGCTCTTAACCACTAGGCCATCCCTTCAGCCCCAACCTTTTAATAATTCTTTTCTATCATATTAATTGTCATTTTTCTGGCCTGCTTGACTTTTGGTTTTCTAGCAATTAGGATACCTGCTTCTGCCTCAAGGAATGGAACTGACACTTTTGCCTTTTCAAGAAATGAGTCCTTTGTGAGAAATAATGACACTGGGTACACAACTTAAAAGTATGATATAGTAGCAATTAAGAACTCTACAGAAACTGTATCATGTACAGATTGCCTAAGTAAAGAAGGGAATTTTGATTTTATGGAACCAAAAAGAGGATTGTAAGACAAAGTGAAACTAAGTTCAGTGAGGCCGTGGATTCTAGTGATCTGACTGAAAGCTTAGCTGCCCTTAGAAAATCACCTCAGCAGGAAGTGTAAAAGAGAGAAACTGAGGCAAACAATGACCAGAATAAAAACAAGATATGAATCAAAACTACATCAGACACAAAATGGCTTACAGGTCAAGCGAACAAGGAACTAAAGTGAGAAAAATAAAGTTCTCTATTGTTAAAGCTATAAAGCTCACTTTTTACACTGTCCAGCACCTATGTAACCACAAGGCATAAAGAATGAAGTCCTTTAGTGTTAAAAGTTAATATTGCCGGGCGTGGTGGCACACGCCTTTAATCCTAGCACTTGGGAGGCAGAGGCAGGAGGATCTTTGTGAGTTCAAGGCCAGCCTGGTCTACAGAGTAAGTTCCAGGACAGCTGGGGCTACAGGGAGACCCTGTTTCAAAAAGACCAAAAAAAAAAAAAAAAGTTAATATTAACTTCGCTTTGTTGCAAAACTGCTAAATTGCTTAGCCGAGTGGCTGTACTATTACTGTCTTACTTTCTTGATGTGTCAACTAAATGGCTATATCATTATTGATTGTTGTACTGTTTTTGATGTTAATGATTTGGGGTGTGAATTTTCAGAAAAATATTTATGAAGAAGTTGGGGTTTTTTCATCATTAGCTTAGGCTTGCAGGTTGTGCAGGTTATGTATTAGCCTTAGGGTATATAAAAATACACATTGGGGGCTAGAGAGATGGCCTAGCAGTTAAGAGCGCCGACCGCTTTTACAGAAGACCTGGATTCGATCCCCAGCACCCACATGGTGGCTGAGAACCGTCTGAAACTCCAATTCCAGGGGAATCCAACACCCTCTTCTGACCTCCGCGGCATTGCACGACATGGGTGCACAAACCTGCACGCAGACAATACATTCATACACATACAGGAAAAAAAAATACACATTGGGATCTGAGGAGCAGAGAGAGGAGAGAAAAAAGTGGAGAGGAGGGGGGAGGGGAAGGGGAGAGGAGAGTGGAGGGGGGATGGGGGAGAGGAGGAGGCGGAGGGGAGGGGAGAGGGGATGGGGGAGAGGAGGGGGAGGGGAGGGGAGAGGAGGGGGGAGATGAGGGGAGGGGAAAGGGGAGAGGAGGAGAGGAGGAGAGGGGAGGGGGAGGAGAGGGGAGAGGAGGAGAGGAGAGGCCCTCTGCACAGGAGCAGGGAAGATAGATGCTCCTCAGGTCACAAAAAGAAAGAGATTCTTGTGTCTTATTTGATTGATTTCTTCACTGCCTTTGCGACCCACCCACTTCAGGACCTGAACCTGCTGGAGCTGGACTCTGGCAGTAGAGTTCCATTGCTGATGTGTCACTTAGGGATGGGCATCTCACAGACACTTAATCTCTGTGTCTGAGAAATTGTTTCCATCTATTATTAAAAAAAGCAGCTTTGGTGAGTGGTGACTGTACATTTGACTGCAAATACTTAGCATATAATAATAAATTATGTTTGCCTAGAAATGTGACAGATATAGGGTTTTCTCTAGGATTTATGACATCTCTGGCTATGTGTATTTGGCTATGTTTATAATACTACACATGAGTTCCCTCCTATTGGGCTTTAAGTCCAATTAGAGAGCTGTTGATTACTTCAACATAAAAGTGCTTCTACTCCACTGATAAGATAGTTTGCTATGCTGGTCACTGTTGTAGTTGTTAGGCTTTCAAGGTGAGTTTGGACCACTGCCTGGATTAACCAAGTTTTGTTTTTCTCAAGGTCCACTGAGGATCTTATCCTCAGAGGTCACTTGAGTTTTGTGGGGAGTGTTTGGTTCCTTTGTTGTTGTTGTGGGTTTTTGTTTTTTGTTTTTTTTTTTGCCAGTTCCATTTATGTGAGGGTATGTCAGGTTGTACTAGACTGGGGCTCTGTGTTGACCCTCCTGTTTATAGAGTGGACACTTGCCTGAGTCCCTCTGGTGAGATCTCTATGACCTCCCTAAACAAGAGGACAGGTGACTCATCATAATTCCAGGACATTTTGATAGATACTGCATAGTCCCCTGGGACTTAGTCAACCTTGGAGGATAAGGAACTGTCCCTTAAGTCCCTTTGACCAGATTAGAATGGGCTTTTATTTTTTGAGACAGAGTCTTCCTTTAGTCCCCGGTGGCTTGGAGCTCGCTCTGTAGACCAGGCTGGCCTTGAACTCACAGAGATCTGCCTGCCTCTGCCTCCCAGTGCTGGGATTAAAGACCTGCGCCACCACGCCTGGCATTAAAGACAGTTCTCAGCTGCCATGTGGGTGCTGGGAATCAAACCCGGGTCCTCTGTAAGAGCAGTCAGTGCTCTTCTGAGCCATCTCTCTAGAATGGGCTTTTAAATATGGTTCCTGACCATCGAAGAAGGTTCATTGTACCAGTCTAACATGTTTGCAAGGAATTGGCAGGACCTGATAAGGCCCCTCTGGAACAAAGTCCTCAGGGTATAGCGATACTCTCAAGGTTCTGATAAAAATATCACCCTTAAGAGTATTGCTATACCCAAAGGACTTTGCTGAGAAGGGCAGCTCCTGTTACAGGTACGCTTACTACTTAACTGAGCCTCAAAGGCAGGATGATTATCTGAGCAATGGGCTGGCCTGTAGATAAAAGCCCATGTATTCTAGTGGGGATAGTTTGTGGCCCCAAGTCTCATTTGGGGAGGGGGGTCTGTTTTCCCTCAGAAATATTTAGTAAAGCTTTCAGAATATAAATCTTACCCATATTTGATTAATTAATCTCCAACTCCCTCACATTTTTTATGCAAAACCAATTTTTACTTGCTCGCTGCTAACTTGAAGAAATACAACTGGTTTCTAGGTCAGGCATGGTAATATACACTTTTAATCACAGCACTCAGGAGGCAGATGCAGGTGAATCTCTGAGTTCAAGGACAGCCTGATCTACACAGAGAGTTCTAGGCCAGCCAGGGCTACGTTTTACTTTTTCCTTTCCTTGCATTTCTACTTCTGTTCTATGTACCATCTAGAACCCCCAGTACAGTGTTGAGCCAAAGTAATGACAGTTCTTGTCTCAAAGAGGAAACACTGTCTTTGTACCATTAATAATGAAATCAGGTGTAGGTTTTTCTTTTTTCTTTTTTGGTCTTTTCAACACAGGGTCTCCCTGTAGCCCCAGCTGTCCTGGAACTCACTTTGTAGACCAGGCTGGCCTTGAACTCACAAAGATCCGCCTACCTCTGCCTTCCAAGTGCTAGGATTAAAGGCGTGCACCACCACGCCCAGAAGGTGTAGGTTTTTCATAGATGGAAATAGAAAAATTATTTTCTGTGTTGAGTTTTTAAAAATATTTTTATTGAAGTTTTGTGCATTTCATACATCATTTCTCAGTCCAATTTAGATTCATTTCCCTTTCCATGCCCCCAACCCCACCTGAGTTTATACATTCTGCTAAATATGTCATATCTTTTTCTGGGTCTTTTTAAAGTTTTTAAAAGCAGAGGATTGTTGTTTGGGGAGAACTTTACTGTTTCAGTTGGTTCCTTGTCTCAGTTTGTTGTTGTTCCCTCCAACTTGTTTTGCTTCAACATATGCATACATACATATGTCACACCTATATAAAATTATGTCATCTGAAAATAAACTATGTTACTTCCAAATCACATTTCAAGATTCACATTTTTCCCTTTTAAATTTATATTACTCTAAAATATGCCCACATACCCTCCACCCATATACCAAGATTACAAAGTCTGAAAATAAGTGGTAGATTAATTCTAGAGCCTGTTAAGGGATTCACATTACAAGAACACAGTTGCTTTCAGATAATGAGGAATATAACATTAATGTTGCTCAGTTTGCCTTACAACTAGGCACTTGGTGCTAGCATCCACAAATGAGGGATAGCATTAATCATTTGTTTCTCTGGGACTATGTTATTTCACTTAGCATAGTATCTTCTAGTTCCATCCATTTACCTGCAAAGTTCATGATGCCATCTTTCTTTGTCACTGCATAGAACTCCATTGTGTAGATGTACCACATTTTCTCTATCCACTTGTTGGTTGAGGGGCACTTGGGTTGGTTCCTGCTCTTTGCTATTGTGAAGAGAGCTGCAATAAACATGGCTATGCATGTATCTCTGCAGTAGGATAAGTCTTGTGGGTATATACCCAGGAGTGGTATGGCTGGGTCAGGTGATAGGCTTATTTTGAGTCTTTTAAGGGTTCTACATACTGCTCTCCATGGTAGTTGTATGAGTTTACATTCCCACTAGCAGTGGATGAGTATTCTCCTTTCCCCACAACCTCCCCAGCATTTGGTATCATTTGTTTTCTTGATCCTAGCCAGTCTTATCAGAGTCAGATGATATCTTAAAGTGGTTTTAATTTGCATTTCCCTATTAGCAATGTTGAACACTCTTTAAGACGTTTCTCAGCCATTTTTATTTCCTTACTTGTGAAGTCTCTGTTCAGTTCTTTACTCCATCTTTTGAATGACTCATTTCTTTTCTTGTTTTTTGAGTTTATATATTCTGGAAGTTAATGCTCTGTCAGATGTATCAGTGGTGAAGGTTTCCTCCCACTCTGTGGGTTTTCTCTTCACTTCCCTGATTGTTTCTTCTGCTGTAGAGAAGCTTTTGAGTTTAATGAGGTCCCACTTGTCAATTGTCAACCTTATTTCCTGTGAAGTCTTCTCCTATGGCTATGTCTTGTAGGTTGTTGCCAAGTTTTCTTCTATCAACTTCAGAGTTTTAGGTTTCACATTGAGGTCTTTGATCTATTTGGAGTTGATTTTTGTACAGGGTGAGAGAGGGAGGGGTTTACTTTTATTCTTCTACAAGTGGTGATCCAGTTTTGCCAGCACCATTTGCTGAAGATGCTGTCTTTCCTCTCCACTGTGTCTTCTTGGCCCCTTTGTCAAATATGAGGTGGCTGAAATTGTGTATTCTCAAGTTTGGATCTTCAGATTTGTCCCATTGGTCTACAAGTCTGTTTTTGTGCCAGTACCAAGCTGTTTTTATGACGATAGCCCTGTAATATAGTTTGAAGTCTGGTATAGTGATTCCCTCCTATTCACTCAGGGCTGCTTTGGCTATTCGGGGTCTTTTGTTTTTCCATATGAATTTAAGGATTTCTTTTCCAAGTCTGTGAAGAAATCATGGGGATTTTAATTGGGATTGCACTGAATCTGTATATTAATTTGGGTAGAACAGACATTTTTACTATATTAATTTTTCCAATCCATGCGCATGGGAGGTCTTTCCATCTTCTAATGTCTTTTTCAATCTCCTTCTTTAGAGTTTTAAAATTTTTGTTGTACAGATCTTTGGTGTCTTTGGTTAGGTTTGTTCCTAGGTATTTTATTGTTTGGGGGCTATTGTGAGTAGGAAGATCTCTTTATATTCCTTCTTCAGTTGCTTGTTGTTGGTGTAAAGAAAGGCAACTGATTTTTTTTTTTAGGTTAATTTTGTATCCCACCACTTTACTGAAACTGTTAATTGTTTCTAGGAGTTTTTTGGTGGAGCTTTTAGCATCCCTTAGGTAAACTATCATATTGCCTACAAAAAGGGATAGCTTGACTTCCTGTTTTCCAATTAGTACTCCTTTAATTTCCTTTTCTTGCCTTATTGCCCTAGCAAGCATTTAAAGCAGTATACTGAACAGGAGAGGTGATAGGGGGCAACCTTGTCAGGTTCCTGCCTTTAAGTGGAATGCTTTAACTTTTCTCCATTTAGGATGATGTTGGCAGTGGGTTTGTTGTATATGGCTTTGATTACACTGAGGAATGATCCCTCCAGTCCAATTCCCTCTAGGACTTTAAGCATGAAGGGATGCTGGATTTTGTTGAAGGCTTTTTCTGCATCAATTGAGATAATCATGTGGTTTTTGTCTTTCACTCCATTTATGTGTTTTATGATATTGATTTATGTATGTTGATCCATCCCTGAATCTCTGGTATGAATCCAACTTGGTCATGATGGATGATCTTTTTGATTTGGGCCCATATGCAGTTTGCAATTATTCTTATGAGAATTTTTTTTTCATTTATGTTCATTAATGAGATGGGTCTATAATTTTCGTTTTTTTTGGTTGTATCTCTGCCTGGAACATTCTGCAAAATTCGACCACATCCTGGGACGCAAAATAAACCTCAACAAATACAAAAGGATTGAAACTATTTCATTATTATTTTTATTAGAGTGATGCTGGCTTCATAGAAGGAATTTGGGAGATTTCCCTCTGTTTGTATCTTTCTGAACAGTGTGGGTTAAGAGTTTGGTTGTAAGTCATTGTTTTACAGAATTCTGCCATGAAACCATCTGGGCCTGGGCTTTTTTTAGTTGGAAGGTTTTTTTTATTATATTTTCAATTTCCTCATATATTATGGGTCTGCTTAAGCTGTCAATCTCTTCTTGGTTAAGCTTTGTTGATTTCCAGGATTTCAGATATTCATCCATTTCTCTTAGGTTTTCAAATTTAGTAGAGCACAGGTTTTTGAAGTATTCTTTTTTTTATTATTTGTTTATTTTTAAGGGATTCTACAATAACACAATTGTTTTCAGATAACATCGATGTTACTCAGTTTTCCGTACAATTAGGTAATTGGTGCATTTTGCAAGTATCTATGTCCAAATTTTGAACAACCCAAGGTTCCCACAGTCCAGTTGGAGAAGCTTGTTTGCACAGGCATGTTGATCAATTAGGAGTCCAGACTATATTGCTATAGTCTCATGATTCACCCCTATCTCTCCGCAGCCCTTACATTCTACCACGCCTCCTCTTCTGCAGTTTGTTCCCTAGGCTTTGGGAAAGGGGCACAAGTGGGTGAGAAGAAAACAGTCTACTTTCTTTGGAGTTGTCATTTTGGACTCTAGTCTGTTCAGGTTGTTTCCCTTCATGGGTTGACAGCTTTTCCAGTGATACCTTTTTTGTCATACTAACAAAGCACAAGCAATTGGATGTACAGGCATTTAAGCAGTACTAATTATTATGGCAAGCTAAGCTGTGAGCATAGACACAGATGCTTGGATGGTATGCTAATCCGCAAACTGTGGTTTCTCTATAAAGGGTGACAAGTTCTTATTGTGGCTTATAACATCTCCTAACCACTAGAGGACATAAGCTTGTGGCATCCACTGTGAGTTATTCCTCCAAGGAGAGAGCTAATAGCCAAATAGATTTGGGATATATATAGACACTTGGCTGCCACTGTTGCACAGTATCTCCAGGCTGTTGAGGTGTAGCTGATATTGACGGAGGAGTCTTGCTTGTCTCAGGGAGACCAATATTTTGCTGTATTGCTTTAGTGGCCTTTGGTAACGCTCTCTGGCATTTCAGAGGCCAGTTGTACGCTAGCAAGTGACGTCTCATAACATTTTTCATGCTCACACCAGGTCTTCGACAACAGGGACTTACTGCCTTTCTCCTTGCATATATCCCACTTATAGGCAAAAGGCCTTTATAATTTGGGGGGGGCGGTTTGAATCCCCTAGCCAACATCTCCTAGGCAGAATAATTCATTGCTGATGTCAGAGCTTTCCTGTAGTAATATATTTTGCTTAATTACACAGCTTATAAACACTTTACTGTTGAATTTGGCTCTAGATAGAGAATTATCCTTTCACAGTTCCTATGCCTATCAGTCAATTAAAAAGGGGTAGTTATGGGCTGGAGAGATGGCCTAGTGGTTAAGAGCGCCGACCGCTCTTACAGAGGACCCGGGTTCAATCCCCAGCACCCACATGGCGGCCGAGAGCCATTTGAAACTCCAATTCCAGGAGAACTCCAGCTCCAGGGGAATCCGACACCCTCTTCTGACCTCTGCAGCATTGCATGACACGGGTGCACACACCTGCATGCAGACAGTACATTCATACACATACAGAAATAAAAAAAAAAAGGGTAGTTATGTTTCCACTTTCATCAAGAACTCTATTGATTTGGAGTTGCTTTCTTTCTTTCTTTTGGTTAACTGGGCTAGAGATCTATCTTGTTTATACTTTCAAAGAACCAACTTTTGGATTCACTGATTCTTTGTATTGTTCTGTTTCTATTTCATTGATTTCTGCTCTGATTTGTTATTTCTTCCTGTCTGTTGGGTTTAGGGTTCATTTGTTGTTGTCTCTCAACTGTTTTTAGCTGCAGTGCTAGATCATTTACTTGTGCTCTTTCTGGTTTTGTTTTGTTATGTAGGCACCCAGGGCTATGAACATCACTCTTAGGACTGCTTTTAAAGTACCCCGTAGGTTTTGTTGTATTGTATTGCCATTTTCATTTAGTTCCAGGAATGCTTTTATTTCTTTATTTCTTCACTGACCCATTCATTATTCAGGAATGTGTTGTTTATAGTCTCCATGTATTCTTGTACATAGTAGGGCTTATCCTGGTGTTGATATTGAGCTTTATTGCACTATGGTCTGATAGAATGCATGAAATTGTTTCAAACCTTTTTGTATTTGTTGAGGTTTATTTTGTGTCCCAGTAGGTGGTTGATTTTGCAGAATGTTCCATGAGGTGCTAAGTAGAAAGTATATTCTCTGGTGTTTGGGTGGAATATTCAGTAGATGTCTGTGAGGTCCGTTTGGAGTATTGTATTGTTCAGTTCAGACGTCTGTTTATTCTTTGTCCAGTTGACCTATCCAAAGGACTCAATGGGGTATTGAAGTCCCCCACTATTAGTGTGCTGGGATTAATCTGTGCCTTAAGGTCTTGCAAGGTTGTGTTTATAAAGTTCAGTGCACCAGAGTTTGGTGCATATATATTTATGATTATGATCATGAAATTTTCATGGTTAATTGTTCCTTTGATAAGGATGTAATGACCCACTTTGTCTCTTCTGATTAGTTAAGTTTTTATTATTTAAAAAAAATGTCCACATGAACTCTAAACCCCACAACGAATTGTTATTGTCTGTACATAAATCATCCATCTACTTTTAAAGAGATTGTTAAAATAAATATAAATGTGAGCCGGGCGTGGTGGCGCATGCCTTTAATCCTAGCACTCGGGAGGCAGAGGCAGGCGGATTTTTGTGAGTTCAAGGCCAGCCTGGTCTACAGAGTGAGTTTCAGGACAGCTGGGGCTACAGAGAGACCCTGTCTCGAAAAGATAAAATAAATAAATAAATAAATAAATAAATAGTAAATAAATAATTGGAGTGGGCAGGCTATATTTCAAAACTAAGAGGACATGAAGTTGAAGAGGGTGGATCTGGGATGAGATAGGGTGAGGAATGAGGGATGAATATGAACAAAATACATGGTATATATGCATGAAATTCTCAAAAAATAACTATTACCATAAAAATCTATTTATCCACACACTTACCCACCATCCCAGTCTATAGTCCTCTGTGCAGATACAAACTTCCATTTGTTATCAATATTTTTTGGGTTTTTTTTCCCTCTTTATTTTTTAAGGGATTCTACAATATAATAACAGTTGTTTTCAGATAACATTGATGTTACTCAGTTTGCCGTACAATTAGGTAATTGGCGCATTTTTTTTTTGAAGTGAGTCAAATTATTAAGCATAAGCAATGAATGTAAGTAACATTCATGTAAAACCAATTTGCAAGTATCTACGTCCAAATTTTGAATAACCCAAGGTTCCCATAGTCCAGTTGGCGATGCTTGCATGCACAGGGATGTTGATCAATTAGGAGTCCAGTCTATTTTGCTGTAGTCTCACAATTCACCCCAATCTCTCTGCAGCCCTTACATTCTACCACGCCTCCTCTTCTGCAATTTGTTCCCTAGGCTTTGGGAAAGGGGCACAAGTGGGTAAGACGCAAAACAGTCTATTTTCTTTGGAGATGTCATTTTGGACTCTAGTGTGTTCAGGTTGTTTCCCTTCATGGGTTGACAGCTTATCCAGTGATACCTTTTTAGTCATACTAACAAAGCACAAGCTTTGGATGTACAGGCATTTAAGCAGTACTAATTATTATGTCAAGCTAAGCTGTGAGCATAGACACAGATGTTTGGATGGTATGCTAATCCACAAACTGTGGTTTCTCTATAAAGGGTGACAAGTTCTTATTGTAGCTTGTAACATCTCCTAACCTCTAGAAGACATAAGCTTGTGGCATCCGCTGTGAGTTATTCCTCCAAGGAGTGTTATTAATATTTTTTAAGTTGTTAAAAATTATACGTCTTGGGACTGGAGAGATGGCTCAGCAGTTAAGAGCACCAGCTGCCCTTGCAGAGGACACAGGTTCAATTTCCAGCACCCACATGGCGGCTAACAACCATCAATAATTCCAGTTCCAGGGGAATTGGATCTCTTCTGCTTCCCCAGGCACGGCATGACACAGGTGCACTTACACACATGCAGGCAATATACTCATACACCTAAAATAAAAAATAAATATTTTTTAAAGTGTATGTATCTGTGTGTATGCCGACATGAGTACACTGCCCTGAGGCCAAAAGAGGGTATCGGATCTTGTAGAGCCAAAGATACAGGCAGTTTGTGAGCCACCCAACATGAGTGCTGGAAAAGGAACTTGGTCCTCTGGAGAGGCAGCACAGGCTCTTGCCTGAGCCATCACTCCAGTCCCACCAGCAATTCTTGGTGTGCAAGTCTTCTGCTAATGATCTCTGCTTTTGTGTGTCTAGGAAGAATGTGAGGCTTGTCCCCAAAGACCAACAAAGCTGTTCTCTACTTTCCCTCTCTGCCTTTTCTTTTTCCATTTAATTTTGGTTGTGAGCCTGAGCCTTTAATGGCTGAACCATCTCTGCAGCCCACCATTAATTTTGGATAATGTATTAGCTTTCTGTCACTTTGACAAAACAACTGAGAAAATCAACTTAAATCATTGGCTTGTGGTTTCAGAGGTTTTAGTCCATGGTTCCTTGGTACCATGTTTGTGGCAACAGTGAGGAATGAAGTTCATGGTGTGGAGTGTGCTGTAGAACAAGACATAAGTTTCTAGGCCACATCCCCACTGACCTACTTTCTCCAAGCAGGCCTCGTCTACTACAGTTTACACCTCCTGCACATAATGTCATCCTAGCAACTAGGCTGTGAGCACATGGCCTTTGGAACATTTCATATCTAAGTCACAGCACAGTGTCTATGGCTAAGTCTTCAAATCCACTCAGTCTTCTTTGTTGAATTCATGATTATATGTAGTATATTTCACTTCATAACTTTTATCTTTCTGGGCTGGTGAGATTGGCTCAGTTGGTAAAAGCACTTGCCTGCCAAGCCTGACAACCCAAGTTCAAACCCCGGGACCTACATGGTGGAAAAAGAACAGATTTCTGCAAGTTGTCCTCTGACCACCATATGTGTGCTATGGGATGTGTGCCCTCATAATACTCAGTGTTTTAACTGTATCTTTGGGAGTTCCATTCTTAATACTCATCCCAGTACTCCACACACTGTTCTCTGCTTTTCTTAACCCATGCAGCCTATTTGTAACAGCTCTGATGTGTTCATCTATTAGTTACTTCTGATATTTCTGAATCTTCATTCCTTATTGTAGTTTCCAGTTTACTGAATGCTTGCTGTTGATAGAGTATCAAAAAGCTCCTTAAAGGGGGGCTGGAGAGATGGCTCAGCAGTTAAATGCACTTGCTGCTCTTCCAGAGGACCCAGGTTCAATTCCCAGCACCTACCATGGCAGCTAACAACCATCTGTAATGTCAATTTCAGGGGATCCAAAACCCTCTTCTGACCTCCATGGGTACTGCATGTAACATGTGCACTTACCTATTTGTAGATGATACACTTATAAACATAATAAAAAATATTTAAAAAGAGGGGGAAAGCCACAAAAGATTAACGGGTCAAAAAATAAAATTTCTGGGGCTGGAGAGATGGCTCGGCGGTTAAGAGCACCGACTGCTCTTGCGGAAGACCTGGGTTCGATCCCCTGGCTGAGAACCGTCTTTAACTCCAGTTCCAGGGGAATCCAACCCCCTCTTCTTCTGACCTCCGCAGCATTGCATGACATGGGTGCACCAACCTACACGCGGACAGTACATTCATACACATAAAAAATAAATTAAAATTTCTATCTGTCTGAAGACCCATCTTTCCAGTTTCACTGGCCAATCACCTGGTCACAGGCCACCCCTAGGAAGATGGGTTCACCTTGAGTCATGCTAAACAGATGGGTGGACACCTGCTATGTTAATGAGGTAGTGAACTCCCTGCCTGGATTCCCAGCTCCTAGTACAGTGCTTCTGGATCTGGGTCATGGACATGGGGCTCTCTCTGTCCTACCCTGCTTTTCTGAATGCTTAAGAAAAGCATAATCAGGGGCTGGGGAGATAGCCTAGCGATTAAGAGTGCCGACTGCTCTTGCAGAGGACCCGGGTTCGATCCCTAGCATCTATGTGGTGGCTGAGAACCATCTTTAACTCCAGTTCCAGGGGAATCCAACACCCTCTTCTGACCTCTGCAGCATTGCATGGCACAGGTGCACTGACCTACATGCAGACAGTGCATTCATACACATACAAAATAAAAATTTTTTTTAAAAAGCTAATAAGGCAGGCCAGGTGTGGTGACACATGCCTTTGGACAAACTGTCTGCCCATGAAAGGAAACAGCCAGAATTGACCAGAGTCCAAAACAACAGCTCCAGAGAAAGTAGACTGTTTTGCCTCTCGTCCACCTGTGCCCCTTTTCTAAGCCTAGGGAACAATCTGCAGAAGAGGGGGTGTGGTAGAATGTAAGGGATGTGATTGGGGTGAATAGTGAAACTACAGCAATATAGACTGGACACTTATTTGATCAATTTGATTGAACATACAAGCCCCCCCCCAGCTGGATGGTGGGACCCTTGGGCTGTGTGGGCTTGGGCACAACTGCTTGCAAATTGGTTTTACATGAAGGATGCTTGTACTCATAAATTATTACTTATTGTTAAAAAATGAAAAAAAAAAGGAAAAAAAAAAAAAAAGCTTACCCTGAGAATGCCTTGACACTGCACTTGGGACCGAATACCCAGTGTAGTCCCCGGCCAGCCATAAAGACTTTCTTTTGGCCTTACTTTGTGTCTGAGGGGTCTTCTCTGGTGGCCCTCCCTCATTACATTTGGTGCATCAAGAAATTCCAGAGAATTAGACCCCAGACCCCAGGGTGACTTGGCCAAAGGGGAGTGGATTTGGACAGATTCCTAGGGGAGCCACAACCTGAGATATTCCAGGGCCCGGGGGAAAAAAAAAAAAAAGAAAGAAAGAAAAGAAAAGAAAAGTATAATCTCTCCTCTTCGTATCCCATTTCTAAGCATGTGTTCCCCAACTCTTTGGGCTGTCCCAAGCATCTTGCATTTCTTCATGTTTTTCTCTAAAGCTTCCCTCTCCCTCCCATGTGGCTGTAAGTCCACCACATGTCTGACCTCTATGCAGGCTCTAAGCCAGTCTGGCTTCACGGCATTTTTTCCTTCTCCCCTCCATTTGCATCCTCAAGGCAGCTGCTGATATTCACAGCTTAACCTGCGCTGAGAATTTTTCTTTAAATTTTAATAAAATTGTTCTAAAGCTTCCATTTGAGTCCATTCTTAAATTCTTTTATGAATGAGACTAAGGACCCTCTAAGTGATGCATTTCTCCCCTGTGGTGAAACAGCATCCTGTAGAGGGTTCTTAGTCTCATTCACAAAAGAATATCCCTCGACTTGGGTTTGCTCCCTACTGCCATAGAACTGTGCTGAGCATTTGAGGCTAGAACAGAGGTGACTGCTCTGGTTTGGGGGCCCCTCTTGTATAGCCAGCAGACTGGGCCATCAGTGATGATGCCAAACGTGGTCGCTTATCCAAGGAAGAATCTGCTGAACCACTCCACTCCACTTACTTTTCTCTTAACATTTGTGAGCATATTATTTTTTAATTTTTTTTTAAATTTCTGTATGTGTATGAATGTACTGTCTGCATGCAAGTTTGTGCACCCGTGTCGTGCAATGCCGCGGAGGTCAGAATGGATTCCCTCAGAACTGGAGTTCTCCTGGAATTGGAGTTTCAGACGGTTCTCGGCCGCCATGTGGGTGCTGGGGATCGAACCCGGGTCCTCTGTAAGAGTGGTCGGCACTCTTAACCGATAGGCCATCTCTCCAGCCCCGAGCATATTATTCTTTGGGACTATGTAAAACCCTAACCCTCAGCTAGGTGTGGGTGTTGCACACCTTTGATCCCAGCACTCTGGAGGGAGAGAGGCAGGTGGATCCCTGTGAGTTCAAGGCCATCCTGGGTCTACATAGTGAGTTCCAGGCCAGCTGGAGCCACAAGGAGATCCTATCTCAAAAAAGACCCCCAAAAATTAATAAATAAATAAAAATAAATTCTAACCCTCATCTCATTCTAGCCCACCAGCTTAGCTGAATTATTATTTTTCCTTACTCAGCAACTACCAAGATAGTGCCAACTGTGATTTTCTAGTCCCATCATCTTTCTGTATCTATAACTGACATTCTAATTTAAGGAATATTCTCACTTCTGCCTTCCTTTTCATTCATCTGTTTTTCTCATGGAATACTTGTAGGTTCCTATTTTACTGAATGGGTCATACTCTGTCATGATCCATATTAACTTTGATATTCAAACTGGCCCAGATCTGACTAATGAGATGTGTTCAAGCTAGCTTCTATGTTCTTTGGACACGATACCTTCAAATACTTCCCAATACCACACTCCCTGGCTTACCTTGCTCTCTGTCTGCCCCAGCCAACATTGTTGGTAAGGAGGAAAATTCTCAAGAGTGGGACACAGGTATGCTCATTGCTCCTGGGCTACTACGCCTTCTATGCAGAAGGTGTCACCACAGCCTGACTATACACTATTCTATTTCTCCTTAGCAGACTGTGTCACCACAGCCCCAACTATACACACCGTTCTAGTTTCTTCTCCGTTGCTGTGATAAAACACCAAGACAAAAAGCTATTTAAGGGAGGGAAGGGGTCATTTTGGCTTATAAGTTATAGCACATCATTGAGGGAAGAAGTCAAGGCAGGAACTCAAAGTGGGAACTTGAAAGCAGGTACCATGGAAGAACAGTTTTCTGTGGCTCACAGCCTCATGCTCAGCTTTTTTTTTTTTAATTTTATTTATTTATTTATTTATTTATTTATTT
>VZQC01015623.1:36985-63186 GCA_009823505.1 Rhizomys pruinosus
GTGTCATGAAATGCCTCAGAGGTCAGAAGAGGGTGTCAGATTCCCCTGGGACTGGAGTTAAAGACAGTTCTCAGCCGCCATGTGGGTGCTGGGGATCGAACGTGGGTCCTCTGCAAGAGCAGTTGGTGCTTTTTTTTTTTTTTTTTAATTTCTGTATGTGTATGAATGTACTGTCTGCATGCAAGTTTGTGCACCCGTGTCATGCAATGCCGCGGAGGTCAGAAGACGGCGTCGGATTCCCCTGGAACTGGAGTTCTCCTGGAATTGGAGTTTCAGACGGTTCTCGGCTGCCATGTGGGTGCTGGGGATCGAACCCGGGTCCTCTGTAAGAGCGGTCGGCGCTCTTAACCGCTAGGCCATCTCTCCAGCCCCCAGTTGGTGCTCTTAACCGCTAGGCCATCTCTCCAGCCCCATGCTCAGCTTTTTTATACAGCCCAGGCACACCCACCCACAGTGGCCTACAGCAATCACGACAATCCCCCACAAAGGCCGATCTGATGGAAGAAATTCTTCAATCAGGCTTTCCTCTTGGATAACTCTAGAGTGCACCAAGTTGACAGAGTTAACTAGGACACACACAAAGTTACCTCTCTACCACTCTGCACTAGAGATCACACACGCTACAATGTCCTTCTTTCTTGTTCCACTCTAGCCACAGGGGCCATGCTGCCTGTGTCCTTCTTCTCTAATAGTGAGGAGGCCAGTTCTACAGTGCTCTCCCTAGCTCAGTACTCCTCCCTGGCTGCCCCTGCTACTCCTGGGGCCTGCCTGCTGGCTTGCTGGCTGAAAATGCAGGCAATCAGACCATTTTGCTTTTACAAATATAAAGCATGCATTCTACAAATATACTCATCTCTCTTTTCACAAAATCCAAAGATTTAGACTGGAAGAAGCCACAACTAAAATTCCAAGTATTAAGAGAGAAATTCAATTCTCTCAGTTAAAATTTGATTTATCTTCCTTGAAAATCTAATCACTCAGTTGTCACAAGGTGCATTTCAGAGTGTGGATGCGATCTTTGCTGGTACTACCTCCAAAGCTCTCTTCTGTTTCTTTTCACTGCTTTCACTTCTGAATCTCAACTGTGACAGGCAGGACAGCTAACCCAAAGTTATACCTCACATTGCATTGTTAAAAGTCAGTTCTCAGTAAAACCAACCCAAGTAAACTAAAGATCAACCCACAATTTTGCCTCATTAAATTCAACATGCCACTTTTTTTAAGAGAAAAATCATTTCAAATTTTTACTAGCAACATTAAATATTTTTAGTTACCCTAGAATTGAGCTGAAACTCGGGGCCTGAGATATAATGTTTCTTACCTTTCAAAGCTTGCAGATCCCTATGAATTCATCCAGAGACTCCTTGACATGAAAACAATGGTCAACATGAGGATGTGCATGATCACTGGCACACAAGCCACAGAATACAATGCAGACTCACAGATGGAGACCCACAGCTTCAAAGTCAAAAGACAGTTGTTTTCTGGAGACTCCCATAAATATAAATCCACATTGTGGAGGCTGGAGAGATGGCCTAGCGGTTAAGAACACCGACTGCTCTTGCAGAGGACCTGGGTTCAATCCCCAGCACCCACATGGCGGCTGAGAACTGTCTGTAACTCCAGTTCCAGGGGAATCCGACACCCTCTTCTGACCTCTGTGGCACTGCATGACACAGGTACACAAACCTGCATGCAGACAGTACATTCATATGCATACGAAAAAAAAAATCCACATTGTGGTACTGTCCTGGCACCCTGGGGTCCTGCAGTCAGTATTTGGAGCTTCCTCATTATACACAGAATTTGGCTTTCTGGGCTATGTAAGGTGTCTAGGGATAAAAAAAAAAAAAAATGCAAATAACACTGGAAACTCCAGGAAGGATCCTGGTTTAAAGCCCTCTGAAAGCCCTCCTAGTTATTCTAATCTCTATGAACAAACTTTTGCCAGTCCTGTTTTTAAATCCATAAAACTGGGGCTGGAGAGATAGCCTAGCGGTTAAGAGCACAGACTGCTCTTACAGAGGACCCGGGGTTCGATCCCCAGCACCCACATGGCGGCTAAGAACCATTTGTAACTCCAATTCCAGGAGAACTCCAGTCCAGGGGAATCCGACATCCTCTTCTGACCTCCGCGGCACTGCACAACATGGGTGACAAACTTACATGCAGACAGTACACTCATACACATACAAAAAAAAAAATCCATAAAACTACCAACTCTGGGGGATCTTGGGTGGTCTACTGATCAACTGGTCATAATAAATCCTGTAGAAATAGATGCAGAAGCATTCATCAGCCAGCCCCATACCGAGTGATTCTAGAGAAGATAAAGATGTGGAAGACAAAAACAAAAGCCACTGAAGCTGTTCTAGTTTGTCTTCCGTTGCTGTGACAAAACACTCTGACCAATACCAACTTGGGGAGGAAAGGGTTTATTCAGCTTACATCTTCTGGGTCACACACAGTTCATCACTTAGGGAGCCCAAGGCAGGAACTCAGGGCAGGAACCTGGAGGCAGGAGCTGAAGCACAGGCCATGGAGGAATGCTGTTTACTGGTTTGCTCCCCTGGCCCATGTCCAGCCTGCCTTCTTATACGGTACACAACAACCTGCCCAGGGTGGCACCACTCATTGTGGGCTGGGCCCTCCCACACTGCCCAACAATCAAGACAATACTCCACAGATGCGGCCACAGGCCAGTCCAATGGAGCCAATTCCCCAATTGAGGCTCCCTCAACCCAGGTGTGTCAAGTTGACACTAAAGCTATCCAGCATAGAAGCTTTCCACTGAAATGCCCTCCTGGCCTCTCCTGACTGGCTGTAATGGGAAACAGCCTTCAGAGCATATTCCAACGACTGCATCAGTACCAGCAGTGACTTCTGGAAGAAGCCACAATCCTGAGAAGCTGTGCTCCTGTGAGACTTTTCTCTCTTCTATGGCTTTTAATTCAGAAGTAGGCTTATGACTACTTTACAGCTGATGAGTATGTGCATCAGTCTCCAGAAGCCTCAGTTCCTCATCTCTTGGGAGAGCATTTATTTCTTGGATGGGAATGGGGGTACTTCACTCCTTACCTTCAGCCTGTCAGAAGGTCCCCATCAGGGCTCAAGAGTCATTTGAGTACATCTTTCTTCTGTTCAAGTAATGTAGTGATATACAGTATGCAGAGCAGAAATAGTTTATCTATTTCCCCACCCACTTTCTCAAACAGGAAGGTCACTCTGTAACAGAGGAGGTTGACTTTCCATTCTCCCAATGCTTTATCTGCAACAATCTGAATATCAGGAGTCCTTGTATAGATGGCCACTCACTAATTCAAAATTGTCCCCTCTGACACTCAGGTGGTACTCAGTGTTGGACCACAGGGACATAAAGTAGAAATGAAGAGTGCTCCCTCCACAGATGCTTCTCTACTAGTCATAGACGATTCGGGATATGAGCAGTAACACTTCAGCATGTGGTCAGCCTTTGGTTGTCACTGCCCTGTCTATGACAAAAATTTACCCCAATTGGATATTGAATGTAGAAGAGTTGGAGGACACTGAATGTGAGAAGAACCCCACATACAGATGGTGGACCCTACAGAGAGAGCAGGTGTGAGTGCAATGTCTTCAGTAGGAGAACTCTGTGTGCATGTTGCCCCTTACAGACAGCAGTGATCTCCCTGTAAAGACGTGACATCCAGTTATCAACCTAGAAAAAAGATGTTCCCATCAGGGCTCAGCACCGTGGACAATGGCTACGGGACAGAGGCTTGTGGAAGCAAAATAGTGATTCTTGTTGGTCAGAAAGTAACTGCAGAGAAAGTGACACATGATCGTCTGAGGCCCCAGTGAATCTCAAGTTGGTAACTTGATGCAAAACCACACCATGCAAAGCTTGGATGAAAACAGCAAGCCCACCTTGGCAGTGCACTAACTCCCATCAAGACCAAGGCCCACCATGAACAGCTTCTCATGTGCTTTATGCACACGACCAGCAATGTGATGGTGACAGGGGAAAACTGCATCAAAAATGTGCTTAGTTTTCTCCCTTCCCTCCTTAATGTGGAAAATCAAGGTTAGTGAACTGTGTTTGTATTTACCTTGAGTGATGTGTTCAACAACAAAACTCTGACTGAGCTGAAGGTCAATGAACTGCTTGCTAAGCCTCAATGATGACAGCACTGAATTCAGCAGTTCTTAGAACACCAGTTTAAATGTTAAAAGTGAAGGCACTATAAATATATATTATATATATATATATTATATATATATACTAATTATTATTAGATTTTTGTCTTTTTAACTAAGATCTCAGGTTTTTTATCTGAAGTACAATGTCTCAAGGCCTTACTGATATTTATTTCTGGTTATACTTTCCTTTTGGATGTTTAAGGGCCACACAGTTAGCCCAGATTAACCAAGGTTTTTGTTTTTCCTCAAGGTCAGTTGAGGATCTGGTCTGGTCCTCAGGGGTCACTCAGGTTTGGGGGGGCAAGGGAGCCTCTGGCTCCTTTTGGCTTTTCATTTACCAGTTCCATCCACTCGAGGACAAAGTCAGGTCTTCCTAGACCAGGCTTCCTTTTTTGAAGCATGAGCAGACTTTCCTCTTTATAGACTGGACACTGGCTGAAGTCCCTTTAGTGGATCTCCAAGACCTCCCTGCACAGGAAGACTGGTGACTCACATTTGCAAGACATTTCAAGAGGGCACTATATATTTCTACATGAAAATGTGACCATAACCTCTGAAAGAAAGAAATTGAGATACGGAACTTACTGGAGGTAAAGAGAGAGCAAAATGGCTTCTCTTAAAATTTTAATTCTTTCCAGGACAGCTGGGGCTACAGGGAGACCCTGTCTCGAAAAGACAAAAAAAAACTTTTTTTTAATTCTTGTTGGGCGTGGTGGCGCACGCCTTTAATCCTCGCACTTTGGAGGCAGAGGCAGGTGGATCTCTGTGAGTTCAAGCCCAGCCTGGTCTACAGAGCGAGTTCTAGGACAGCTGGGACTACAGGGAGACCCTATCTCAAAAAGACCAAAAAAAAATTTTTTTTTAATTCTTGAACTCTTCATTTTTGTGGAGAAAATTGCTTAGGCCCTGTGACCACCACTCAAGACTTCTAAAAGTGTAAGAACTCAAAAGGTGAACCAAGAGCATCATCACATGTATTTGCCATCTGTGTGTGTGTGGGGGGGGTGATCATGAGATGCCAGAATAATCCAGACCACCATTCCTATCAGAGCATCCCTTATGGGTTACCAGGGTGAGCGAGGGTGAAGAACAGATCAAGGATGAATCAGAATCACAGAACAGTGGAATTTCTCCTGTGCTTAGAACCAAGAACTGACAGTGGGGTTAATAGGCAAGGCAAATCATTTTTTAAAAAATAACATACATACAGGGAGACCCTGTCTCGAAAAAGAAAAAAAAATAACAACATTCACATATTAGAAGTAATGAGAATATGATACCTTTGGAAAGAACTCTAGTGAATACATTTTTGTCTTATCTTAGATACTGACTCACTCAGAATAACAATTTATTATTAGCATTAGAAAGATAAAGATATATATTGTCATTTTTTTTTTCCTTCCCAGAGATTCACAAGGTCCAGCCCAGGTCACCTGTGTGAACTCCTACTGAAGGAACACTGCCCATTACTTGGTTGTAACTGTCAGCCCCAAGCACACATTACAAGTCCAATGTCAAGCTCTTTTCATAGAACAGAAGAGCCTTTAAAAGACCAATTAAGTGAGCAAGTTTATTACATAGCAGTCTCTATGACTTGTCTAAGAAAAACTCCAACGACCTAAAATGTGCCAGATGTCTGTCATGTTAAAATTCAATGTCTCAAACTTCTAAGCACCCCAAACTATCTCACCTCTGGGCCCTGAACTTAATTTTTTTCTACATTATTTTTCATATGTGTTTATATGCATTGTGTGCCACGACACACATGTGGAGGCCAGAGGACAACTTTCTGGAGTTGTCCTCTGGCTTCCTTGCTCTCTCCTTCCATCCCATGGGTTCCAGAGACTGAACTCGGGCCGCAGGCTTGGTGGCATAGCAAGTACTTTTCCTTGCCTGTTGAGCCATCTTACCAGCCTCATTCACTTGAATTCTTTAGTTCTCCTCCGAATATCATAAAAATGTGTATACTCCTACTGCTAAGACAATGGTGTGAAGGGGTGGTGAGCCCCATCTTTTCAAAAGGCTATTACTGGTGCTTTTCACTTTTTGTCAAAAGGCTTTGGTTTTGTTCTGCTTTGCTCCTGGAGGGGGTGGGGCTGTCAAGGACATAGGCAGGAACTGATCAGTAAGACGAAAAAAGTGACCAGAAAGAAGGGCCTTGGGGGGAAAAAGCAATCAAAATTCCCTGCAGCCCATGGCCAAACTATCTCAGGCAGCTCCGCTCACCTCTTAAGCACATAATAACCTATTCTAAAGCTTCGACTCAGATTAAAAGGAAGGAGGCTCAGTTGTACACCTCATTGAAACATCACCATCAATCATCGGACAAGTAACACCAGTAAAACTATCAGAACAATGGATTTTTTTTCTTTAAAACAAAACTAGAAAATAAACTTTAGCAGTGCCTAGTCTCCAGAGCTGACTAAGTAAACATGGTCCTGTTTAAAGTTAAAAATAAGCTTGCTCCTGTCTGTTGTTGACACGTTAGTAATGAGAAATCATTTGCTTGGACTCAGCCTTGGGCTGGACAATGAGGCCTATATGTGCGCAGGGTGCTCAGGAGTGATGGGCTGCTGACCATCCAGTCGAGGTCCCCAGAGCTAATACTCACTGGGTCCTGTTATTGTTCTCTCCACTCAGGCAGGCAAATAAGAACTTCTTTGCACAGAAGTGTCAAGTCTCAGATCTCACCACAGAGCAAGTTCTGAAGAGAAACTCAAGCAGAATGGGTTTCCAGCCTACTGTGGTCCCCTAATGCCATGGCTTGAGGCCAAAGGCAGGCAAGCATGGAGCAGATGGAGTCCTGGCAAGGTCCCCACTGTCCCTGCATTAGCAGCATCTGCTCATTACTGAGAGCCTTCGCCTGCTTCATCTAGTGCTCCAGGAAAAGCATTTTGATTTGATTCATTTCGGGACAGTAACGTGCAACACAATTAGTGGTAAAATCAAACTGGAGGGTGGCCAGTGCTGACACTCGGAAACAAGGCAGAAGAAATATGAGGCCAGTGGGTTGGAATTCAAACCTCACAACTGTGGGTCGCCTGCCAAGACTCCACTCCCCAGGTGCGTGTGGGGTTCCCACAGGGCAGAGTCACAGGGAAGGATGACAGGTGGTTAGCTTTCTTCTGCTGGACTATTCCTTCTGTGGAGAATGTACTGGGGATCACGGGGGGGGGGGGCGGCTCCTCAGTGGCCACAGAGTTTCACCTTGGCACGACCAGAGGGCTGCCATTCATGAACTGGTTCTATTCCAGCCTTTCCTGTGGGTGCAGTCACAAACCACACAGTAGACCCCACAAAGTCCCTTGTCATGTTTCTGCCCAAGAAGCATCAGCTGCTGTTCTTAGGAAGCAGGGAGACAAAACCATGATTATTTGAGACTGTCTTTGCCCTGAATCAGCTACTCAGAAACGTGTTGGGTAAATGTGGATGTGTCAATCTGTCACACTCGAGTGAGATAGAAGACAGTGCTAGTCAGAGTTAGGAAAGGATGAGAGGTTGTTGCCCACCTCAAAAACCTTAACAATCTGATCAGACCAACGAGGCACACTGGGTATGAGGAAAGAAAGCTCTCAGAGGGGAATGAACTGCAACCCCAAGTTCACTCAGACAAAGTCTGAGGCAAACACTGCACCCTGGAAAAACTGGAGTTTACCTTAAAGCCAAGTGACTGCCTTTCCAACATTACTTGAAATCAGAAAGGGCCAGGTCAACACAGCTGACAGAAGAGGAAACCACCAGACAGGTCCAAAGAACTGCCCAACACCTCAGTGCAGAGCACAGGCAGCCCCAGGGCAGCACCTTGCGAGCCAGATGAGTAGGTGGGCCGGGGAGCTGTGTGAGACCCACACTCAGGGTAGACTTCCTATATCAGCCAGGATTTAAATATAACAAAAGCCACAAAAGGAACAAAGGATTATCTCCTTGGTCCTTTCTGTTTCAAAGAGAAAGTAAAACCCCAGAAGTAAAACAGAGAAAAACAGGAATAAGCGATTTGAGACAAGGAACTTGAGATGACTAAAAATACAGTAAAATCAGGCATGGTAGTTCATACTTTTAATCCCAGTTCTCAGGAGGCAGAAGCAGGTGGATCTTTGTGAGAATGAGGTCTACAGAGTACATTCCAGGCCAGCAGGGGCTACTGGGAGACCCTGTTTCAAAAAATAAAAACAATTAAATAAAAAAAAAAATGAAAGAAAGATGTTCTTTCATACTTTAAGAAAAGAAGAGCTGGGTGTGGTGGCACATGCCTTTAATCCCAATACTTGGGAGACAAACGAAGAAGCAAAAGCAGGCAGATCTCTGAGATCGAGGTTAGCCTGGTCTACACGGCAAGTCAGTTGGGGCTACAGGGAGACCCTGTCTCAAACAAACAAACAAACAAACAAGCACATAAAGGAAGCAAAGGAAGGAAGGAAGGAAGGAAGGAAGGAAGGAAGGAAGGAAGGAAGGAAGGAAGGAAGGGAGGAAAGAAGGAAGGAAAAAGTACCATTTTCACTTTCACTAATAAATGAAGCAAGTCATTCATTCATACATTTTCATTAAGACTACACCTGGGGGACATTTTGGCAATATTTGGCCAAACATAAAGCACCACAACCTTCAGCCCAGCAATGGCTGGTCCTTCACTTCCAATATGCACTAGCACAAATTCACCTGGTATTTATTTAGCTCTGCTTCTAACAGCAAGAGCAAGCAGCTCAAACATGCAGCAGTTAGGGTCCTGATAAGATACATCTCAGCACAGGCACTAAGAGTGAGGAGTAACAAAGAAGTCACCAAGATGTGTAAGTAAGAAAAGCAGGATGCAGCAAAGTGTACAAAGCAAGTCTGAGGGCAGCGTGAGGCCCAGAGGGAGCAGGATCACAAAGGGACATGCCAATACCTTTGCTATGGTTTCTTTTACATCTTTATAGTTTTTAATTTTATTTATTTATTTATTTACTTACTTACTTACTTATTTATTTATCAAGACAAGTTCTTACTATGTAGCCCTGGCTGGCCTAGAACTCAGAGATCTACCTGTCCTGCCTCTCTGTCTCTTAAGTGCTGAGATTAAAGGCGTGTGCCATTATGCCCGACTTACCTCTGAAATTTCTTTTTCAATTTTTTAATTTATTTATGTGTATGAATGTACTGTCTGCATGCAGGTCTGTGCACCCGTGTCGTGCAATGCCACAGAGGTCAGAAGAGGGCGTCGGATTCCCCTGGAACTGGAGTTTCATACTGGAATTGGAGTTAATAGACGGCGTGCTCAGCTTAGCCATGCTGGTTGCTGGGGGATCAACCCAGATCCTCGCCAAAGAGCGAGATCATGTTTAACCAGTAGGCATCTCTCCAGCCCCACCCTCTGAAATTTTTTTAAGTGATAGTATAGTGTTGGGAAAATCCTTTGGGCCAAATATTTAAACCAAAGAAAACGAAGGGTCTTTGTCATATCTACACTGTTCCAAAGTATTTCTTTATAACAAAAGAATAATGGGACAAAACCATTTCTTTTTTTTCTTATATTTATTTAATTTTTATTTATTATTTTTTGTATTTGTATTTGATGTTTATGGGTATCTGTTTGTTAGATGTCTGTAGTCACCCAGTGTCGTGCAATGTGCGTAGGAGGTCAGAAGAGGGGCTCGGATATCCCACTGGAACTAGTAGTTCCCTCCTGGAATTGGAGTTCGAGNGCTCAGTACTCCTCCCTGGCTGCCCCTGCTACTCCTGGGGCCTGCCTGCTGCTTGCTGGCTGAAATCAGGCACAGACCATTCTGCTTTTACAAATATAAACATGCATTCTACAAATGATTACTCATCTCTCTTTTCACAAAATCCAAAGATTTAGACTGGAAGAAGCCACAACTTTTAAAATTCCAAGTAATAAGAGAGAAATTTCAATTCTTCAGTTAAAATTTGATTTTATCTTCCTGAAAATCTAATCACTTCAGTTGTACAAGGTGATTTTCAGAGGTGTGGATGCGATCTTTTGCTGTTACACCTCCAAAGCTCTTTCTGTTTCTTTTCATGCTTTCAACTTCTGAATCTCAACTGTGACAGGCAGGACAGCTAACCCAAAGTTATACCTCACATTGCATTGTTAAAAGTCAGTTCTCAGTAAAACCAACCCAAGTAAACTAAAGATCAACCCACAATTTTGCCTCATTAAATTCAACATGCCATTTTATTTAAGAGAAATAAATCATTTTCAAATTTTTTACTAGCAACATTAAATATTTTTAGTTACCCTAGAATTGAGCTGAAACTCGGGGCCTGAGATATAATGTTTCTTACCTTTCAAAGCTTGCAGATCCCTATGAATTCATCCAGAGACTCCTTGACATGAAAACAATGGTCAACATGAGGATGTGCATGATCACTGGCACACAAGCCACAGAATACAATGCAGACTCACAGATGGAGACCCACAGCTTCAAAGTCAAAAGACAGTTGTTTTCTGGAGACTCCCATAAATATAAAACACATTGTGAGGCTGGAGAGATGGACCTAGCGGTTAAGAACACCGTGACTGCTCTTGCAGAGACCTGGGTTCAATCCCAGCCCCCACATGGCGGCTGAGACTGTTTTTAACTCCAGTTCAGGGAATCCGACACCCCTCTTCTGACCCTGTGGCCATGCATTGACAGGTACACAAGCCTGCATGCAGACAGTACATTCATATGCATACGAAAAAAAAAATCCACATTGTGGTACTGTCCTGGCACCCTGGGGTCCTGCAGTCAGTATTTGGAGCTTCCTCATTATACACAGAATTTGGCTTTCTGGGCTATGTAAGGTGTCTAGGGATAAAAAAAAAAAAAAAAAAAAAGAGAATGCAATAACACTGGGAAACTAGGAAGGATCCTGGTTTAAAGCCCTCTGAAAGCCCTCCTAGTTATTCTAATCTCTATGAACAAACTTTTGCCAGTCCTGTTTTTAAATCCATATAAAATTTGGGGCTGAGAGATAGCCTAGCGGTTTAAGAGCACAGACTGCTCTAACAGAGGACCCGGGGTTCGATCCCAGCACCCACAGTGGCGGCTAAGACCTTTGGTAACTCCAATTCCAGGGAACTCCAGGTCCAGGGGAATCCGACATCCTCTTCTGACCTCCGCGGCACTGCACAACATGGTGACAATTACATGCAGAAGTACACTCATTACACATACAAAAAAAGAAATCCATAAAACTACCAACTCTGGGGGATCTTGGGTGGTCTACTGATCAACTGGTCATAATAAATCCTGTAGAAATAGATGCAGAAGCATTCATCAGCCAGCCCCATACCGAGTGATTCTAGAGAAGATAAAGATGTGAAGGACAAAAAACAAAAGCCACTGAAGCTGTTCTAGTTTGTTCCGTTGCTGTGACAGAACACTCTGACCCAACACCAACTTGGGGACGGAAAGGTTATCAGCTTACATCTTCTGGGTCACACACAGTTCATCACTTTATGGAGCCAAGGCAGGAACTCAGGGCAGAAACCTGGAGGAAGGAGGCTGAAGCAAGAAGCCATGGAGGAATGCTGTTAACTGGTTTGCTTCCCCTGGCCCATGTCCAGGCTGCCTTCTTATAACGGTACACAACAACCTGCCCGGGTGGCACACCTCATTGTGGGCTGGCCCTCCCACACTGCCAACAATCAAGACAATACTCCACAGATGCGGCCACAGGCCAGTCCAATGGAGCCAATTCCCCAATTGAGGCTCCCTCAACCGGTGTGTCAAGTTGGACACTAAAGCTATCCAGCATAGAAGCTTTCCACTGAAATGCCCTCCTGGCCTCTCCTGACTGGCTGTAATGGGAAACAGCCTTCAGAGCATATTCCAACGACTGCATCAGTACCAGCAGTGACTTCTGGAAGAAGCCACAATCCTGAGAAGCTGTGCTCCTGTGAGACTTTTCTCTCTTCTATGGCTTTTAATTCAGAAGTAGGCTTATGACTACTTTACAGCTGATGAGTATGTGCATCAGTCTCCAGAAGCCTCAGTTCCTCATCTCTTGGGAGAGCATTTATTTCTTGGATGGGAATGGGGGTACTTCACTCCTTACCTTCAGCCTGTCAGAAGGTCCCCATCAGGGCTCAAGAGTCATTTGAGTACATCTTTCTTCTGTTCAAGTAATGTAGTGATATACAGTATGCAGAGCAGAAATAGTTTATCTATTTCCCCACCCACTTTCTCAAACAGGAAGGTCACTCTGTAACAGAGGAGGTTGACTTTCCATTCTCCCAATGCTTTATCTGCAACAATCTGAATATCAGGAGTCCTTGTATAGATGGCCACTCACTAATTCAAAATTGTCCCCTCTGACACTCAGGTGGTACTCAGTGTTGGACCACAGGGACATAAAGTAGAAATGAAGAGTGCTCCCTCCACAGATGCTTCTCTACTAGTCATAGACGATTCGGGATATGAGCAGTAACACTTCAGCATGTGGTCAGCCTTTGGTTGTCACTGCCCTGTCTATGACAAAAATTTACCCCAATTGGATATTGAATGTAGAAGAGTTGGAGGACACTGAATGTGAGAAGAACCCCACATACAGATGGTGGACCCTACAGAGAGAGCAGGTGTGAGTGCAATGTCTTCAGTAGGAGAACTCTGTGTGCATGTTGCCCCTTACAGACAGCAGTGATCTCCCTGTAAAGACGTGACATCCAGTTATCAACCTAGAAAAAAGATGTTCCCATCAGGGCTCAGCACCGTGGACAATGGCTACGGGACAGAGGCTTGTGGAAGCAAAATAGTGATTCTTGTTGGTCAGAAAGTAACTGCAGAGAAAGTGACACATGATCGTCTGAGGCCCCAGTGAATCTCAAGTTGGTAACTTGATGCAAAACCACACCATGCAAAGCTTGGATGAAAACAGCAAGCCCACCTTGGCAGTCCACTAACTCCCATCAAGACCAAGGCCCACCATGAACAGCTTCTCATGTGCTTTATGCACACGACCAGCAATGTGATGGTGACAGGGGAAAACTGCATCAAAAATGTGCTTAGTTTTCTCCCTTCCCTCCTTAATGTGGAAAATCAAGGTTAGTGAACTGTGTTTGTATTTACCTTGAGTGATGTGTTCAACAACAAAACTCTGACTGAGCTGAAGGTCAATGAACTGCTTGCTAAGCCTCAATGATGACAGCACTGAATTCAGCAGTTCTTAGAACACCAGTTTAAATGTTTAAAAGTGAAGGCACCTATAAAATATATATTATTAATATATATTATATATTATATTAATATATATATATATTTATTTACTTTTGTTACGCTTTTTACTTAAGATCTCAAGTTTTATTCCTGTAGTACAATGTCTCAGGCCTTACTGATTATTTATTTACAGTTATACTTTCCTTTTGGAATGTATTTAAAGGCCACACAGTTAGCCCAGGATTAACCAAGGTTTTTGTTTTCTCAAAAAAGTCAGTTGATGGATACTGGTCTGGTCCAGGGTAACTCAGGTTTGGGGGCAAGGGAGCCTCTGCGCCTCCTTTTGGCTTTTCATTTACCAGTTTCCATCCACATCGAGGACAAAGTCAGGTTTCCCTTTTGAAGCATGAAGAAACTCCTCTTTATAGAGTGGACAATGGCTGAAGTCCCATTAGTGACTTTCCTCTTTATAGACTGGACACTGGCTTGAAGTCCCATTAGTGAATACCCAAGACCTCCCTGTACAGGAAAACTGATGACTCACATTTGCAAGACATTTCAAGAGGGCACTATATATTTCTACATGAAAATGTGACCATAACCTCTGAAAGAAAGAAATTGAGATACGGAACTTACTGGAGGTAAAGAGAGAGCAAAATGGCTTCTCTTAAAATTTTAATTCTTTCCAGGACAGCTGGGGCCTAAGGGAGACCCTGTTCTCGAAAAGACAAAAAAAACTTTTTTTTAATTCTTGTTGGGCGTGGTCGGCGCACGCCTTTTAATCCTACCACTTTGAGCAGAGGCAGGTGGATCTCTGTGAGTCAAGCCCAGGCCTTGGTCTACAGAGCGAGTTCTAGGACAGCGGACTACAGGGAGACCCATTCTCAAAAAGACCAAAAAAAAATTTTTTTTTAATTCTTGAACTCTTCATTTTTGTGGAGAAAATTGCTTAGGCCCTGTGACCACCACTCAAGACTTCTAAAAGTGTAAGAACTCAAAAGGTGAACCAAGAGCATCATCACATGTATTTGCCATCTGTGTGTGTGTGGGGGATCGATGAGATGCCAGAATCATCCAGACCATTCCTATCAGAGCATCCCTTATGGGTTACCAGGGTGAGCGAGGGTGAAGAACAGATCAAGGATGAATCAGAATCACAGAACAGTGGAATTTCTCCTGTGCTTAGAACCAAGAACTGACAGTGGGGTTAATAGGCAAGCAAATCCATTTTTTAAAAAATAAGCATACATACAGGAAACCCTGTCTCCGAAAAAGAAAAAAAAAATAACAACATTCACATATTAGAAGTAATGAGAATATGATACCTTTGGAAAGAACTCTAGTGAATACATTTTTGTCTTATCTTAGATACTGACTCACTCAGAATAACAATTTATTATTAGCATTAGAAAGATAAAGATATATATTGTCATTTCTTTTTTTCCTTCCCAGAGATTCACAAGGTCCAGCCCAGGTCACCAGTGTGAACTCCTACTGAAGGAACACTGCCCATTACTTGGTTGTAACTGTCAGCCCCAAGCACACATTACAAGTCCAATGTCAAGCTCTTTTCATAGAACAGAAGAGCCTTTAAAAGACCAATTAAGTGAGCAAGTTTATTACATAGCAGTCTCTATGACTTGTCTAAGAAAAACTCCAACGACCTAAAATGTGCCAGATGTCTGTCATGTTAAAATTCAATGTCTCAAACTTCTAAGCACCCCAAACTATCTCACCTCTGGGCCTGAACTTACATTTTTTTCTACATACATATGTGTTTATATGCATTGTGTGCCACGACCACATGTGGAGGCCAGAGGACAACTTTCTGGAGTTGTTCCTTGCTCATCTTCCTTCCATCCATGGGTTCCAGATACAACTCGGCCGCAGGCTTGTGGCATAGCCAAAGTACCTTTCCTTGGCCTGTTGACCATCTCATCCTATCTCTCTTCTATCTGTAATTCTTTAGTTCTCCTTTCCGAATATCATTAAAATGTGTATACTCCTACTTGCTAATACAATTGGTGTTGAATGGGCTGGTGAGCCCCCATCTTTTCAAATCAGCTATACTGGTGCTTTCACTTTTTGTAAACAAAAGGCTTTGGTTTGTTCTGGCTTTAGCTCCTGGAGGGGTGGGGCTGTCCAAGGACATACAGGTAACTGATCAGTACAGACGAAAAAAAAGGACCAGAAAGATATCTGTTCCCATGGGGCACGAAACACAACAAACGACGCAAGAATGCAGAACAATATTCCCTGTGTCAGTCCTAAGTGTCTTTAAAAGCACCCTATGCTCTCACCTATTCCTATCTACTACATCATAATCTCAACTGTAACCGTATCTCCTGACAAGCCTCTCGTATGCTCCTATATAAAGTGAATAATATATAATCACACATATGGTGGACGAGGCGCTCCTGAGAGTGTGAGTAAGGACATCACACGCATGTTATATATAATCATCTACATAACACCACTGTGCTAAATTAGTCCAAGAAAGCAATAGCGCGCGGAGTTGTGTTTTTCTTTAAAAATAATTCAATAAACTATAAATCCTACATCAACATCTACTATTTGTGCGTCTCTTAGATACTGCACCAGTATCGCTGACTAAAGTAATCTATATATCTACCACTAAATTAACTTCACAAGCGTTGAGCTCCTTCTCTGATCTGCTAGGTGAGCAAAACGTCTCACTCTAAATACCCAGAACTATTCATTTGCTATGGACTCCTTTGGGTTGGCACATATATGGCCTATTATGTGCGCAGCTGGAAGTGCCTCTTCCAGGCAGTGATGGTCATCAACCATCGCTCTTCTATCTCACACCATAAGCCATAGGCAGTACATAGAACACTGGTCCTTGTTTACTCCCTCATACACAAAATCTAAGGAACATATAATATACTAATATATTTTAATATTGCAACAAGAAAGAGTTGAGAGAACAAAGATACATCAGGAACTGTCCTTACCACCAGAGTGTGGCTAAAGTTCATCTTGGATAAGTATGGTCATTACTGTTCAAATTAAGAAGATAAACTTTTGGTAGGTATTACCAGAGGTCCTAATTTGTATGATCGATCAGACCTATCGGATAATATCCTATAGGATTTTCCTCCCAAACATCACTTATCCTATCTTATAGGCGTAATGAAGATGACCTTTATACAGAGGAGCGGTGCCAGAGCACTGGATGAGGAGCAGTGGAGTCCTGCAAGGTCCGCCACCCTTATGCTCCCTTGGCTATATATCACAGACACGGCTCTATTCTCTGCGTGCAAGAGTGAACTGAGCCATCCCTCTCTCGCTCGTCAATATCCCTCAACGGATCGACCCTCACTGGCCAAGGAACATAGACATGTATTGATATTCCATCTCTCTATATTAACGGGTGTGAGATTAGCCTAAAGGGACGTAATGAGCACATCCAACTCTAGTGGATATTACACATCAAGAGTGGTGAGCCGCACTAAGTCCTGACACTCTTCCTCTGTGGAATACATATAGCACCTGGCACGAAGAAATATGAGGGTCAGTGGGTTGGAATGGTGCGAACACCTCATCTGCTCGACTCGGGAGTTCGGGACCCTGCCAAGAGCTCCAACTCCCCAGTGTCGTTGTGGCGCGATATCCCACCACGTGGGGACAGTGAGAGATCCACAGAGGTGAGCAGTTGCAATGATCATACAGCATAGAATGTTAGTATATTTAAATTTAATATCTGGGTCGGAACATATTCAATTCTGTAGAAAATAGTAACTGGGTTGATCATCGTGCAGAGGGGGGGCCGGCTCCGTTCAAGTGGCACTGCGAGTGGTGTGCACCCTTGGCGAGCAGGTACCAAAGAGTCTGCGCACCACTTCCATATAAGAACCTGCTACGCACTTCATAATGTGCCAGACAGCCATTGTAACGCGTGCGAATCAGGGTGGCTATGATACACTCCAATAGCCCAATCATCTGTAGAAGACCACCCACAAGAAGTCCGCTGCATCAGATTAATGGAATATTTTTCGTGTCCCTAATGAATAAATTAAAAGTCAAGTATCAGCAGTGACTAGGTTCTTAAGGAGATGACAAGAGATGAGAGAATCAAAAACAATATAATATATATAGCCGTACTAAACTATTTTGCACCTAGAAAGATGCATGACTAACTCAGAGAGAGACACTCCTAGTAGTCGCGAGGAGTAGGTATGAGCATGATACCCCGTGTGTTGATCACTTGCTCGCGTGCTGCAGATCTGCTATCTGACCACGCTACCTCGAGTAGACGTATCAAGAAGGACAGCTTCGGTACTCAGGGTTTCTACAGACATTCGCCTGGCATATCGCCAGCGTGTTGTTTTTGCCTCACTAACCCTCCGACCAAAAACTCCTGTAACATGAAGTACTTCCTGATCTAGTACTGGCATTAACGACCGTGCACCAACCTGTTGGTTTGACTGAGTAAAGAATAGCGCTTCATGAGAGGAAGATGATGATATACTACGCAACCTCGCAACGCTCCCCTACATCAGACACATAGTGCTCATGGGAACAATCGACTCTCACTCTCGAGCTAACAGAGACAGAAACAATGATTCGTCGGTTAGCTGTTAACCATCTAAGCAACGATCGGGCACTTACTCATATATCCAAATACACTTACAGTTTTTGATATGCAGATAAGTGCTAGTGCTCTACGCTGCAACAGCTTAGATCATGGGAAAGTAGGAAAGGGATCAAAAGCCCATATTCCATCTGGGAGCAGGTCTCGAAAGAGTACTGTGTCCGGCAACACCTTTGAGCTTTTGATAGTATCAGGCCACGAGACATTAGACTCTCCGAGGGCCAGGCAGCACCTATGCGGAATGCCATGCACTGCCAGTTAGAGTGGGTCGGGGTGAAGGTTGTGCTGATACGACATATCCTGCAAGGGTAGAACGTTACTTCTATATGATACGCCAGCGGATCTCTTGCTGACATTATTTAACACTAATAGGGATGCAAAGGAGATACGAAAAAGAGAGTATTATGCGGTCCTTGGTCCTTTCTTGTCTCTTCATACAGAGCACTTTAAGCTCTATAACCATCCCCACGAAGTAACAAGAGAAATAACAGGACAATAGCCCTGATTTCCGCATTCCGACAAGGACACTAGAGTACTGACTAAACTAATACCAGTAAAATCACGGCACTAGTCTCTGCGTAGTCTCATATCCTACTTTACACCATGCTCTCTCAGTAGTCAGCACCAATTCAGGTGACCTCTTGTCCTGGGAGTGGTCGCGTCTGGTACATGTATATGTTCCATGCCAGGCCTAGCGAGGACGAACGAGCATGAGCCTGGTAGACACCTCGTCTTCAATATACACTAAGAACCACAATACTAAACTAAAAAAACAAACTAGAAAGAAGCAGATGTTCCTATTAACCAAATACTTTAAGACAAACACCGGCCGGAGAGTGACTTGTGCCGGTCGACTCATGCGCCTCTCTTCGTTTGAATTCCCATGCGTACCTCATGTGCGAGAGGGATCAAATTCGGAACGAAGAAGACAAAAGCAGCAATTAGATACCTATCCGCGTACCATGGTGCACCCAGCATCACCACCCCAGCTTGCTCTGTATCGTGTAATAAGGTACGACCTAAAGGAAGTCTCCTCCACCTTCGGCATAGTGACCTCGGACGCACGGCCTCCGAGTCGCGGGAGCATTTCCCCTCATGTACATACAAAACAAACAAAAACAAGACAAACCAAGCACATAAAGGAAGCGAAAAAGGACAGGAAGGAAGGAAGGAGGAGGAGACAGGAAGAAGACAGGAAGGAGGAAAGAAGGAGAAAAGTACCCCATTTTACTCTTCACTATATATATGAAGCAAGTCATTCATTCATTACATTCTTCTCTATTACAACTACACCTGGGGGACATTTTGGCAATATTTGGCCAAACATAAAGCACCACAACCTTCAGCCCAGCAATGGCTGGTCCTTCACTTCCAATATGCACTAGCACAAATTCACCTGGTATTTATTTAGCTCTGCTTCTAACAGCAAGAGCAAGCAGCTCAAACATGCAGCAGTTAGGGTCCTGATAAGATACATCTCAGCACAGGCACTAAGAGTGAGGAGTAACAAAGAAGTCACCAAGATGTGTAAGTAAGAAAAGCAGGATGCAGCAAAGTGTACAAAGCAAGTCTGCGAGTGGGCAGGATCCGCTGAGGCCCAGTGGGTAAGCAGGATCACACACAGGGACATGCCAAATACTTCCTTGATATGGTTTCTTTTACACTGACATATTTTAGTTTTTAATTTTAATTTATTTAATTTATTTACTTACTTACTTATTATTTGTAGATTATCAAAGACAATGTCATTACTATGTAGCCCTGGCTGCCTAGAACTCAAGATCTACCTGTCCTGCCATACTCTCTGTCTCTTAAGTGCTGAGATTAAAGGCTGTGCCATTATGGCCCGACTTACCTCTGAAATTGTCTTTTTCAATTTTTTTAATTTATTTATGTTGTATCGAATTTAACTAGTCTGCATGGCAGGTCTGTACACCCGTGCGTGCAATGCCACAGAGGTCAGAAGAGGGCGTCGGAAATTCCCCTGGAACTGACGTTTCACTGGAATTGGAGTTAAGACGGGTCTCAGCTATAGCCATGTGGGTATGCTGGGGGATCGAACCCAGAGTCCTTCGCATCAAAGATGCGAGTCAGATGCTTAACCAGTAGGGCACATGCTCTCCAGCCCCACCTCTCTGGAAATTTTTTTAAGTGATAGTAAAAGTGTTGGGAAAATCCTTTGGCCAAATATTTAACCAAAGAAACAAGAGGGTCTATTTGTCATATCTACACTGTTCCAAAGTATTTCTTTATAACAAAAGATAATGGGACAAAAACCATTTCTTTTTTTCTTATTTTATTTAATTTTTATTTATTTTTTGTTATGTTATATTTGAAATTGGTTATGGTCATGCAATGTTTATGATGTCTGTGTCACCCAGTGTCGTGTGCAATGTAGCGTCAGGGTCAGAAGAGGGTCTCGGATCTCCCACTGGAACTTGAGGTCTCCTGGAATTGGAGTTATAGACGGTCTTAGCCACCATGTGGGTCTGGGAGTTGAACCAGGGCCTCTGCAAAAGCAGTCGGGCCTCTTAACCGCTAGGCTATCTCTCCCAGCCCCCCCTTTTTTTTCTAATCAACTTAAAACCAGGGCTAAGGGTGCAGCTCAGTTGGCAGAACACTTGCCTGGCATGCTATCAGGTCTTTAACACCTAATACCAAATGTCTCTCTGCTGCTGTGTGTTGTTGTGTGTGTTGTCGACGCTTGTGTTTGTGTTGTGTGTGTGTCTGTGTCTGTGTCTGTGTCTGTGTCTGCATGCAGGATAGCTTTAGTTGTCAAGTTGACACACCTGGGTAAAGGGAATCTTTCAACTGAGAAATTTCCTCTATTGGATTGGCCTGTGGCCATGTCTGTGGGGTATATTCTTAATTGGTAAGTAATGTGGGAGGACCCAGCCCACTGTGGGTAGCCATCCCTGGGCAAGTGGTCTTGTGTTGTATAAGAAACAGACCTGAGCAGGCTGTGTGGTGCACTACCTTTAATCTAGCACTCAGGGGGCAGAAGCAAGAGGATCAAAAGTTCAAATCCAGCCTGGGCAACCTAGCAAGACCCTGTCTCAAAAAAAAAAAACAGCTGGGGCTACAAGGAGACACCATAGTTTTAAAGACCAAAAAGAAAAAAAAAAAAAAAAAAAAAACATCTGTTGAAGCAGCACAGACCAGAGGAGCATGCCAGTAAGTAGCACTCGTCCACGGTCTGTGCTCCATATTTCCTCCCTGAGTTCCTGCTTGGCTGCCCTTGAAGATGAACTGTGCTATAAGCCAAAATCAAGCCCTTATTCCCATTTGGTTTTTGTCAGGTATTTTTATCACAGCAATAGAAAGCTAACTAGAATACCTGGTTGTGTCAGAATGTGTGTGTGCATGTGTCTCTCTGTGTGTGACTGTATCTGTGTCTATGTCTGCCTCTGTGTGTCTGTGTCTCTATCTGTATCACAGCACACTTTATCTTCCCCCCAAGCTATATTTGCAAGCTGGTAAGACACAAGGAGCACAACGTATAACTCTGCTGGAGTCCAAGTGTTTGTTGTCACACCTACACCACAGCGGAGCTGGGAGACACCACCCCTCTGGCCTCAGTACCAATATCACCTTCTAGACTTCAGTTTCCATGCTGGTACAGTAATGCTTGTGTACATGGGAGGCAGATGGTGTTGGATCATTCTACAACTATGATTTGAAGTAACACAACTTCCACATACATGTTTAGAAGAAAACTCAATCCATAAGTACGAACAGGCTCAGGCTGCTGCTATGCTGTTTTTCTGAAATCTGAAGAACCACAGAACAAACAGCCACAGCTATGCACAGAAGCAGCACAGCATTTTCACTGCTGTTGCTGCAGTAGTAGCAAGGATGCTGGAACCCAGGGGCTGTTATAATAGCCCCCAGGACAGAAACTATTGTTGAGCCACACCCTTCAGTCCCAATTTTAGCGTGTGTCACAGGGCTGAAAAGGTATTAATCTGTTCAAACCAAAAGAATAAAATTCTGCTCTTCACACATCCTTACCCCAACCCGCTTCCTTGATGACCTCAAGACCCCGGATCAGAAACTGGAGGCAATGCTTATGTCCTGCCCTGCCCCTGCCCTTGACCCCTGCCCTTGCGTCCTCTCCTGAGCTTCGGAGAGAAAAAAAAAAAAGAATTAAAATTCTCTAGTTTATTTCATCCCTAATAAAGGAATCTCAGTTTCTAAAATTCTTATTTCATTGTGCTCTATAAGGGCCACAAGTAGGAACATCGATATCCCTGAGATGGCTGTGGGTACTGACTTCTGGGCGGGCCACCATAGACATCATTGGCCCTGAGATGTGCTGTGGTCTGACTTCTGGGCAGGCCACAATAGGAACATCATGCCCTGAGTTGTGCTGTGGTCTGACTTCTGGGCGGGCCACAATAGGAACATCACGCCCTGAGATGTGCTGTGGTCTGACTTCTGGGCAGGCCACAATAGGAACATCACGCCCTGAGATGTGCTGTGGTCTGACTTCTGGGCAGGCCACAATAGGAACATCATGCCCTGGAAGATGTGCTGTAGGTCCTGACTTCTGGGGAGGCCCCACAAGGGAGAGACATGCCAGACCTGAAGATGTGCTGATGCACGTCCTGATTCTGGCGGGACGGCCACAATTTAAGAACATCCACATGCCCTGAGATGTGCTGTTGTCTGATTCTGGGCGGGCCACAATAGGAACATCCACGCCCCGAGATGTGCTGTGGTCTGACTTCGCTGGGCAGGCCACAATAGGAACATCATGCCCTGAGATGTGCTGTGGTCTGACTTCTGGGCAGGCCACAATAGGAACATCATGCCCTGAGATGTGCTGTGGTCTGACTTCTGGGCAGGCCACAATAGGAACATCATGCCCTGAGATGTGCTGTGGTCTGACTTCTGGGCAGGCCACAATAGGAACATCATGCCCTGAGATGTGCTGTGGTCTGACTTCTGGGCAGGCCACAATAGGAACATCATGCCCTGAGATGTGCTGTGGTCTGACTTCTGGGCAGGCCACAATAGGAACATCATGCCCTGAGATGTGCTGTGGTCTGACTTCTGGGCAGGCCACAATAGGAACATCATGCCCTGAGATGTGCTGTGGTCTGACTTCTGGGCAGGCCACAATAGGAACATCATGCCCTGAGATGTGCTGTGGTCTGACTTCTGGGCAGGCCACAATAGGAACATCATGCCCTGAGATGTGCTGTGGTCTGACTTCTGGGCAGGCCACAATAGGAACATCATGCCCTGAGATGTGCTGTGGTCTGACTTCTGGGCAGGCCACAATAGGAACATCATGCCCTGAGATGTGCTGTGGTCTGACTTCTGGGCAGGCCACAATAGGAACATCATGCCCTGAGATGTGCTGTGGTCTGACTTCTGGGCAGGCCACAATAGGAACATCATGCCCTGAGATGTGCTGTGGTCTGACTTCTGGGCAGGCCACAATAGGAACATCATGCCCTGAGATGTGCTGTGGTCTGACTTCTGGGCAGGCCACAATAGGAACATCATGCCCTGAGATGTGCTGTGGTCTGACTTCTGGGCAGGCCACAATAGGAACATCATGCCCTGAGATGTGCTGTGGTCTGACTTCTGGGCAGGCCACAATAGGAACATCATGCCCTGAGATGTGCTGTGGTCTGACTTCTGGGCAGGCCACAATAGGAACATCATGCCCTGAGATGTGCTGTGGTCTGACTTCTGGGCAGGCCACAATAGGAACATCATGCCCTGAGATGTGCTGTGGTCTGACTTCTGGGCAGGCCACAATAGGAACATCATGCCCTGAGATGTGCTGTGGTCTGACTTCTGGGCAGGCCACAATAGGAACATCATGCCCTGAGATGTGCTGTGGTCTGACTTCTGGGCAGGCCACAATAGGAACATCATGCCCTGAGATGTGCTGTGGTCTGACTTCTGGGCAGGCCACAATAGGAACATCATGCCCTGAGATGTGCTGTGGTCTGACTTCTGGGCAGGCCACAATAGGAACATCATGCCCTGAGATGTGCTGTGGTCTGACTTCTGGGCAGGCCACAATAGGAACATCATGCCCTGAGATGTGCTGTGGTCTGACTTCTGGGCAGGCCACAATAGGAACATCATGCCCTGAGATGTGCTGTGGTCTGACTTCTGGGCAGGCCACAATAGGAACATCATGCCCTGAGATGTGCTGTGGTCTGACTTCTGGGCAGGCCACAATAGGAACATCATGCCCTGAGATGTGCTGTGGTCTGACTTCTGGGCAGGCCACAATAGGAACATCATGCCCTGAGATGTGCTGTGGTCTGACTTCTGGGCAGGCCACAATAGGAACATCATGCCCTGAGATGTGCTGTGGTCTGACTTCTGGGCAGGCCACAATAGGAACATCATGCCCTGAGATGTGCTGTGGTCTGACTTCTGGGCAGGCCACAATAGGAACATCATGCCCTGAGATGTGCTGTGGTCTGACTTCTGGGCAGGCCACAATAGGAACATCATGCCCTGAGATGTGCTGTGGTCTGACTTCTGGGCAGGCCACAATAGGAACATCATGCCCTGAGATGTGCTGTGGTCTGACTTCTGGGCAGGCCACAATAGGAACATCATGCCCTGAGATGTGCTGTGGTCTGACTTCTGGGCAGGCCACAATAGGAACATCATGCCCTGAGATGTGCTGTGGTCTGACTTCTGGGCAGGCCACAATAGGAACATCATGCCCTGAGATGTGCTGTGGTCTGACTTCTGGGCAGGCCACAATAGGAACATCATGCCCTGAGATGTGCTGTGGTCTGACTTCTGGGCAGGCCACAATAGGAACATCATGCCCTGAGATGTGCTGTGGTCTGACTTCTGGGCAGGCCACAATAGGAACATCATGCCCTGAGATGTGCTGTGGTCTGACTTCTGGGCAGGCCACAATAGGAACATCATGCCCTGAGATGTGCTGTGGTCTGACTTCTGGGCAGGCCACAATAGGAACATCATGCCCTGAGATGTGCTGTGGTCTGACTTCTGGGCAGGCCACAATAGGAACATCATGCCCTGAGATGTGCTGTGGTCTGACTTCTGGGCAGGCCACAATAGGGACATCATGCCCTGAGATGTGCTGTGGTCTGACTTCTGGGCAGGCCACAATAGGGACATCCATGCCCTGAGATGTGCTGTGGTCTGACTTCTGGGCGGGCCACAATAGGAACATCATGCCCTGGGCAGGGCAGGTAGACAAAGCTCTTAGAACTGGTGCAAACTGCCAACAACGCAGAAATCAGGAGTAAGATCAGCAGGCGAACCATAGCTAGAAACTGCTGCCTGCTGCATCATCCCAAAACAGTAACTTTACCAATTCTTAGCCATTCTGTAAACCTACAGTTGTTCAGACACAGAGAGAATTCTGTGCAGGTCAGAAATGGCACATTGAATATCTTGTATGGTATGTGAGTGCCAGGGAAAGGCAGGTGCCGATATTTATTTTTCTGTTCATTTGCATCAATAGATTATCTGTCCCTTTATCTCTGTTCTCTTTGGACTGAGTGGAAGCTACAGGAGAAGGAGGCCAAGTATATTTAATATTTCAAACCAAACAAGTTATTTGCTTAAGATGGTTTGGCCAGCCTCATCATGCTTGGCACTGACACCCAGCCTGGCAGTTCCAGGAGGAATTAAAAACCAGTTTTAATGGGTGCTATATTCCAATCCCTACTAATACACGGAGGGTTACTGGCCAACTTCTTCACATAAGGCAGGAGGGAGGGTGTGTGTATGTGTGAAGATGTGTGTGTGCACCCATGTGCATGTATGGAGAGATTGCAGGCAGAGTGGCCACAGATGCTTTCCTTTTGAGCAGCTTTTTTTCCTTAATAGGGAGCAGGGCTGTGGCTACTCACCATCCTCGTAAGCTGCCACCGCCAGTGAGCTGTTGATCCTCACAAAGGACACATATGGCTGCATTCCAGGCTCATCCTCCTCAGACTCTGATTCCAGGAAGGGGGCCATGTAGTCCCAGGTGCGGGTGTCCCACACCCTCACATCCCCTGATGTGTATCTGGAAAAGAAGAGTACACTTGGTTCCAAAGTGGAACTGAAGAGAAAACAGGAGCCTTCAAACAACAGAGCAGGGGCTGCCGGGCAAGGTGGGGCTGCTGGGCAAGGTGGGCTGCCGGACAAGGTGGGGCTGCCGGGCAAGGTGGGCTGCCGGGCAAAGTGGGCTGCCAGGCAAGGTGGGCTGCCGGGCAAGGTGGGCTGCCGGACAAGGTGGGGCTGCCGGGCAAGGTGGGCTGCCAGGC
>VZQC01015623.1:63646-246639 GCA_009823505.1 Rhizomys pruinosus
CGATATTTATTTTTCTGTTCATTTGCATCAATAGATTATCTGTCCCTTTATCTCTGTTCTCTTTGGACTGAGTGGAAGCTACAGGAGAAGGAGGCCAAGTATATTTAATATTTCAAACCAAACAAGTTATTTGCTTAAGATGGTTTGGCCAGCCTCATCATGCTTGGCACTGACACCCAGCCTGGCAGTTCCAGGAGGAATTAAAAACCAGTTTTAATGGGTGCTATATTCCAATCCCTACTAATACACGGAGGGTTACTGGCCAACTTCTTCACATAAGGCAGGAGGGAGGGTGTGTGTATGTGTGAAGATGTGTGTGTGCACCCATGTGCATGTATGGAGAGATTGCAGGCAGAGTGGCCACAGATGCTTTCCTTTTGAGCAGCTTTTTTTCCTTAATAGGGAGCAGGGCTGTGGCTACTCACCATCCTCGTAAGCTGCCACCGCCAGTGAGCTGTTGATCCTCACAAAGGACACATATGGCTGCATTCCAGGCTCATCCTCCTCAGACTCTGATTCCAGGAAGGGGGCCATGTAGTCCCAGGTGCGGGTGTCCCACACCCTCACATCCCCTGATGTGTATCTGGAAAAGAAGAGTACACTTGGTTCCAAAGTGGAACTGAAGAGAAAACAGGAGCCTTCAAACAACAGAGCAGGGGCTGCCGGGCAAGGTGGGGCTGCCGGGCAAGGTGGGCTGCCGGACAAGGTGGGGCTGCCGGGCAAGGTGGGCTGCCGGGCAAGGTGGGCTGCCGGGCAAGGTGGGCTGCCGGGCAAGGTGGGCTGCCGGGCAAGGTGGGGCTGCTGGGCAAGGTGGGCTGCCAGGCAAGGTGGGCTGCCAGGCAAGGTGGAGCTCCTGTGGCCCTTTGGATAACAGAAAGCTGTGAATATGACTCACAGCGCAATTCTAACAACTTCCTAAACTGCAGAAACTACAGTAAGAATTGGGCAGAGACCAAAGTTCCCCTTTGCATGTGTTCCATAAGTTCTCTTCTCCAGAGATCATAAGCAGAAACATGGGTAAGCAGTAGTATTTACACACAAACATACATGTGTGGCTAAGACACTAAGAACTCATAGTCCTACAGGCTCAGGCTTCCCTAATACTTCACCCATACAGCAGAACTAACTGAATAAAGTCCCTAAAGACTAATTGATTTGCTGAAACAATTAAATCAGCCAGGCAGTGCTGCCTTCCCATAAGGAGCTCTGGCCAAAATGTTCTCCCCACAGAAAAAGCAAGAGCACACAGCTATCTATCGACGCCAGGCAGGCCTAGGCCCTACTCAGACATGAGCCCCAAGGATACGGGTGGCCAAATGAGGAGGTGAGGCACTGCCTGCCACAAAGCACCTAAGCTCCTCATGCTCCATTCCTCAAGTCAAGCACCTAGAAGGGTGCCGGCTGAGGAGAAGCATTTCTAAGGGCCTCATGGGAAGCCCGGAGCACAGGGAAGTCGGTGCTGAGTAGGCTCAGTCTCCTGAGGTCCTGGCCACACTCCTACATGGTTTCACTGCAGAGTCAAGACCTATTTCACCACTGAAATCTACAATATGACATGTGTATGAGACAGCTACAGATCAATCTCAAGTGAGGCACCTGTACTCTGTGTGTGTGTGTGTGTGTGTGTGTGTGTGTGTGTGTTCATAGGGGAAGGGGAGAATGTGTGCATTCCATGGCATGTATGGAGGTCAGAGGACATCTTTGTGTAGTCATGTCCCTCCTGCCTTAAATGTCTTTGGAGGATAGAACTCAGGTCATCATAATTTTACAGCAAGTGCTTTTACCCACTGAGCCATCTTGCTGTCCTAAGGTGATATTTCTTAATACAACTATGAATGTTCTGATTCAAGAGCATTTTGTTTATAACATGCAGCAGCACTTCCCAAAGTATTACTCTATAGTAAATGCATATTATAGAAGCCACAAGTCTTCCTGTCCTGTCACACTAGTTCTGTAGGTTGCTGACGTTGCATATTCATTCATATATTCATATTCTCTCTCTCTCTCTCTCTCTCTCTCTCTCTCTCTCAATTCTATGTGAAAAGAAACTGTCAATTCAGAAAAGAAAGATGAAAAGGGGCTGGAAAGATGGTTCAGTGGTTAAGAGCACTGGTTACTCTTGCAGAGGACCTGAGTTTGAATCCCAGCACCCACAGGGTGGTTAACAACCATCCCTAAACTTCAATTCCAAGGAAATCGGACACCCTCTTCTGACCTCCACAGGCACAACATGATACAGGTATGCTTACATACATGCAGGCAATATACTCATGCACATTTAAAAAAAAAAAAAAAGGAAAGACGAAAAATGGCAGAGAAAAGGTAAATGAAAGACAAAGGAAATTCAGGAGACCAGTACACAGCAAAGAAATGTATTTGCTCCCACTAGCCTGGGCTAGTCTGTTTCTTTTTTTTTTAATTTTTTTTTTATTACTTTATTTATTTTATTTCTGTATGTGTATGAATGTACTGTCTGCATGCAAGTGTGTGCACCCGTGTCGTGCAACGCCGCGGAGGTCAGAAGAGGGTCTCGGATTCCCCTGGAACTGGAGTTCTCCTGGAATTGGAGCCCCAAACGGTTCTCAGCCACCATGTGGGTGCTGGGGATCGAACCCGGGTCCTCTGTAAGAGCGGTCGGCGCTCTTAACCACTAGGCCATCTCTCCAGCCCTAGTCTGTTTCTTACTATGCATTTCACATCTATGGGCTTCAAGCTGCTCTCCATGGTGCCCCCTTGAGGCCACAGTGGGAGGAGCAGGATGTGGAAGACTGGCTCATAGGGACTGCCTAGCTTGCTGGCTCTCCAGAGTTCTAAGGCAAACCAACAAAAACCAAGAAAAACACACTTTAACTTCTGAACCACAAAGACATGAACTGTGAAATACAAGTTGCTGATGCCTTCTCATTAAGGAAGCAGAGGGGAGAGGGCACTTTGCTAAACATCTGAAAATGGCGAGGGTCTTTCCCTGTGGGAACTTGTCATGCTTCAACTCTGCATGCTAAGACAAATGTGTGCTCCCCTCCCAAGGATACCAGCCTCAATAGCCTCTTCACAAAACTCCACTTTTGTCAGTGGTATAACCAGTCCCAGATCACCAGGCCCTTCCAATGCCTTCTACACCATGTCCCAGCACCAAGCCTCTTTCTCTTCACATTCCCAGAGAACATCCTCGGCTCTCTGGCTCTCCCACCTGCTGACAAGCCAGAACATTCCAAACTCCAGTTCCTGAGCTCCCAAGCCCTTCAGCAAACACTGCCATGCCTGACCCTGTCACCGGGCATACCCTCACCAAGAGCAGCCTTGCTGGCAGCCTGTTCATGGCAGGCATGTCGTGACCACTAACTGTTCATCTCCTTTTCTGTAAGTCAGAGCTGGGGCTGGCACACAGCTCTCTCTAATGCCTCACTCAGTCAGACTGCAACAGCTCTCAGACACCTACGAAACCCCTGCCAAGCTTCGCTCTGACTATCTTACTGAAGTTTCAAGCTCAAGGCCTCTCTTGAGCACCCCTCCCTGCACCAAGCTGCTACCACTCCCCCCACACAAGCCCTCTTCTCTCACACAAGCCAACCTCTAGACAAGTTTCCTAATGCTTTTTCCTCTGACTTGGTCCACCCAGGCACAGCAGAGTAGCTGTGTTCTCATGCCCCTCCCTTGGGCCAGCACAGGCCTCCATAGGCCTCCACTTCCCCAGCTTTGCTGATTGACTACTATGTCCTCTATCTGAACAAACACCATGTTCCATCTAGGCAGACCTCATCTCACCTGAGCTATAAAGTCTTGCTCTGGCCTCCATCTCTGAGGCTCTGACAACTAATGCCAAAAACAAGTTAGTGTCTGGAAAGGCAGTGCCCTTGAAGGCTGCCCAGTACCCCTTATTACTCCCTCTACCTTCTGGCGCTACTGGGAGTGAGGCACCCAGAACATACCAATACACAACAGACTTCTATGTTCACTTCCTAACAGACTCAACTATAGCTTTAGGAAATATCAGGCAAACCCAATTATTTCCACAAATGTGAATTTTTCTATAGCCAGCCACTTAGATCAACTCATCTTCATGGCCAAAGAGCATGAGAATCACATCAAGGTTTTGCTCCAAACTGATTCAGGAAGAAAAGCACAACTGTCTCGTCTATTGAAGAAAACAGAGAATAAATTTCACCTTTAAGGAGCTACAGATTCTCTGCGTAGCAGGCTCTGGGAGCCATAGGGAAAGGACAATGCTAACAGGGCATGGTACTGGTGAACTCACGCTAAATACAGGTGTTTTCATAAGTGTAGAATGCTGGTTGGGGCAGAGTTAACTGGACCAAATCCTAACCGTGGTCTACGTGCTCTTATGCATACTGACCAGAAGCAAGAGCAGGTATCTGAGGTAGGAAAGGTTGGTTTTCCTCCAGGGTGCCAAATGCCCTTATTGATGCTTAATAACAATTACACTCAACCAATTAAGATACCACTATGACAGTTGCTTTGTCTGGAAGCCTTTGGACCTCAATGCTGATGGCTCTCTAGTTAGTGTGCATGCAATGTACAAGTACAACAGCTACGGGTTAGCTGACCTATGACACAGAACTGAAGTCACAGCCTTTTCCTAAAAGCGAGGGAGAATATGGCCCAGCTGTGTGAGGGCCAGGGAAGCTGTGTGCATTTCCAATCTTTCCATGCCTGGCAAGAAATTACATCTAAATAAATAGCTCAGACAATGAAGCTGATTTTTTATTGTTGTTGAAATAATAGAATTAGCCCCTCTCCCAAGCTCAGCCCCACAGCACACCAGAGCAGGTGGCAATTTAAAGTGACTTGCCACCAGAATCCCCTCATCAGTACACAAGCTTCCAATGGGAGATACATTGCTTATTTGGACAAAGAGGCCAGAAGAAAAGGAGGGAAGATACACTGCCCCAGTCAGTGTGACCTTTCACCTTTCTTCCAGTGTGACACCTACCTGCAGGTTCCATTTGTTTTGTAGTGCCAGCTCTTAGTCACTAAGAACAAATGTGTTCATAGCTCTCATGAGTAACCTGGACAACCTGAGAGGGGTTTTGATTGAAGAAGGCTGAGGAGCAGGGTTAAGTGTTTACCCAAGGTCACAAGAAACATTTTAGAGTCCGAGTTGGGATCAAAAGATGCCCCAGATTCTCCTCAGTCTGCTGCTTAGCCAAGAAGCTGCCCTTTCTCATGAAATGGCAATCTCTTTAAACAAATACTGCTTTTAAGAACTATTTCCATTTAAGGCAAATGGACAGAATTTATTGTTTCCAATACCATGCTCGGGCTGTGGGGACACAGCCTCTGACCCTTGCCCATCAGCTCTACCACTGTATTTCACTGTCAGTGAGGGGGCCAGCAGCAAAAGCTCCAGAAGTGGTAACAGGACATGGGACTGGGCGGTCCAAGCCTGCTTCCACACCTAGGCAGAAACATAAGAAAGTTAGTGAACTTCATCCTCAGGAGTATGCTTGTGCTCCCCCTCCACCTATAAAGTCCCTACTCTATTATCAGGCTACTGTGTGTGAAATCCAACAGCTTGGGAGTGATGTCGAGAGCAGGTGGCACTCTGAGGACTCTGACACTATATTCCTCCCAGCTGCCATCATTATTAATGACCGAGTTTGGCTAGGAGTGTGGAAGGACAGCCCCTGCCCCATCAGATACTCCTGGCCAAGTGCTGGCCACTCTTTGGAGCCAGCTCAGAAGCTATTTCCCGAGGGCCTGGCCTCACGCTAGGCCTGTCTGAGGTGCCTCTCCCTGGGGTTAGGTGCCCTGCTCCCCTACCGAAGCATTTCTCTTTCTGTTCTGTACCCACCAGCAGTCATAGTCTTTGTTGGCTTATGAACTTAAGCATAAGGAGTGTGTGTGTTGGGGTCTACTCATGCTGACTAGTACTTGAAGGAAGGGATCTACTGACTTCAGCCTGGAAACTCAAGTGGCTGCAAGCCTGCTGAGCAACTCAACTTGGCAAGGGTCCCTAAAGGTATAGCACCCACATGCCAAGAAATATTTACACCCTTAATGTGTAGAGGTTTTAAGAACTATTTGCTTGTTCCATGCTTTCTGAAGTAATACCAAAGACTACAAATCAATAGAACCAAGAGTATTTACTATTTTCTGTGAAACATGACTGTGCTGTATTATGCAATTAACAAAATGAACTCAGTCCCACAGTGCAGCTGCTCTGTGGAAATGCACTACAGCAAACATCAAGTGAAGCTTAAGGCGCATCAATTGAAAAATAATGAACATCTTAATGGACCTTACGAGATACATGCACTATACACTGAAAACTGCTTTCCATACATCTTGGTTAATGACAATCGATAGAGCTAGAGTCAATGGTGATTATGCAGAGTTATTGGAGCTGTTGGCCCTTCCCAGTATTCCTTGGAGAAGCAGAGATGGATAAATGCAGCCATGAGTTCACCAGTATTTATTAAGGATATTCTGGAGCTCCTTCATTAAAGATGTAATAAATGTGATGCTCTCCTCTAGTTGCTTATCAATATCTTACCTCAGACTTACTTACTAGAAGAGCATGCATACCTCATGGCAGAAAATAAATAAATTTCCAAGTATTTTAAAAAAGAGGTCCCTCGTGAGTAATGATCAAATTCCTTATGGGAAGCAGCCCAGTGTCATAACAGGCAGCAGCACAAAATCTATACAAGGGAAGGCTGAAAAGGAAGCTGCAAGGACAAGCTTTCTGAACAGAGAGAGCTGGAAAGCATGTCCCAGGTTAAGTCTAGTGAGGTGACATCCATCTAATACGACTCATTGCTAGTCGTTACTGACAAAGCCCCTGATATCTCAAGGCCCTCAGAGCGATGCACAGGAATTACTACAATCCAGCTTCTCGCCTAACCAGCAGAACAGTGGCAACACCACGCCTGAGAACTTCAGTTCCTGAACAGAAAACATTTTAAAATTCAGGCCAAATACAGGCTGTTCCAGATCAGATCCTCTATTAATATTTGGCATGATACATGGTCAATGTAAATGTACATTTTTAATTACTAGGAAAAGTGGAAGAAAATGTCCATAAAATACACTGTTTCCTTAGATCAGTATGCTTACACTACTATTTTCCAACTGTCTTTAGTTGAAAATAGTAAAAGTGTATGAGGTGAACAGCAGTAAGAATAGGCCCATATGGCAAGGCTCAAAGGCTAAAGTAGACACTCTAGGCTTGCTTCATGTGGGAACTATCTCGACTCTGATGCCTGGGCTCTGTGGGCAGACAGACCTGCTGCTGATAAAATGGATCTGCACCAGGCTCCCCTGGCAACCCAAGCACAGCCAGGGCTCACCTGGAGGCCACAGAGGTATGGTGTGTTTTGTTAGGTATCTGTCCAATGCACTTGCCTCAAACAGAGACAGACAGAATGGGACAGCTGAATCATTTTTAGAGAAATGAGAAAGCAACATTTTGCAGCATTATTGATACGGTTTTCCCTTCAGCCCCATTTGGCAGAGAAGAAACCTGGATATGCAGTAGCTATTTCTTCCAAGAAAGGCAGAACTGTGCAGTGTGGCAGTGGGGACAAAGGGAAGTGCTGGTCAGACTGCAAAGTCCCTTAGCATATGAAGGAGATGAATATTTTTTAGATCAAAAGTAGAGAAGCGGTCCTCTAATGTGAACAGAAAAAAGTATGCTTCCTGGTACAAACAGCGATGCTTCTGCCATGTAATGGAAGGGGGCTGCCATGCACCATTGCCACACTCACTCACTCACAGGCCTCCATAAGAGCTTTCAGCGAGCCTAATGGCAGCAGAGCTGCACTAGGCCTCTAAGAAGCCAGGAGCTGCCTTTCTCACCAGACCCCACCTGGAAGGCTGTGCACTAGGTGGCTCTCCTACACTGCTCACAGCAAACTCTACCTGGCCTGTGCATTGGGTCTGGTGGTGTGACCTTTCTGAACCCATGATGTCATCTGTTTGTAACTCTGAACTTCCAGCGTGCCACTGGGGAGAAGAAAGGTCCAAGTATCACAAACAGGGATGTTGTCAGCCTTTACTTCTATTATTTTCCTCAGTGATATGCATGTGTTATTTTCTTGTGTGTGTGTGTGTTTGTGCACACCTGGTACCTCATGTTCTCTAGGCAAACACTCTACTAGTACACCTCTAGCTCTAACATATAATTTTTAAGAACATTCTAAAATTGTAAGAATTTCCACAACCAAAAGTCAAATTTTAAAAAGAGATAAAACAAGACATATTTCCTGACCCCTTGGCAACCAGATTTCTAGACAACAAACCTAAAACACAGGTCAAACACACATGAAGTCTGGCTAGCACTGCAGGAGGATCACCAGATTAGAGAAAAAAAAATGTAGACCAACACTGATCTTGGCAAGAGAACAGATGCCTTATTTGGTGGAGGCTGGTGCCTTCTCAATACAAGTTTCCCTAAGAAATAGGATGCTTTAACCAAGAGCAGTCAGCAATTCCCCTCTGCTAGTCCAGCTGAAGGAGCTTCAGCTGACCCCCACATTTTCTCAAATGCTGCAATCAAGGCAGAGTGACCTAGTGAGACTCGGGAAGGCAGGAGAAGGGCCAGTGGCTCGACTTAGGCTCTTCACTCCATGCTCACTCTCTGAGCTTCCGGGATGCTGGGTTCAGGTAGGATCATGGGACATGCCTAATACATGCTTGCTCCATCACAAGGGGTGGTCAGCTGATCAAACTGCCAACAGGAAGTCACTGGCTCTCCAACCAGAAAGTCACAGAGGCCTGCAATGTTTCTGGCACTGATAAAAGTAGGGAAGTGTTATTTAGGAACAAGCTTGAGGGATGGTGTGAGGACTCTACAAAGTTACACTGGAAAAAAGTTGAGGGCTAACAAAGTATTGTGAAATAGTTTCTTAATCTGGAATATCATATAAATTCATTCCTCTAAATCAAATAATTCTACTTAAGAGACTTTAGCCTGGGCTAGAGAGATGCCTCAGTGATTAAGAGCACCAACTGCTCTTGCAGAGGACCCTAGTTCAATTCCCAGCACCCACATGGCAGCTAAGAACCGTCTTTAACTCCAGTTCCAGGAGACTCCAACACCCTCTTCTGACCTCCGCTGCATTGCACAACACAGGTGCACCAACCTACATGCAGACAGTACATTCATACACATTAAAAAAAAGAGAGAGAGAGACAGACTCTAGCCTAGGAAAATAGTAACACGAGAATAATGGAAAAACTTTTTAACCCTACACACTTATGTGGAATTGAAAGTTTCTACAACAGGCCGAGTGTGGTGGCATACACATTTAATCCCCGGACTTCGGAGGCAGAGATTCTCTATGAGATAGAGGCCAGCCTGATCTACAGAATAAGTTCCAGGCCAGCTGTAGCTAATAGGGACAGCCTGTCTCTAAAACAAACAAACAAACAAACAAACAAACAGTTTCTACAATGGCCTGTGTTTTATAATTTTTAATTTTTTTATTTTCATTTTATTTATTTTCATATGTGTATGAATTTATTGTCTGTATGCAGGTTGGTGCAAAGTATCTGTAGTACCAAAACAGAAAAATTTGCAAGCCTCTCTACATAAAATATTCCTACCATTATACAGGCATACGCTACAAAGCAACTTTCTAGGAAACAGCAGGTCCACGTACAACTGTGGTCCTATGAGATTATACAGCCTAGTGACATCACAGACATCTTAATTTTTCTCCATATATATTCTATGATGTTATCATCAACTGACTTCTTAGAACTTCTTCTCATTGCTAGCGGGATAACTGCCTAAGACAACAGGAAGTAACTTTAATGTCTACTATTGGGGCAATAATGAGGATTATAACTATTCAAAGAACTTTGTAACAAATCAAAGTAATGAAAAGTAACATGTACAAAAACAATCTGTTTAGTGAGGAGAAAAAAGTAAAAACATGTAACAAGCTATGGCTGTACTATATAAAAATAGAGAGAGAGAAACAGCCTGGGACCCAAGCCACACACCCCAGAAACAGTCACAGGGCAAACTGTGGGACATGGTGGAGTTAGGTGGTGGACTTCACTCCACTTTCTGACATTTTTGCAAAAATAACAGATTGGACTACGCATGGTAGCACACACCTTTAATTCCAGCACTCAGGAGGCAGAGGCAGAGACAGATGAATCTCTGTGAGTTTGAGGTCAGCCTGGTCATGAGTTCTAGGCCAGCCAGGGCTACATAGTAAGACCTACGTCAAAACAAAAACATGGCTTTTTTAGCTTATTTATTTATTTATTTATTTATTTAGCTTTTTGAGATAGGGTCTCCCTGTAGTTCCAGCTGGCCTAGAACTCACTGCGTAGACCAGGCTGGCCTTGAACTCACAGAGATCCACTTGCCTCTACCTTCCAAGCGCTAGGATTAAAGGCATGTGTCACCATGCTGAGCTTCATTAACTTTTTTAAAAAGAAAAGATGCTCCCATACAAGAAAAATCCAAATGATGCTGTGACAGACAAGCTTTTAGAGGAAAAGACAGCTCTGCCTGTGGGTGGCACAGCACCATTAAGCAGCAGACACAATGTGTCCATCTTGGCTCTGAGCCTGCTAGCTCCTCTTTACATGGATGTCCTGAGACTGGATCCTCACTGAAGCCTCTTCAAGGTTAAAATTGTATCATTTTTAAGTTGGAAAAACTAAGAACTCAAAACAGACAGGGAAAACAGGTATTACTCTGATTTTCCAAAGACAATGTAGTGTAGAAAAAAGAGAGAACATCTATAATTGAATTTTGGTGCTTACTCCATAAAAAAAAAACAAAACAAAAAAAAACAACCTATATATAAGCACTACAGAGCATATAACAGAATACTATATACTATACACCACCCCCCAGCTTAACAATGCTATATACCCTTTCCAGTTTAACAGAATACTATATACTACCCCAAGTTTAACAGAATACTATACACCACCCCCAGTTTAACAGAATACTATATACCAACCCCAGCTTAACAGAACAGTATCCATGACCACCCCCCATTTTAATAAAAGATGCTTACAAATGACTGGAAAGAGCACTCAAGCTGCAAAGGTAAAAGTTCTTTCTACATCTCGATGAGACAACAAGGCTCCATGATTATATGCTCTGTATGCTCAGTCATCTCCCCACTCATGATGAGAAGAGCAGACATCGGGAAGGGAGTAGTTATTAGGCAAGAGTGCTTTAGAACATCAGAGGGGAGACAAAACTTATCAGGCCTTCAAGAATGGGAAGAAAGGGGGCTGAAGAGATGGTTCAGTGGTTAAGAGCACTGGCCATTTTTGCAGAAGAGCAGAGTTTGAATCCCAGAACCCACATGGTAGCTACAACCATCTATAACTCCAGTTCCAGGGGATTTGATGCCCTCTTCTGTCCTCTGTGGGTACTGCATGACATGGTGCACTTATACATTAATACACATAAAATAATGAATAAAAAAGAAACAAAAAAGCCAAAACACATTACAAAGGCGGGAGCCAAGTTTCTTTGTAGGGTTTTGAGAATGTTCTAGAATTAGTTGTGTCAGCTACACTGTTGTGAACTTACTAAAGAAATAATCACTGGATTTTATACTTCAAAGAGTGAATGTTATGGTATATTACATCTCAATTTTTAAAAAGATGTGGTCAGTTACTAAATAGAATAGTGTTAGGGAAACCCAATGTGCACTTGAAGAGAGTCATGAGGGAGAAGGAAGGTTAGTAACGAACTTCAAGGAACTCCGAACATCAGAAAAGGCAACTGGCAATCACTCCTGAGACAGGAAAGAACACGAGGCCAGAGGAAAGGAGTGTAGCAAGCTTTATGACTGTGTGTGTACATGGTTGGCCCAGCTCGAGTGAGTGGCCACTGCATCCACATGATTCAAGGTCACTCTGGTTCTGTGAAAAGAAAATTAAGGAGGAACCAGGACTGGGTCAGTCATGGCTCTAATTGCCATAGAGTCAGCCTGTGCAACCAACCAAAGTCAAATTCGTTTACACAGAGAACAAGAAAGCTAAGCAGAGACAGGAGGCTCTGCAAGTCTGCTCTCCATTTTATTAAATATATTTTATTTATGTATTTCGCGTGTGGGTGTTTTGTCTGCATGTATGTAAGTATACTACATGCATGCAATGCCTATAGAAGCCAGAAGAGGGTGTCAGATCCTCTGGAACTGGAGTTACAGGTGGTTGTTAAGTGTCAAGTGGATGCTGGGAACTGAATTCAGGTCCTCTGCAAGAGTAGCAAGGACCCTTAGCCAGTGAGCCATCTCTCCATCTTTACATGAATATATTTAACAGGCTTAAATGTGAAACTGACTCACAGTTACATGAAATCAAGCCTCTAATGAGGTTCTATTTGTATAAAACAAAGAGAAAAGAAAAGGGAAGAACAAGAAGCAGCACAAGAGAAAGCAGGTAAACCAGCACTATGTCTTTAAGAGCTCCTTGGAGATGCAGGACTGCAAAAGGCCTGGAGAATACAGCATTGATTGGGAATGAGGTAACCACAAACACCGCTGTCTCAAATGAAAAGGGATTCAAGAGCTGACCCAGAAAACAAGCATCGTAACCGCCAGATAAAATTTTAATGATAAACACAAGATGCTCTACATACAAGCAAGATTGAAAGATGGAGCTAAGCCATCAACACAAGGTTCTCTCAGAAGAGAAGTCGTAAGTAGCCTCTCTGACCCACAGCTCGAGTTTCATAGAATCGATCCCCAGAACCCTGGCATCACTGGGCTTTTGGTGGCCTAGAGTTGAGCAGATCCCCAGGGAGAAGGAGGCAGGGGAGGGGGCCACCAGCTGGTCTCAGAGCTGACAGCCTGCCTCTCCTTTCAGGGCTCCATGTCCAAAGCAGAAACGCCTAACTGGCTCTGAGGAGGAAGGGCTGCCTGTGTTCTGGTCTCTTAGGGCTCTCTGAGTCCAGTCTCAGCATCCTGGCCTCCAGCATCTTCTTAAAGTGGTGCAGCATGCTTTGAAGTATGACTGATATAAACCCTAATCCTCAGACAAGGGCAGAAGCACCCTTCCCATCAGCAATTCAGAGGACCATACCTCAGCAGACAAACTGGAAGCTTGATGGGGTACTAGGAAAGAAACAGACAGAAAGCCAGGGCTCTGGTCCACCCAAGATTAGAAACTAAGGGTTCTCTCCCGAGAAGGACATCAACCTCTGCAGTTTAGCCAGTGAACAAAAGTTGTTGTTTTTTTTAAGTTCCTCTTGGGCAGATCTCGTTTAAAATTTTTAAATGGGTCAGCAGGATGTCTCATGTCTCTGCAGACAGAGGTGACTGCCATCAAGGCTGGCAATCTGAGTTCAATCCTTGAGACCCAAATGGTGGAAGGAAAGAATCAATTCCTACTAGTTGTCCTCTGATCTCCATACATGTGCTGTGCCACACATGCACCACATATTATACACATACACACGCAAAATAAATAAAATGTAATAAAACTTTCTAAAAGATTTTTTATTACATTTTATTTATTTGGGTAGGGAACACATGTGCTACAGTGCATATGTAGCTCAGAACAACCAGTGGGAGCTGGTTTTCTCTTTCAATTAACAGACATTAAATGTGGGTTTCAGGGCTAGAACTCAGGCAGTCAGACTTGGTGGCAGTGCCTTTGGCCTCTGAGCCATCTCACCGGCCCTCACATGGTGCTCTTTAAGGAATGCTACTAGGAGGGGGAACAAAATTTAAGAAAAAGACGCAACAACTATCAACTGTTCTAAGTCCAAGGTTAGGTTCTTATTTCTAGTCTCCTCTAAGCAGGAGTCTCAAGGCAGTTCCCCACAAGGCTGATCCAGACTCAGAAGCTTCAGAGCTCTGGCTTTACTTTCTGGCATACAACTTGAGACTGAAAGTATATAAAGGTTATGGTTTGAGACTCTAGTTCATGACACCATCCTAACCAGAAGAGAAAAATCAATCTTACTATGCATTTAAGAAATGCATAAACATATCTCTGTAAACCATAAACATGAAGAATTCATGAAAGTGGTTTTTGGAATAGAAGCCAAAGGAATTTACAGATGCTAAAGTTAAACTTCTCAGCCATGGAGACACATGAGAAGCCGTGTTCTGGGCAAGTTGCATCTGCACTGTGTGGTAGGGAGGATTCTCTGTGGCCAGAGACCTTCCTCCTGATACAGGCTTCAGAATGCAAGAGCAAATAAAAACAGGACCTGCTATGCCAACATTTACTATTCTTGCTGGACCTTTTTATGTCTTCATAAACTACAAACTATCTGCCTTAATGAAAAATCTAACCCAACACTCCACAGGAATGACGTGAAAGCTAAGAAAGACCTGTGGAGACCAATGGATTGCAGACCTGCTCCATAATGTCTGTTTCCCACTACTCACTGCAGAGCTCACAAACCCTGGAATAGAACTGGCCAGAAGCATGGTAAGCGAGGAAGGCTTGTACCCAAGGGAAGCTCGGTGCTGGTGCTCAGAGGGCAGCAAGTAAGGATAAGGCCCATAGGATGAAGAACAGGAAGGGAGATGGTCTTGCTTACCCAGCGATGACTACACCATCATGAGAACGCACGTCACACAGAACAGCATACGGAATGTGCTCCAGCTCGCTCACGGCGCCTTTGCGGTTCTGTGTAAGGAAAAGGGGATGTGTTTACACTGTTCATGGGGTGGCCCAAAGACAGCGCTCATCTCTCACCTACATGCCACAGACATCTATGGCATGGACTGCTCTCAAGTCACCTGCAGATTCAGGACAAAGTGTCCATATCATGGTAAGCACGCCCAAGTCAACCCCTACAGGAAAGACACTGAACAGAACTGAGGGTGAGCCACTGGCCTGTCCTCAGGAGCTCAGGGATAGGCCAGAGACCTACCTACACAAGTATGCAGCCTCTGCCTATAGCAGGTGGAATGCCCACAGAATACTAAAAAGTTCAGTTCACAGAAGAGAAAGCATGGAGAAAAGAACTCCAAATACAGTGGAAATCCATTATAGCAAACAAAAGAACAGAGTGAAGACCAGAAGAAAAGGCAGCTCTTTTTTTTGTTTTTCAGTTTGATAAATTGAATATATATATATATATATAGATATAGATATAGTCATATTCTTTTTTTTTTGGCCATTTTTTTACAGATGTTTTGTGTATTTCATACATTATTTCTCAGTTCAATTTAGACACATTCCCCTTCCATGCCCCCCACCCCACCCCTGTTCTTACATTCTGCCATACATGTCTTGCATCTTTCTCTGTCTTTTTTTTTTCATATTTCCCCCCTTTAATTTTATATTACTTCAAAATATGCATACATATCCTCCACCCATACACCAATACTCAGCATTTCTAACTAAACCTCAGAGACTTCAGGTTTATAATCTTTGAAGAAAAGCCTAAGCTTGAATTTGAGTTGTTCCTGGGGAGAAGTGGTGGGAGGCAGAAAGAACTGAAAAGGAGAGGTGCCCTGTGTGAATTCTACATCCCTGTCACTGTAATGTATATTATGTTGATAAATGCTCACACACTGAGCTCACTGAGAAGCAGGCTGTGGAAGTGGGACTGCTTCCCCATTTCAGATCCAAGCATGTTTGTCTCAATCTCCAAAACCCCTATCCTGGTCAGCCTGGGCTGCTGGCTTTCTAACAGGCAGAGGGGAAAAAAGCAAGCAGCTAAGGACATTAAAAATACGGTATCCTTGATGGGCATGGTGGCACACGCCTTTAATCCCAACACTCGGGAGGCAGAGGCAGCCGGATCTCTGTGAGTTCAAGGCCAGCCTGGTGTACACATAGTGAGTTCCAGGACAGCTGGGGCTACAGGGAGACCCTGTCTCAAAAAGACAAAAATATATATATAGTGTATCCTTTGAGTCCAGCTAGTATGTAAACTATTTCCAATGGAGGTCACACTACTATATAGCCCACAGTATATATTCTTTTCCCGTAGTAGGAAAGAAGCCAGCAGCTCATGCAGGGAGATTCTGATCCCAATCATGAATTCCATTTAACTGTCTCAATTTCCCCAGTCAGCTTCAACTTATGTTGTAGGCACCTAGTTTGATGGTACTGTTGTTTGCTCTCAGTCAGGCCATTCCAGTCACCTCTGCTGAATGTTGTGAGTGCCAGATTTGGTATTTTGCTATCTGCTGCATCTACCTGTTACTTGCTACTTATTTTAATTTCTGCTTGCTATATGCTTAATAAACCTACTCATTCAAAACCAAAAGTATGGCTATCATAAATCATTCTCTGGACTGAACAATCATTTATTAAGAAAACATTAAACTAGGTGTGCTGATATACACCTTTAATCTCAGCACTTAGGAGGCAGAGGCAGAAGGATCTCTGTGAGATTGGGGCCAGCCTGGTCTACATAGTGAGTTCCAGGGCAGCTGGGGCTACAGGGAGACCCTGCCTCAAGACAAACACACACACACACACACACACACACACACACACACAGGGAAGGGGAGATCAGTTATTTCTACAATAAAAATGAAAAGAATCTGAAGGGATATCAACTATTTCTGTGTAGGAAGTAGGCAACAGTAAGATAGTTAAACCAAAAAGCAAGCATGAGGCTGGGCGTGGTGGCATACACTTTTAATCCTAGCACTTGGGAGACAGAGGCAGGTGGATCTTTGTGAGTTCAAGGACAGCCTGGTCTACAGAATGAGTTCCAGGACAGCTGGGGCTACAAGGAGACCCTGTCTCGAAAAGACAAGTAAATAAAAAAAAAAAAAAAACCACAACCAAAAAGCAAGCATGAATAGAGGTGAGAACACTAGAACACTAAGCGTCCAAACCATGAGTTCTGCTGGTCTGGCCCAAGGATTAGAACTAGTGTGTAAATGCTACATCCAGCTCCTGGACCACAGTCAATGTTTGGTTAGTGGCAACTACTGTGATTATTAGTGTATGTTGTTGGAAAGAGATGACAACATCTATTCCATCAAGATTAACAATTACTAAACAGCTATGCTCCTGAAACTGGGCATAATAATCTGAATAATGATCCTACCTTAGTCCTCAGATCAAGTCTAGAGTTGTAGGACAAAACACATCTAGAGAAGCTGTGAGGGGAGACAAAGGAAGGATCTGGGTATCATCTGGGGGAGGGGGACAGACAGTTCTTCAGAGGGGAAGGTACTGAAAACAAGCCGAGGGCCTACACATAAGACTGCATGCCTCCAGCATTCACTGGACTGCCCTGTGAATACCTGCCTAGCTGGTATTCTCGTCCTACACAGATCCTACAATGCCAGGATGACAAAGCCTAATACAAACACTAGGAAGATAAACACTGAGGCCCCTTCTCTAACCCATTTCTAGGTCAGTCTGGAACCACAGGTTCAAGCAGTCATGCATTTACAAGTCATTCCTGGGGGGGGGGTCCCCTAAGAACTCAAGGATCCCTTCTGACTGTCACAGACACTGACCTGAGAGGCACCAATCTAAACTGCCTGTCCAACCCCTCCTGAAGTGTACCTCAAATACAACAGAACTATTGTCTCTGCAGCTCTACCTGAGCTCTGAGCTCTGAGCTCTGAGAATGCAGGCCCCATTGGGCCCACAGCAGGCTCTCACTGGGATTCTCTTCCCCACAGCCACAGGGCTGGGAGCAGCCACTCAGGTGAGAATGGAGGCGGGCCATTCCCTGAGGCCCCTTGCATATCTTGATGAGGAATTCTTTCCAGAATTACTATAAGATTCCTTTTACTACTAATGAAAGCTTCATCATTTAAATTTCACCCAGTGGTTCTCACTCCCAATAGAAGCTCCCCTCACATGCTACCTGCACCTCTTACCAGTTCATTTGATGGACAACTACATATCAAGCACATCTGGTGGTTTTGCTCTGTGCTAGTAAGAGAATAACAGCAAAGAGACATTTGGTAAGTTGCACATACCTGTCAACTGGCACTGGCTACCAAATGATGGGAAGTAGGACTTTAAACACCTTCACTTCTGCCACTTCCAGGCCAAAAGAGGACCTGCCTACTACCTTCCTCCATCACTCTTCCTCCCCGCCCCCAGCTCCCGTGTGTTCTCCCTCAGCATCTGAATTCAAATCCAGGGGCAAGCTCTGAGCATCCCTTCATTTGCAGTCAACCTCTCCACTGGGCTGTAGGCTCTGTTCTCAGCCTCTGATTTGTCTGAGCAGCAGCTTTCTTCTGAAAATCCTTCTGTGGGCCTCTTGTCTGGGTCCACTGCAAGACTGAATCAAGTATATAGGCTCCAAACAATTTTTTGTTTGTTTGTTTGTTTTTGTTTGTTTGTTTTAAATTGTATATGGATGCCAACAGACACCACAGAGCCAGCAAGACTTTAGCTTTTTGGTGGGATCTTTTTATTTTAATTTTATTATTTTTTATGTGTATGAGTGTACTGTCTGCATGTAGGTTGGTGCACCCATGTCGTGCAATGCCATGGAGGTCAGAAGAGGGTGTCGGATTCTCCTGGAACTGGAGTTAATGACAGTTCTTAGTCACCATGTGCCATGTGGGTGCTGGGAATCGAACCCGGTCCTCTGCAAGAGCAGTCAGAGCTCTTAACTGCTGAGCCATCTCTCCAACCCCTTTGGTGGGGTCTTAAACGGCCTAAGGAATACTAGCTAGGTCAATCCTCCAGAGATTGTTAGTTCATAATTAGGGGCAATTTTGTCCCCCAGGGGACATCTGGTAATGCCTGGAGACATTGTGAGGTATCACATCAGGAGAGAGTCCTATGGTATCTAGTGGGGACCCATCCTGCAAGGCACAGGGCAGGCCCTCTAAAGAGTGAGCGAGCTCAGTGTCACCGGGGCTGAGGCTGGCTACCCTGAAGGGGGTGAGCACTGCTCACTGACATCACAGAACAGTGAAAGGCTGCCCCAACCCAGTATACTGGTTGCTAATCAGGTTATGACTAGATTAGGGACAGACATGCACACGGGCAATATGTCACCACCAGTAATGAGCAAGGCTTTCAGGTCTCAAAGACTATTAGGATCGACCTTTAAGTGAGGAGAAGGTGCAGATCTACCCCATCTCCACAGGTGAACTCCCAGCTGCCTGGGTAGGAAAGTAGTATGGCCATGCACTGCCACCTTGTCATGCTTCACACAGCTCTGTGCAACATGCTTCCTGACAGCTATTACCTCCAAAACACTTCTCTGTGTAAATCCTTAGCTGTGATCTAATATTTCTGTAGAGCCATGAAGTGATAAATGTTAGGGCAGCAAGCCAAGGGTTGCAAGAGGGAAGAGCAGACAGCTCTCGGCGCCTCGCCGGCTCCCTCCAACAGCTCCTGCAGAGGCCTCCTCAGTGCCTCTTGCCTGTGTGCAGGTGCTGCTGCAGCCTTCTCTGTCTGTCCCTCTGGGAGGTCACCAAAAGGAAAAGGGAAGAAGCTGACAAAGATGATTCCAGTGACCCAACCAGTCAGGAAGAAGTGACAAGCACCCCACGATCAGCTCTCTTCTCCTGCAGCGCAGAGAGAATCAAGCCCTGGACACTTAGGTTGAGAGAAGGCATAGCTCTTCTAAGGGAAGACAGAGCATGATGCTAAAATCAAGAGATGTTGAGAGCCTGCTTGGCACACCCTGTTTCCTGTGCTCTGGAAATGAGCCTCAGGGCTACAGATGAAGGCCTGGCACCTGGTGTCCCCTTCAGGCACCCAGCGATCTCCCCAGGTGAGGCCACTGGCCATCGCTTACCTTCCAGTTGGTTCTTAGCATGTGTTCCTTGGCCCGGCACTCTTGGAGGATGAGCTTCCAGGAAGAATAGTCAGAGATGCTACTCTCAGGGAGGTACCCTTCCTGCTGGCACAGCCTGTACCACAGCACCTCATCTTCAGCAATCACCTTCCATGTCTTGCTCACCTAACACAGCACAAGTGACACAAATGTCAAGATCTGCAATTAGAGAGGCCTCGCCATCCAAAAATCAATCAACACCTATGTTACTGTCCTAGGATTATGGCAGAATAAAACATCTCATTAACAAAACACTCTGAGGTGAAAAAAATATAAGCAAATGTTTCTAGTTTTATCTTTCAAGATATCAAAACTATTGTTCCACAATCCAATGTCACATTTTAGACAGCCTAGTTCAACTAGTATCTAACAAATGGAAAGAGAAACAAAAATACAGAAAATGCAAAACCTATAAGCTCTGACAAGGTAATTAACTACATGAGCACAGAGAGCTTTTCAGAAGAGACTTGTCTGACAGCACTTATATTACCATCCTATAGAAAGGAAGTTTGGTGGTCTGTGAAGTGAAAGGTCACAATAAAATACCCATATTAAATTTTTGATAATATAAAGTTTAGATTCATGTTACATATGAGAACTTAGGTTTCTAAATGTATAGATTTTAAAATAATAATAATAATAATAGTAGTAGTAGTAGTAGTAGTAGCAGCACAATTGAGCTGCTAACCAGTACCATACCATGTGAAGGAGGAATTAATGCTACATGTAGCACAAATCTCAAATCCCAACAGTATCTATAGGAAATGGCTGTTTTAAGTATTAGTATGTTGTTTCCCAGCACTCTCTTTTAAGGGAACAGTGGGCTTATTTCATCATGGAGTAATACACAAAGTTGGCCAGAGCAAAACATGGACTCTGTTGGCCAGATAAGAAACTGACCCAGCAGATCAATCTACTGGTCTGGAGCCCATGCTGGGGAAGCAGGATTGAGGAGCCGGGCTTGTTGCCCCTTTAAGGCTGAAGTCAACTCCTGACAAACAGAGGGAAGACCAATGGCTCCAAGAGCCTCCACTCTTTAAGACTCCCGTGGGATCACAAAGACCTTGGAGGAGGAGGTAAGAGAGAGCATGACTGGGGGGTGGGGAGAGAGGATAAAGGCCGGATGGGAGTATGCCTGCAGCAGGGAGGAGTGAAGACCTCTCAAGGTCTGCTCCTCCATAACCAACAGGAGCAATGCCGAACGTGACCATGAGGCTGGGACTGTAGTTCAGAGTAGAGCATTTGTCTAGAAGGCATCAAGTCCTAGCTTCAGTGCCTCGTTCTGCCAGAGATAAAAAAGGAAATGGGCTGAGGAAGTTGCTCAGTGAGTATAAAGTGCTGCATACTGTGAAGACCTGAGTTTAGATCTCCAGAACCCATGGAAAGCCAGAGGTGGTAATATGTGTGTAAACCCAGCGCTCCTGTCACAAGAGGGGAGGCAGAGATGAGAATCCTGGGATCTCAAAGGCCAGCTAGCCCGGTGTACACAATGAACAACAAGAGACCCTGTCTCTAAGCAAGTGAGATGGTCCAAAATGGGTACAGTGCTAGCTGCACAAGCCGGACAAACTCGAGTTCTACCCCAGAACCCACATAAAGGTCAAAGGACAGAACCAACTCCACAAAGTTAACCCTAACTGCCACATGCATGCTGTGGTACACATGTGTACAGGTACAAACACACACACACACACACACACACACACACACACACACACACACATTAAATTTTTAAAAAGAGAAAGACCTTATCTCAAACAAGGTTTGGAATGTAAGGACCAACACTCAAGGCTGTCCTCAGACCTCCATACGTAAGCTAGGTAGCATCCACATGCACACGTGTCTTTTTATTGACTTTTTCAGGACCCTGAAAAGTAACAAAGACTTGAAGCTCTCTAAGGACCAGCCAGCACTACACAGTGAGACCCTGTCTTTAAAATTAAAAAAAATTGTGGGGCTGGAGAGATAGCCTAGCGGTTAAGAGCACCGACTGCTCTTGCAGAGGACCCAGGTTCGATCCCCAGCACCCACATGGCGGCTGAGAACCGTCTGTAACTCCAATTCCAGGAGAACTCCAGTTCCAGGGGAACCTCTTCTGACCTCCACAGCATTGCACGACATGGGTGCACAAACCTACATGCAGACAGACAACTCATACACATACAAAAATAAATAAAATTAAAAAATAAATAAATAAAATAAAATAAAACAAATGTGGCTGAAGAGATGGTTCAATGGTTAAGAGCATGGGCTGCTCTTGTAGAGCACCTGTGTTTGATTCCTAGCACCCACATGGCCGCCAACAACCATCCATAACTCCAGTTCTAAGGATTGTTAGGTCTGGGCTTCCCAGAATTCCAAGGGACACAAGATGTCCACTTCTTCCATAGGCTGTCAATCTTCTGACCTCTTCCCCTGTACCCCATGGCTATAAAGGGGTGTGCCTCAGTCGCCATCTTGCTGCTACTGCTGCTACCCCACCATGTGCCAACAGGCAGTCAGCCCTGGCAATTCCTGAAGTAAATTATGTTCCTGGAGTGACTAAGCCTCATGTGCCTGTCTTTTAATGGGGGTTTGCACCATTACAATCTAACAGGGATCCGCCAGCCACTTCTGATCTCAATAGGCTTTGCACAACAGGGGTGCACTAACACATGCAGGCAATACACTCATATACATAAAAAATAAAAATAAATAAAATATTATAAAATGGATGAAAGTTGGTAAGAACTGCGACCTGTTTAACTTGTTTATCCCATATCCTTCTCCAGCTCCATGGGAGCCCTGAAAACCAACAGTCTTAGACTACAGTAGCTATACAAATCAGCAGCAGAGCTCTCGTGGAGGGGCCAATCAGGTCAGACTCTCCCAGGGTCTCACTCTGGGATAGCAGCCAGTACCTAGGCCTGGCTGGAGAGCTCTACTCCCAGGTTTCCAAATGGGGCTGAGGAGAGAGTTCAAGCAGTAAAGTGCTTGCCAGGTCAGCAGGCGTACCATGGTGGTGTACATCCCCACACTTAGGGAGGCAGATGGAGCCCCTTGAGGGTTCCTGGCCAGCCAGCCTGGTCTAATCAGCAAGCTCCATAGACCGGGTCTTTTAAAAACAAAATAAAACAAAACAAAACAAAAACATGAAAAACAAAGTAAAAAAACACCTGAAAATGATCCCAAGGCTGGCCTCTGGTCTCCACATGCATGTGTGCACACATGTACCACCACCCCACACAGTTCCAATTTTTCATTTGCATGGTATCGTTTTTCCACATCTAAATCCTTAACTTCTAAACTTCCTGTCCATATTAAATGCTACCTAGCTGCCACCCATTGACACCCGTCAGATGGCTGAATGCCTTCTTCCAGTCCATTAGCTATTTCTCACATTCAAGTCACTGGAAAATATGGTCTGTGGGTCCTCATGCCTTCTTTTTAAAAGGGAAGAATTAAAAAACAACAACAAACTAATCAAGATGGGACTGAGGACAAACCACTAGAGGCCAGCCCACAGCTGACAGGGATCCATTACACAGCCCACACTTGTACAGCCACAGCAGTGGTCACAAATCCACTAACCACACTGTCAGGCCACACTCCCTCCTCAGCCACGGGGCCCAGGAAAACAGGTCCTCATCTGAACACACGTGATCAGGCTATAAAGATCGGGATAATGACTCGGTAACACCAAGGCCCCAGTTTTCACTAGACGGAACACTATGGTTTTATTTTTGGCTTGTTTGGTCCACAGCTGAGCCCACCCATGACCCCCGGGTGGTGTCTGTTCATCTGTCTGTGCCAGAGTAAGGTTGAGCACAAGGCAATCATGAGGTACAGAGAGGGAAGCGGCAACATCAGCCAAGATGGAGCCAGCCACCACTCAGTCCCAGAGCAGAAGATGTCTCCCTTCTGGATCATTGTAAGTCAGGCTTACAGACAGTTAAGACAAAGAATAACAAAGGATGACTCTTGGGTTCTCCAAGGCAAAAAGGGCTAACTAAACAAAGGATATGAACTTTGATCCTCGGGATTCATGAGCCTTTTCTGGGAAGAAAAAAAGCTATAAAAATACTGAAATGTAATTACTGAACAAGACTCAGAGTAGCCCAGAGATCTTACAAACACAGCAATCGCATTGCTACACAGACTAGCACTACATACACAAAGCATGTTTAATGGACCACTGGCTCCTTAGAGGACTGAGAAGCTTCTAAAAGGAATCCTGCAGTCAAATGGGTTTAGAAACCACTGGCTTGAGCAAAGCTAAGCAGGCTCTTTGGCTGTGGGATTCCTCAAAACCTCTAATAGACTGGTTCATGTTGCTTATCTCTAACATAAAGATGTGAGAAGCTGGATTTCCGGCACCTATTTGGCTCCTGAGGTCATCAAGCAAGGCTGTCTCAGAGCCCAGGGCTCTGCAGGTCATCAGGTCAGAGAGGAGTGGGGTCCTGAGTCAGCAATCCTCATGCACTTACTGCCCAAACCCCTGCTTTCTGCAAGGGGATGTTACCAGCCAGGAGGACTGCCTCCCTGTGGCCAGGGAAAAGATGGGGAGGTTTGAGTTCCTGCTATTAGGCTGGGTCACAAGACCAGGGCCAAAGAAGGACCAGGACACAGTGCTCCCTTCAGATGGAGCCTCAGAGCCACCAAGATCCAGTGCTCCGAGATGGCAAAGGGAGACCCCTATCACGCTAAAGGATGTATACCAGGGAGGCTAAAAACTGAACCAGGGAAGTTTTAGCCACTTGAAAATGGAGGCGTTTAGGGGAACTTCAGAAAGCCTCACACACCTCAGAACCTGAAGGAAGAAAAATGCCACACTGTTTTAAACAGCAGCCCGAAGTCTACAGCAGGCAGTGGCATGGAAGCTGAAAACACGATCTGTGTTGATACATTGTTCACATTGCCCAGGCCTCAGCTTAGTCCATAAAAATTAGTATCCAGAAAAAAAAAGAAAAAAAAATTAGTATCCAGGATAAAGGTTAAGTCCCAGATAAAATACAAGATCTTTTGCAGGGGTTTGTAAAAGGGAAAGGTTAAGAATTATTTCTAAAAGAATTGTAATCACACCTACAATTAGGTATTAAAAACAGACATATGCTAAAATTTCTTTAGCAAACTATTAAAGGAAAGGTGCTTTTTCTTTTAAAGGATAAGAAAAATGAGAGCATTTAAGAATTTTTTTTTAATTCAAGGAAAAAAAGAAAAGAAAAAGGATCCAGTAAAATTTTCACAAGCAAATGTGAAAAGTTCTCACCAAAAGAAAATCTTTGTTTCAATTTCTTGATATATTAAATCTGGGAAGTTCACAAGCTTGAATTTTCCAAAGGTCTAATAATCTTTAATACACCAGAACTATAACGGCTCTGCTCAGTAAAGCCCCACTGAGTGAGCCTCAGCTGCAAGAATTTGCTAATAAAAGTGTCTCCACCATTTTGCTTTATAACACCACTGTGACTCGCCAGCACCCCCCCCACACACACAACAGCTTTTGGCTAAAAAAAAAAATCACTTTATTAGCTCTGTCTTCTAGATTAGGGTCACCAGTGGCTCTGCTCTATTCACATGCTTGTGCCCAGGTCCACATGGGAAGAACACGCCATGTGTCAGGACAGCTTTCTACACATTATCTCGGCAACCTCTTCCCCTGGGACTTGAGCCATGGAACTCTGCCCCCATGACATCAAGGTTGACCACCGGTAAAGGGCCGAACCCTATTTCCACATCCTGTAAGTGATAAACAGCAGCACTTGGTACCTTTATTCACCACTGCCTTGAACTTTCATCTCTGGTGCCAAGGTGCTACGCAGAAGAGTATGAAATGCAACCCACAACTTCATGTTGAAACACTTGGTTCCCAGTGGGTGGCGCTGTTTAGGGAGGTTACAGAATCTTTAGGAGGTGGGGTCTAGCTAGAGTGGAAGCTGGGGCTGGACTTACACCCAGCCCTGACTTCTTGCCCTCTCTCTGCTTCCAGTTCTGTGGGGATATGAGGAGGCGGTGCCTACGTACAAAGCTCCTGCTGCCACAGAGCCACGTGTGGCCATGGGGGCCTGTACCGGCAAACCCTGAGCCAACATACATCCTCCCTCAGTTGACTGTCAGTGACAAAAAAGTTACTAGTAAACTGAATGTCCTCCTTGCCCTCAGGGGAGCCTTCCCAGTCTACCTGCTGCCCCTCATCTTTCTAGTCATCATCCCAAAAGCCCTCCTCTAGCACTCGGTTCCTACATGTCCACTCTTCTCTGTTTCCTGGCTTAACCATCACTGATGTGCTGACAGCCCTGGGCTCACCTGAGGACTCAGCTCCAGCCTCAAATCCAACTACTGGTTTCCCCACACTTGCTCACAGGAAACAGCAATCTTGATCTCTAGCTGCACAGGTCACATACCTTGGTGTCCTGGGTGACTGGTCTTTCTCCCCTCATCAGGCCACCATCAGTCCTGACTCCAGCTACTAACACTGTACAACTCTCACCTGGCCCCATGTCCTTTCCTTCAGCAGCCGTCAGCTGGCCTCTCAGCTGCCATCCTTTTCTCCCGCTATAGCCTGCTCAGTGCACAGCACGTACACTGATGCACTGATGAAGACAGACTTTGTCATCCTCTGTTCAAAAATGCTACAAGCAGCTGGGCGCAGTGGCACACGCCTCTAATGCCTCTAATCCTAGCACTTGGGAGGCAGAGGCAGGCAGATCTCTGTGAGTTCAAGGCCAGCCTGGTCTACAGAGTGAGCTCCAGGCCAGCGGGGACTAAAAGGAGAAAAAAAAAAATGCTACAAGCATTTCCCATCTCCCTTCAGCTCTCAGTGGGTAAAATATCCTTCACACCTCACCTTCTCTCTCTCATTCCCTTTGACTCACTGCATCCCTGTAGTGTTTCTCATGGCTGTTTTAACTACCCCGAACTTAGTGGCTTAGAACAACTCAGATTTACTCACATATAGTCAGTCCTGTAGTCAGGAATTGAAAGCCAGGTACTTGGCAGGGTGGCATGCTTTCCAGACACTTCAAAGGAAATATATTCCCTGACCCTTCCAGCCTCTTCAATCTTCAATGCCAGGAACAGCTGAAGCATGTGCCCCCTTTCTGCCTGCCTGTCTGCCTGGTAAGCTACACAGCCTCATCTGGGTAGCCCCAGATAATCACCTTCTCTCACCTCAGGATCCTTACTTTAAGACTATTTCCAAAGGCTTCTTACCATGAATACATGTCCATAGGATCCAATGATTAGGTCAAGACACAGAACTCATTTGGTCGACCATTACGCAGTATAGGCAACTTTCACATCCTGTAGTTCCACTGAAGGTGTGCTCTGCTGCAAACAGCCTCATCTGCAACCCGCCTCAAGATGTCTACAGAGACCCACACAGCGTCTTCCCTCCTTCCCTCCCTCCTTCCAGTCTTTGCTCAAAGGTCCCTTTCTCCGGAAAGTTGCTTCTGCAGTTCTGGTTTTCACCACTGCATTTATCACCACAATCTGTTTAGTAAGGAGTTCATTGCACAGGATATAAGGACTCCAAAGTATGCTTTTTTATTTTCTGCTGTTCACTGATGAACTTGCTGTAGGGGATGGCACCTGACAGTAAGTCCTCTGAAGTGAGTGAGAGATGGAAGAATAAGCTCAACTTCTAAAAGCTCAATTTAAAAAAAAAAAGGGGGTGGGGCTGGAGAGATGGCTCAGTGGTTAAGAGCACTGGCTGCTCTTGTCCGGTTTCAATTCCCAGCACCCAAATGGCAGCTAACAACTATCTATAACCCCAGTTACAGGGAATCCAATGCCCTCTCTGACCTCCATGGGCACTGCACAATACAGGTGCACTTACATGTATGCAGGCAATACTTATACAGATAAAATAAAAAAACTGAGTTTTCAAACTTCACATGAACACCGGAGCTCCTGCCATGAGCTATGCTCAGGAGGCTCTGACTTTCCTATTGAGTGCACTCTCTTGCCTATGTCTTCTTTTTAATTTTTCAAATATGAAAGATTTCAAACACATGAAGGTGAGTGAACAGTACCAAGACCTTCCAGATAGTCACCATTCACATCAACCACTCTGTTCCTTTCAGCTCTGGCTCTTTCTAGGCTGATTCTGCCATTCCCTAAGCCACTGCAGCCACGTGAATTTAAAAGAACTCCTAAGGGTACTTCGGTCTTAGACATACAAAAAACCTTCCACAAAGCTCCCTGATAGAGAATTCTGGCAGCAAAGCAGAAGTTCAGAATGAAGAGAGGCCAACTGGAAACTAACAGAATCACTTCAGAAGAATCCACTCAACCTTTCTTGTGAAAGATTCTTACAGAAAGTCACCAAGATCAGAGCTTTATTTAAAACACCCAAACTTTATCCACCATGACCAAGTTGGATTCATACCAGAGATGCAGGGATGGTTCAACATACGAAAATCAATAAACATCATCAAACACATAAACGGAATCAAAGACAAAAACCACACCATCATCTCAATTGATGCTGAAAAAGCCTTTGACAAAATCCAGCATCCCTTCATGCTTAAAGTCCTAGAAGGAATTGGATTGGAGGGATCATTCCTCAATGTAATCAAAGCCATATACAGGAAACCCACAGCCAATATCATCCTAAATGGGGAAATGACAGAAACATTCCCTTTAAAGGTAGGAACTCGGCAAGGCTGCCCCCTGTCACCACTCCTCTTCAATATAGTGCTTGAAACTCCCACTCACAATTAGCCTCAAAAACAATAAAATACCTTTATATAAAAATATAACCAAGAACAACCAAGATCTCTACAAACAAAAATTTTAAACCTTTAAAGAAGAAATGGAAGAGCATCAGAAGTGGAAAGACCTCCCATCTCATGATTGGGGAAATTAAACACTGTAAAAGAGATGTCCATTTTACCAAACTCTTTACACACTCCGCAATCAAAAAACACCCAAGAGTTTTCTTCACAGGCTTGAACAAACATTTTAAATCATATTGGAAAAACAAAAGAACCCCGAATAGCCAAAACACACCTGAGTGAAAAGAGCTACACAGGGGGAAGATCTCTATACCAGACAGCTTCAAACAATACTACAGGCTATAGTCATAAAAACAGCCTGGTACTGGCACAAAAACAGACCTGGTTTAGACCAATGGAAACAAAACCGAAAATCCAAATCTGAGCACATAGCAATTTCCAGCCAGCTTATATTTGACAAGGGGGCCAAGAAGCACAATGAGACAGACAGCATCTTCAGCAAGTGTGTTGGCAAAACTGGATCAGCACTTGTAGAAGAATGAAATATAACCCCTACCTCTCGCCCTGTACAAAAGTCATACTCCAGATGGATCAAGACCTCAACGTGAAACCCCAACTCTGAAGGCAATAGAAGAAAAGTTGGCAGCAGACTACAAGACATAGGCATAGGAAAAGACTAAAGATTCCTAAATCAGACAGCACTGCACAAGAATGTAAGGTCGACAATATGACAAATGGAGGACATCTCAAACTCAAAACTTCTCTACCATCAAAGAAACAATCAAGGAAGTGAAAGAATTCTCCACATGAAAAAGGAACCTTCACTGGCAGATACAATCTTGACAAAGCATTGATTCCCAAATATATAAACTACTTCAAAAAACAAAAGAAAAGAAAACAATGACACCACTCAATAGAGTGTGAGCAAGAACTGAACAGAGAGTTCAACAATGAGGAATTAGAGATGTCGGAGAAACACCTCGAGAACTGTTCAACATCACTATCATTAAGGAAATGCAAGTCAAAACCACTTAAGAATATCACTCTTACTCCAATGAAGACTGGCGAGATCAAGAAAACAAATGAACCAGTGCGTGGAGAGGTTGTGTGGGAAAGGGAACACTCATCCTGTGGTGGGAATGTAACTCGTACAGCCACTATGGAAAGGCAGTGTTGGTAGACCCTTGGAAGACTTGGAATGACTTGCACCCGACCCAGCCATACCACTCCCTGTGGCTGTACCCCTCAGACCTACGCCACCACAGAGATACATAACGGCCATGTTATTGCAGCTCTCTCACAAAGCAAGGAGATGGAACCAACCGAAATGCCCCCGCCAACTGATGAGTTGGATAGAGAAAATGTGGTACATCTACACAATGGAGTGCCTATCAGCATAAAGAAAGACGACATCGCAAGCTTTGCAGAAAAATGGCTGAGGCTAGAGGACATCATCTGAGTGAAGTAACCACAGTCCCAGAAAACAGAACGATGAATGTATCCACTCATCTGGGATGCTAGTGCCAAGTACCTAGTTGTAAGTATTTCTGTGTGTAGGGCCCCTTGAGCGTTTGTCCTTATAAGCAGTTGTTCGGAATCATTGGGAAACAACAACAGAAAAGACTGCATCAGAGAACTGAACCTGAACATGAACTTCTGCTCAAAACAGTCATTCCTCATGTAGAATATTGAGAAAGAACTGAGAAAGAGAAATGAAAAGCATGTTTGGCAGAATGCATGAGCTCCTTGCGGGGTGGGGAATGGAGGGAACACGGGTCTAGATTTGTTAAAAAATTAAATGAACTTATGTGAAAAAAAGAAACCACCCAAACTTTAGCTTCCCCTTTGTGGACATCCAAGATCTTGAGATTCTATGTTCTAGAATTCCTGATTTGTTTTGGTATTCCTATTTCTTGCTCACCAGTTTTATTATAATCTGCAATTTTCACCTCTGCATCTTCCCTTTCTTTTCCTTTATTGGCCTTTTGTTGTTGTTACTTTGGTTTTATGAGAGAAAGGTCACTGTGTGGCCCTAGCCGGCCTTGGGGCTCAGATCTACCTTCCTCTGCTTTCCGTGGTGCTGGATTAAGTTACTGACTACTACCATTGCCGGCATGGTGGCGCATGCCTTTTAATCCTAGCACTTGGAGGCAGGCGGATCTTTGTGAGTTCAAGGCCAGCCTGGTCTACAGAGTGAGTTCCAGGACAGCTGGAGCTACAGGGAGACCCTATCTCGAAAAGACCAAAAAAAAAAAAAGTGTCTACTACCACATCTGGCAGGTTTTCTTTTTTCTTTTTTTATGTATTTTATGTGTATGATTTCATTGCCTTCCTGTATGTAAGTGCTCCCTTGTTGTGCAGTGCCCACAGAGGTCAGAGGAGGGCGTTAGAGCCCTTGAATTGGGGTTGCAAACAGTTGTTAGCCACCTTGTATGTGTTGGCAATTGAACTCAGGTCCTCTGGAAGAGCAGCCAGTGCTCTTTTCACCACTGAGCCATGTCTCCAGCCCCAGGTTTTTGTTTTTTTTAAAAAGACTAGTCTTGGGGCTGGAGAGATAGCCTAGCAGTTAAGAGCACCGACTGCTCTTGCAGAGGACCCTGGTTGGATCCCCAGCATCCACATGGTGGCTAAGAACCATCTGTAACTCCAATTCCAGGAGAACTCCTGGTCCAGGGGAATCCGAGACCCTCTTCTGACCTCCGCAGCATTGCACGACACAGGTGCACAAACCTACATGCAGACAGTACATTCATACACATACAAAAATAAATTAAAAAATAAAAAAAGACTAGTCTTACTATATAGCCCAGGCTGGCCTTGAACCTACAGTCTTCTTGCACAAATCTCCCAAGTGCTGGGATAACAGGTATGTACCACCTTGCCTGGGTGCTTCGTGTACAATCTCCTGGCTTTTACTTGAAAACCATGGCATTACTGTCTATGCAGCTCAATTTCTAAAATGGCACATTAAGAAATTCACATAACTATAATATATATATATACATATATATATATTTTTTTTTCAATTAGCAATAATTGTGCCTCGGATAAACCTCATTGGCTATGATACTGCCACTGTGCAAAGCTAATTAAAATATATTTTTAAAAATTAAAAACTAAGCTGGATGTGATGGTGCATGCCTTTAATTCTAACACTTAGGAGGCAGGGGCAGGCAGAGCTCTGTGAGATCGAAGCCAGTGTAGTCTATATAGAGAGTTCTAGATCATCTAAGACTATAGGGAGACTCTGTCTCAAACAAACAAGCAATAATAATAATTAAAAATCAAAATTAAAAACAAACCCAGACAAAATTATAGAGATGAAGAGCTGATCAATAGTTGCTAGGGGAGACTAGCAGTGGAAAGGAGGCAGGAGGTAAGGCTGATGTGGCTGTAAAGGGCAGCAAAAAAGATCCTTGTGATGAGTTTTCTGCAGGTTGACAGTGGTGGCAGTCACACAAATCTATACCCTTGATAAAGCTAAACAGCACTAACAACACAGATAAGTGGGTGGAAACATGAAATCTGAACAAGCTCTGTGGAGGGAACCACCATTAATTCCCTGGTTTGGATACTGCTAGTTAAATAGCTGACACCAAGGGAAGCAGCTGAGGAAAGAGACAGACCTCTTCTCTGCACTTTCTGCTTGTTGCTTCCTGTGAATTACAATTACTTAATTTTTTTTTAAATGTTGGAACTGGACTCCTCATGCCTGTAACACCAGCACTCAGGAGCCTATAATAGGACAGTTATAAGCTTGAAGCCAGACTGGACTATCTATCTAGCAAGACCCTGACTTAAAAAAGTTGGGGCTGGGGAGATGGCTCAGTGGTTAAGAGCATTGACTGCTCTTGCCATGGACCCAGATTCGATTCTCAGCACCCATATGGTGGCTAACAACTGTCTGTTACTCCAGTTCCAGGGGATCTGATGCCTTCTTCTGACATCCATGGGCACTGCATGACACAGGAGCACTTATATGCAGGCAATACACTCATACACATAAAAGTAATAAATACAATATTTTTTTAAAATTTTTTTATGTGTATGAATGTACTGTATGTATGTAGGTTGGTGCACCCGTGTCATGCAATGCCACGGAGGTCAGAAGAGGGAGTTGGATTCCCCTGGAACTGGAGTTAAAGACAGTTCTTAGCTGCCATGTGGGTGCTGGGAATCGAACCTGGGTACTCTGCAAGAGCAGTCAGCACTCTTAACTGCTGAGCCATCTCTCCAGCCCCATAAATACAATATTTTTTAAAGTTGGTAAATACCTGAAAATATTCATCCCTCTTCAGAATTATTCATGTATATAAACTACTCAAAAAACAAAGAAAAAAGAAAACAAACGACCCGCTCAATAGATGGAGCAAAGAACTGAACAGAGACTTCACAAGCGAGGAATTAGAGATGTCTGAGAAACACCTCAAGAACTGCTCAACATCATAATCATTAAGGAAATGCAAGTCAAAAAACCACTCTTACCGTAAGACTGGCTAGGATCAAGAAACAATGATATACAGAGTGCTGGAGAAGTTGTGGGGAAAGGGGAAACTCATCCACTGTGGTGTGGAAGTTAAACTCTACAGCCACTATGGAAGCAGTGTGGAGAACCTTGGAAGACTTGGAATGAACTTGCCACCCGACCCAGCCATACCAACTCCTGGTGCATGTCCCACAAGACCTTCGCCCCACCACAGAGTACATGCACGGCATGTTTATTAGCTCTCTTCACAATAGCAAAGAGCTGGAACCAAACCAATGGCCCCTCAAACTGAGATGGATAGAGAAATGTGGTACATCTACACCATGGAGTCTATTGCAGCAGTAAAGAAAAGGACGACCATTGCACGAAGCTTTGCAGGAAAAGGGCTGGCGGCTAGAGGACATCATGCTGAGTGATCAGTAAACAGCCAGAAAAACAAACGAGAAATGGTATCCCTTCATCTGTGGATGCTAGTGCAATTACCCAGTTGTAATATTTCTTGTGTAGGGCCCCTGAGCTTTGTTACAAACCAGTTGGCTAAATGCATTATTGGAAACAACACACAACAGAAAAACTTGTGCATCAAAGAACTGACTGAAACAGTGAACTTCTGCTCAAAAACAGTCAACTCCCATGGAAAATATTGAGAAAAGACTGAAAGAGATGAAGCATGTTTGGCAGAATGCATGAGCTCTTGCGGGGTGGGGGAATGGGCGGGAACACGGGTCTGATTGTTAAAAATACATAAATAATACAATAAAACAAAAAAAGAATTAGTCATGTCACAATATAACACGTACTAGTTTTCATAAAAAAAGCAAACAATTTTCTAATTCTGTAATGGAGAAGCTTGTTATCCACTATAAAATATTACCCTTTAAAAGCCCAGGAGTACGGGCTGGAGAGATGGCTAGCGGTTAAGGGCCAAACCGATCTTGCAGAGGACCCGGCGTCAATCCCCAGCACCCACATGGCAGCTGAGAGCAGTCTAAACTCCAATTCCAGGAACTCCAGTCCAGGGAATCCGACACTCTCTTCTGACCTCCGCGGCATTTGCACGACACGGGGGTGCACAAACTTGTCATGCAGACAAACCTTCATACACATAACATAAAAAAAAAAAAAAAAAAAAGCCAGGGGTCCTGCAAGCATGCAAAAGGATTGTCAACACAAAAGCCCAACTCTCACTTTAAAGAGGACCAAAGACAGTTTATTCTGGGGTGACTAGGGCTCAAGAACACAGATTTAAGTCACCTCAAATGCCATGCTCCAACATGGTAACAGTTTCATGAAGTTTTTATAATAACAGAGAAAGCCATAAATCAAGATACTTTTTCAATCAAGACATCGGAGAAGCGGATTACATACATATATGGAAGCAGGGAGAATTCTGCTACAATCTTGAGACGCTTGCTCTCTGACAGGCTTTGTTATAAGGGCATTCAGTGGTGGAAGCCAGTGATCTCTTAACACATTCTAAAAGGTTTCTGTTAGCCAATGGATATGAAGTCAGAAACAGAGCTGGGCAAGAAATGGCTGGTTAGGGGGGCTAAAGATGGCCCAAGATAGATAGTAATTAGACTCTAGACCTGCAATATTCTAAACTTTGCACAATTGCTGAGGTTGATCAGCCTTCCAGAAGGTTTGATTTGAATATGTAGGATGGGGGGGGGGCTTTTGTTGACAGGATGAACAGAGAATTATAAATAGCAAAATGTTAAAGCTGCCCAATGCCTAACTTTCCTTCCTAAAAGACTGGCTGTTTTCAAGATGTTTCAGGATAAAACACTCCCAGCAGGTACACAGCATCTCCAGAGGGGACTGCTGAGGAACTAAAGGTGGGAAGATCAACAGCAGTGCATAGGGATCACTGGCTAAGGCAGAAGCACTTCAATTCTGAAAGCTGCGGCCCTCAAAGCAAAAAGAGAAGACATGTGGAAGGGAGGCAGTCCCATGGTGAAATCAGCCCCCAGCAGGCAGGTGGCAAAATTAAATCTCCCCACAGCCTCCCCAGTTAGGCTTCCTTGCTGCTAGTCAGTTAGCAAGCTGGCAAGAAGATCTAAGCTCACAGATTTTCTCCAAGGGCACACCCGTAGCTCAGAATGCCAATTCCACACAACTGTCCCCAGTTCACTAAAACCCCAAGGTGCCTAGATTAAAAGAGAGATAGAGAGAAGAGAGAGTGAGGGAACCCCTCTAATAAAACTGTGAAGCAGCAGGCACTCATTCAACAGAATGACTCTTTCTGCTTCAAAAACAAACACCACGGGAACAAATGAAAAGGCTGCTTACATTTACTAGCTTCTATTTTATTTTAAGGATGGAAGAAAGCGAGCCAATTCTACTAACTACTGGCTGTCCCTTGTTAACTTCATGGAAAATCTCTGTAGAACCCTGGCTTCCCATCGTCACTATGCAGAAAGGGCTCTATTTAAGAAGCTTCTGTTCTTACATGTGTGTTCTCAAAGCTAAGTTACTGCAACAAGAAGACAAATCCAACAGGCCATTCAAGGAATAATACTGGTGAACAACTGAGCTACTGTGATGCAAATGAAATGGTTCACACCTGCAGGACAATCTCCCCTGAAATGCAGCCCCTGGTACCAAAAGGGGATCTCTTCTTCCATGGATCCTATCTAGCACTGATAAACTCTTTGGAGGAGAAAAGCAGCAGATGTGAAGGCCAAAGGGCTCCCCACAAAAGAGGGAAAGTAAAAAGCCCATTCCTTAAACAGCACCTCACTATCAGAAGGAAGATCGGATGTCTAGCGCTGACTATAGAGCCGTGCTGGGAGTACGGCTCCAAGGCCTGGGCTGACAGCGTCAGGCTGGGAGCCAGGATTTGGACTCATTTAGCTCTGGTCTCATTTTCAACTCTTGGGAGCAGGGCCAAGGTGTAACATTAGAATACAACAAATCAAATGTCCAAGAGGGAAGAAGACAATACAGGTCCTCTGACTTCTGCAATAGAGAGGTTCTGAGTACCCTTTACACTTCAGCAGTTTTCAGAGTAAGCTTTTTAACATTTAGATAATTTCCTAAAGACACACTCTACATCATTCACAGAATACCAAAAAGCCCCTCAGCGTATGTGAATCAAAAAACAACCGATGAAGCAAAATGCTTCATAAAAAAGTATGACACCATAAATTTTGAACTGTCCTGAACCACGTGAGTCCACAGAATCGCAGAGGACAGTGCTTCCATGGCCCACGTGGCTACAGCTCCTACAACTTCTAAACTGCCTTCGTATTTTTAAAATATAATTTGTATGTTGGTGTTTCTGTATGTTATGTGTTTCTCTCTCTCTCTCTCTCTCTCTCTCTCTCTCTCTCTCTCTCTCTCTCTCTCTCTCTCTCTCTCTCTCTCTGTGTGTGTGTGTGTGTGTGTGCGCGCGCACGCGTACGGGGTCAGAGGAAAACTCTTGGGAATCAGTTCTCTCCTTCCACCTTGTGAAGCAGGGTCTCTCTTGTTTCTATTACTCCAGGCAATTCTGTCTCACACTGGCACTTTGCTAGGATTAAAGATGCATGACATGGCAGCACATGGGTTCCCTAGATCAGCTCAGGTAGTCACTTGAGCGGCACTTATCCAGTGAGCCATCTGCCTGGCCCTTACTTTTCAGTTTTCTTGCTATGCAGCTAAGCTGGCCTTGAACTCCTGCCTCACCATCATGAGTGCTGAGATTCCAGGTGTGTACTGTCATACATGGCTAAGTGCCTTAATATCTTGAACCTCACATTCTTGAGTTGCTTTCGATTTGATTCTCTTACCACTCATTACTGAACCTTCTCTCTAGAAGACACAAACACCAAAAATACTGTAAAAGGCATTACAGACTCTAGGGCTGAAAACAGAAACCACTGAACAACCTGAATTTTTAGCAGTTTGGGAAACGGACATTAGTCTCTTCTAGGGACAAAACTGTCAAAGGCTAAATAAGCAGTAGCCCTTCATTTAAAAAAAAAATCAGGCTTGGGCTGGAGAGATGGCTTAAGTGCCTAAGAGCACTGATTACGGAGTACTCAGGTTCGAATCATAGCACCTACATGGCAGCCAGCAAAAGTGTGTAATTTCATTTCTAGGGGATCTGACACCTTCTTCTGACCTCCTAGGGCACTGCATGACATGTGTGCACTTGAATGCAGGTAATACACTTACACACATAATTTTTTTTAAATCAGGCTTGCCTAGCATGTTCAAGCCTTGAGTTTGATCCATGGTCCCAACACCAGAAAATGTATGATGCCTGGCTTGGGGATATAGACACGGCACTGGGTTCCCACCCCTCCAGCACCGCAAAAATAAAAACCAGCATGATAGACATCAACAGAATGAAAATCAAAAGTCATCTGATCATCTCAAAGAACAAAGAAAAATCACTTGACAAAATGCAACAACCTTTCTTACAATAAAAACTTGTAAGAAATCAGGTGTAAACAGCATAATAAAGGTTCTACGTGACAAGCTACAGCTAACCTCACAGTCATGGAGAAAAGCTGAGGCATTTCCTTGGCGATTAGGAACAAAAAAGGATGCCCAGAGTCATCTAATAAGCATGGAACTGCAAAATGCTGGTGCTACCCTGCAATCTCACTGGGAGGGGAAAGGCTGAGAAAGTAGGAGCTGCAGTTTGATATTAGCCTGAGCTACACAGTGAGACCCTTGGGGAAAGGGTAGGAAGGGAAGGAGAGTGAGACAAAGAGGGAGGGAAGGAAAGAGGGAGAGAGGAAAAGAGGGAGAGAGGAAGGAAGACTTGCAGACAACATGCTAGTAATACAGATCTTAACCCTCCAAAATGTCAATATAAGCAAATTCAAAGTTACAGAATACAAAAAGCACAAAAATATCAGTGACTTCTATGTTCATTAACAATAAATTACCCAAGAGAAGAATCAAGAAGCAATTCTAGTCATAAAATACAAAAACTAAATAGTAATACATTCAGCCTAGGAGGTGAAAAATCATCACACTGAGAACTATGAACACTGAGGAAAGAAATGCAAGTGACACAATTAAAGAGAAAGATATGCCATGTTCATGGCATATCTTTAATTGTGTCACTTTAATGGGAAAGATGGGTAAAAGGTCCACACTGCTCAAGGCTCCTAACAGATTTAATACAATCCCTATCAAAATTTCAAAGAAGAAAAAACAGCTATGAGATTTATATGTAACTACAAAAGACTCTGAATGTACAAAGTAACCAGTTAAAAAAGTGCTGGCACCAGGGTGGGATCCCAGGGAGGGATCCCAGGGTGGGATCCCAGGGCTCGTGAGGCAGGAAGATCTTTTTTTTTGGGGGGGGGGTCTTTTTGAGACAGGGTCTCCCATTAGTCCCAGCTGGCCTGAAGCTCACTAGGTAGAACAGCCTGGCCTTGAACTCAGAGATCCACTTGCCTCTGCTAGGATTAAAGGCATGCGCCACCACGCCCAGTTAAGGGAGGAAGATCTTGAGTTTAAGGCAAGCCTGGGCTGCAGAACAAGTTCCAGACCAGCTTCAGCTACTATACAATGGGCTCCTGTTTGAAAATGACAACAAAAACAACAAAATAAACTCTACTAGAGGCATCATACAGACATCAAAATATACTACAAATCTACCTAATCCAAACAGCATAGCACTGGCATTAAAAAGATATACAGACCAATGAGACAAAATAAAGTTCAGAAATCAATCCATGCATTTGCAGTCAACTGATTTCTAACAAAGGTGCCAAGATGCACGACGGAGAAAGGATAATCTCCAATAAACGACACTGGGGAACTGGAGCTACACATGTAGAAGAATGAGACTGGACTCTGTCCCATTCTTTTTTTTTTATTTTATTTTTTTATTTTTAAGGGATTCTACAACATAATGACACAGTTGTTTGCAGATAACATTAATGTTACTCAGTATGTCATACAATTGGGTAATTGGTGCATTTTGCAAGTATCCGTGTCCAAATTTTGAACAACCCAAGGTTCCCATATTCCAGTTGGAGAAGCTTGTATGCACAGGCATGTTGATCAGTTAGGAGTCCAGACTATATTCCTGTAGTCTCACGATTCACCCCTATCTCTCTGCAGCCCTTACAATCTACCACGCCTCCTCTTCTGCAGTTTGTTCCCTGGGCTTTGGGAAAGGGGCACAAGTGGGTGAGAAGAAAACAGTCTAATTTCTTTGGAGTTGTCATTTTGGACTGCAGTCTGTTCAGGTTGTTTCCCTTCATGGGTTGACGGCTTTTCCAATGATACCCTTTTTAGTCATACTAACAAAGCACAAGCTATTGGATGTACAGGCATTTAAGCAGTACCAATTATTATGTCAAGCTAAGCTGTGAGCATAGACACAGATGATTGGATGGGGTCTGTCCCACTCTTATTCAAAGAAGTCAACTCAAAGTTTATTAAAGTCTTAAAAGACCTGGAATGGTGGCTAGAGACATGGCTCTGCAAATAAGGACTGTGCAAGCATGGGACCCAAGTTTGGATCTGCAGAACCCACACAAAAAGACCTGAAGTGATAAAACCATTAGTAGGAAACAGGAGTTCTCAGTGCCACTGGTGTGGGTAAGGACTTGCAAAGGTCAAATCTAAACAAATGCAAAAATTAACAGGATTACTACAAACTAAGAAGCTTCTGCACAGCAGCAAAGGAAACAACCAAAAAGAGCAATGAAAGCACAACCCAGTGCAAGCGGCTATAATCCCAATACTTAGGAGGTGGAGGCAGGAGGATCAGGCTTGAAGGTCATCTTTACCTACACAGGGGCTGGAGATGAGGCTGGGATACATGAGACTTTCTCAAAACAAACAGACTAAAAAAATTAAAAAAAAAAAAAGATATCAAAGCAGAGCTAGAAAGTAAGTAACTTATAGAGTGCTTACCTAGTGCATAAGCACAGGGTTTAATCGCCTGCCCCCCCCACAAATAAAGGGGCAAACTATGGAATGAAAACATATTTACAAACCATACATCTGCTGGGAATCAAAATGTAAAACCAAGAACTCAATAGCAAGAAGATGAATACCCAGATAAAAAGTGAGCAAAGGACGTGAAGAGACACTGCTAGAAAGAAGACACAGTGATGCTCAGTATCCCAGCCACCAGAGAAATCCTAACTCAAATCACAAGAGACAGTGGTTTACTTCCATAATCCCGACACTTGGAAGGCAGAGGCAGTGAGACTATGATGAGTTTGAGACCGGACTGGGCTACACAGTGAATTCCAGGCCAGCCTGATCTACAGCATTGAATCCCTTTCTCAAAAACAAATGAAACTCACAATGAGATGCCATCTCAGCCTGTTAAAATGGCTGTTACAGAAAAAACAAAGACAGTAAGTGCGGGAGGGGAAAGTAGAGAAAGAACTCTTGCACTGCTAATTGAATAAGTTACTACAGATATTAGAAAGCAGTATGGAGTTTACTAAATGCAGAGCATAAAACAGAACTACCATGTGACATGACTTCACTAATGGGTATGTCTATACCCAAAGGAAACAGCACCACTGTGTCAAAGATGTCACTACATCAGCATGTTCACCACAGCACTAGTCACAACAGCCACGATACAGAAACCCACAGATGAATGAAAAGCCTGTCATCCTAGGCAACATGGATGAACCTACAGAATGCTAAGTGTAAGCAAGATAACCCAGGAACAGAAAGACAAATATCATGTGGTCTCATTTATGTGTTGAGTCTAAAGTTGAACTCAGAGTCAGTATTGGAATGAAAAAAATAAAGATGAAGTTTATCTAAGAAGGTGGCTAAGGGAAGCAGCATTAGAAGTTGAGTAGTTACGTGGATGCTAGTGCCAATTACCCAGTTGTAAGCATTTCTTGTCTAGGGCCCCCTGAGCTTTTGTACAAAGCAGTTGGGCATAATGCATTTTGGAAACAACAACAACAACAACAGAAAAGACTGCATCAAAGAACTGACTGAAACAGTGAACTTCTGCTCAAAACAGTCAACTTCCCCATGGACAATATTGAGAAAGACTAAGAGATGAAAAGCATGTTTGGCAGAATGCATGAGCTCTGGCGGGGTGGGGGAATGGGCGGGAACACAGGTCTAGATTTGTTAAAAATAAATAAATAAATAAAACAAAACAAACAAACAAAAAAAGAAGTTGAGTAGTTACTAATCAACAGATATAAAACGTCAGGTGATAAGTTCATCTGTGAGCTCTACTGCATAGCACAGAGACTATAGTTAATAACGTAGTATATGGTTGAGAAGTGCTAAGAGTATATTTTAAGTATTTTAAGTACTCTTGCCCTTCAAAACTATGTGAGATGATACATAAAGCAATTACCTGGGCCGAGCCACTCCATAACGTATAGTTCAAAACATCAGACACAGAACAGGCATACCATTTTGACAACTAAAAAAACTAAATGAATTGAAAGTAAAAACAGTAAATCAATCATGTTTTGGGCTAAGATGAGAAAAACTTTAACAGCATAAATCCTGGCCTCCCCAAAAGTACTACCTGGTTAGAAATATGGGTCACAGGCATCACCCCAGGTCATCTTATCTGAATATGCAAATTATGAACACTGGCTCCTTGTTGTAAAGTGTTCTCCTCTAAGTCTAAGGGTGTCATCTTCATGGGCACAACTGTGATAACTGGCAGGAAACCCTGAGACCCAGCGTGCTGGCTTTGATGCTCCATCATATAAGGATGGAGTTGTGGCGGGGAGGGGGGGGTCACTAGCCCTTCGCCCAAGATTGTGGCTGATCCCTCCTGCCCCTCCCGGCCACTTTTCTATAATTCTGCCCTAACTGCATGTGGCCTTGAGGACTAGAGCACAGAGACTATGCAAGGTTAACTGAAGGGGGCTCCACCTATGCAGCTTCCCTTGGGGAACCTTCATTCAGGTAGTAAGACTTCCATGCTCTATATGGAAGACCAGTAAACTCATTGGCTCCCCAAGTTAGACTTGGGTAGATAGAACTATACTTTTGTTTGTCGTGGGTGCCCTGTTTGAGTGGGGAAACATGTTTGTGTGTCCCCAGGGAAAGAATTCCTGCAACAACGTTATATGCAACCAAGTTCAGCTAACATAATATGGGTGATATTCCTGTGCAGTGTTCTTTGTGGGTCTCAATTCTCATTAGCCTCACATCTCATGAATGTGATTCTGCTACTTAAGAGTGAACTAGACTACATGTCTAAAACATGACTTCATTCTATCCCTGGGCTGACCCTTAGCTGCCAACCCTGACAACTGGCCCAATTTAATTAAGGGCCTCCATCTTTGCACTAACAACTGTGTGTACATTAACACAGGCTAGCTCACTGCAGCGGGAGTGCTGGGGGGTCAGCTAAAAATCAGACCTACTGGTAGAAGAGCTCCCAAATAAAGAGTTACCAAGAAAACATCATGTGGGAATGTGGAATGAGATCCTTTAAATTCAAGGTTGACTGTCTTCAATAAAGTTACTATGGAATTCATCAATTCTGGAAACTCTAATCCTACAAAACAAATTCCTGTTACCCAGGATCTTCCCACAGATATACTTAGCAAAACCTTGAGTACCTGGAAATAACTTACCTGAGCACATCTTCCTAGTTCCTTTCTGTCCAGATACTGAAATATGTTGATTGCCAATTCATAAGGCAGCTGCACATCAAAGAAGGGCACATCATCCATCTCATTCTGAGAAGAGAGAAAATAAGCTTAGACTCTGAGAGTCGAAAAGGGCTCATGCTTCCAGGTTCTTTCCATCACCAGGGATGTTCTCAAAAAAAGGCACAACGGCAGGACACAGAACTAACTCAGAGGTGCCGGCCACTCTCTGGTCTCTGGCTCCAGTACCTACCCTTCTTTCATACACCTAATAAATTCCACCTGGCTATTTCTCATAATGTTCCAGAAAGGAGAAACAGGGATGCTTACTCACACTCTGGAATAGAGACACTACAGGAATGGGTGAAAGGTTGTAAAAAAACCCACCAACTTCTAAGGAAAGGTAAGCAGCACGCGTGTGTCCAAGAAAGCAAGCCTGCAAGCCAGGGAGACCACAGCCTCTTGCCACAAGACAACCAAGATATCCCCAACACACAGGGGAGCAGCAGCCACAGCTGGAGCAGCACTGACCCAGGTCACTAATGTTTTTGTGGGGAAAGAGAAGGGCAGTGAGAGTGAGCAAGAGGTAAACACACAGAGGCCACCCTGGCTGGCGAAGCTCTCCTCTCCTTGAGGTTTCCTAGGCTCTCGGGGCTCACGCTGGTTAACCTGAGTGAGCCAGTGCAAACAAAGCAGTTCTTCTTCAGTGTCATTTATTAATGCGCAGAAATGCGAGCTCGCCTGCCTTGGGGTAAGCAATTAGAGATGAGGTAACAGGCTTTGGCTGAAAGATAAGGCTGTCATGCGGATCTCTGCCTCACAAAGGAAAATGAGAGAAACAGAAAAGGCCAAGTGTGCATGTGTGCCTCTCTCCCAACCCCAGGTCCACCTGCCAATGCTTGCTGTGGCTACACAGCTGAGCTGCAGAGAGCTGAGCGCTTTGTCCCAACAGACTGTGCACAGGAAAATTCACTTTTAATAAGCTCGGGCTGACATCAGTGACTTACTGGTTACAATCAAGTTGTTAACTCCCCACTCAAACACAACAGTTTCCATACTGAAAGGCTGCCACTTTACAACAAAAAACAGTCTCAGGAATGCTAGGGTGCATGAACACTGATTTAGACACTTCCAAGATTTGGAGTAAGCAATCTAGAATCACAATTCTGTTCATCTAAGAGGCTCAGGGTTAAAGGAGAATCTGGACCCTAGGAGGAAATGTGGTGTTCAAGCACAAAAACACAGAGAGGCAAAGCACAGGGGCCAAGAGGCTCTCTGGGGAAAGAGTAGTGCTGACAGTTCTCTGTGGGCAAAGGAGAAACAGAATGTTAATCAGGGGAGGGATGCTGGGCCACAGGGGGAAAAAAGGAGGAAAAAAAATCTGCAAGGGTAATTTGAAGGTACAAGTCCCTGCCTAAGAAAACAAAGGAACACTACTAGACTGATGTCAGGCAAGGTCCCTCCCAGGATGACCGGCTCACTCATCACCCAAGAGCATCACTGCCAGCCAGGGACAAGTAGAGTCCCCACCCTGGAGTCACTGCAGGTCAGGGAAATTGTGTACACAACGTGAGAGCTGTCACTGGCAATCCCACCTCTAATTTCCTACTGCCTTTTTCTCTGAATTATTTTGACCACAGAAGTGGAAAGGCCCACTTAACCCCCTGGGTGAAGAAACACAAGGAAAACGTCCCTTGTCCTCACCCAACCAGAGCAGAGCAGTTTAAGCATTCACTCATTCCAGCTGCAGCTCCTTAGAGCAGGCCACACTGTGAACTGTCTCTGGCCTGGACATAGCTGAGACCTGAGATGTCACTTCTGGTTTTATTCTGGTGCAGAAGTCCCGCAGCCTCCTGTTACAGGTTATTCTCCATGTCCAACCTGGAAGATGATCCCTCTACAGAAGCACTACCCAACCCAGCTGCTGTTCGATCCCAACCATGGCACCATAGCTTTGTGGTACACAGCCAAGATTCAAGATGACAAATGAGGTTTTGCCACCTTATCAGCCAAGAGACCAGACTAAATGCATGTGCACTACCAGTCAGTGGAAGTACTCTAGGCAATGGGCATGTCATTATGAATAAGCAGATTTTACATGGAAAAGGCCTGGCACCACGCTACAGCCAAGCATGCAGTGACTGAACGCTACTACCTCCCCTGAGGACCATTCCAGCTCCTTTTCTTTTCATCAGCAAGTGTGTACTCACTTTAACTGCCTCCCTTGCTACTCCTAAACCTGCTTGTTGGTGACACATGTACACAGTAACCTGTCCTACTAGAAGCAGGGGCAGTAACAGCAGTAGCAAAGGGATAGAGAGAGGTTAAGTTAGCCCAATTCTGAACACTGGAGCCATCTGCACAGCATGACTTTTCAGAGAATTAAAAAGGTACTCCCCTCCAGGTGTGGTGGGCAAGCCTTTAATCCTAGCACTTGGGAGGCAGAGGCAGGCAGATCTCTGTGAGTCTCAAGGAAAACCGAGTCTGAATAGGGAGCAACTTAAGGCCAGATGGGACAGAAAGGGAGACACTGCCTCAAAAACGAAACAAAAAAAACAACAAAAAAAAATAAAAAAGAAACAAAACGAAAAAAGGCACTCCCCAGCTCCAACAACTCAGGAAGGCTCTGCAGTAGGGCAGTGTGTAGGAAGGTTGTGAAGCCCACCAGGCTGCAAATGACCACTGGAGGTGTCAGGGCCTCCACATCGGAGACACTGTGCTAGGGTCTGTTAATACCCACTGTGCTGGTCCATTTAAAGATCCAGAAAACAGGGGGCTGGAGAGATGGCCTAATGGTTAAAAGCGCCAACCGCTCTTGCAGAGGACCCGGGTTCGATCCCCAGCACCCAACATGACAGATGAGAACCGTCTTTAACTCCAGGTCCAGGGGAATCCGACACCTTCTTCTGACCTCTGCAGCATTGCACGACACAGGTGCACAAACCCACATGCAGACAGTACATTCATACACATAAAAATAAATAAATAAAATTTTAAAAATATTTAAAAAAAAAGATCCAGAGAACAAAGTCCTCACAGTTTCAAAGGCCTCAATAGTAACGATGGAAATGTCAATATTCCAGAGCCAACCTGTGCTTCTGAAGCACCATTCTTAGGATTACCTCTCAACACTAAAATGACTGTTAACTGTCAATACGACAGGGTCAAATCCCTGACTTCCACTTTGTTGAGCTTTGCTGTTCTTATCACTGGTTAGGTAACAGCAGGAGGAAGAGAGGAAACCAGTGGCCAATGGAATACCCACAGCTCGAAACGCGCACACACCCAGCAGACAGCATACCAGCTTCCACGCAGTACATCAACTGACTCCTCAGAAACTCATCGGATAGGTCTCTGACTCCCCTAGATGGAAAAGGAGGATTCCTGCCACTGTCTCCTCCTGGATGCTCTCCCTGTCACCAGCTTGCCACTGTCTCCTCTTGGACACTGCCCATCACCAGCTTACCTATCTCCTCCTGGACACTGCCCCTGTCATCAGGTCACAGCTGTCTCCTCCTGGATGCTGCCCCTTTCACCAGCTCACTGCTGTCTCCTCCTGGATGCTGCCCTTGGCCAAAGGAGCTGCCTCAGCCCCATCTCCTCCAGAGGGTACCTTATATCCTACTCAGTGCAAGGAGGAGAGGGGGTATAAAGCCCCCCTGCCTTAATTGTGACCTCTGACCCACATATGACTCTCCATGAGTCAATATCACAGAAAGTCTGACTTTTTTCCAATCAATCAATGAGGCCCACAGTGGTCCTGTCCTTAGTGGATTCATTCTATTTTTACTATTTTTTTGTTTTGTTTTTAGTTTTTATTTATTTTTTAGGTGTATGAATGTACTATCTGCATGTAGGTTTGTGCACCTATGTCGTGCAATGCCATGGAGGTCAGAAGAGGGTGTTGGAGATTCCCCTGGAACTGGAGTTAAAGACGGCTCTCAGCCGCCATGTGGGTGCTGGGGATCGAACCTGGGTGCTCTGCAAGAGCACTCGGTGCTCTTAACCACTAGGCCATCTCTCCAGCCCTGTTTTTGTTTTTTGAAACAAGGTCTTACTATGTAGCCCAAGGTGGCCTGGAACTTGGAGAGATCTGCCTGCTTCTGCTTCCTCAGTGCTAAGATTAAAGGTGTGTACCACCACACCTGGCTTCCCAAGGGTTCTTAACACAGAACTCCAGAGACATTAGAATAGGGACCCCCTTTCCTCTCTCCATTGAGAAAGCATAAGAGAATGTACCTTAGGGGAAAAGATTTTTCTCCTATCCAATCAGAGGAAAGCAGAGGTTAAGTAGCTGACCCATGAGCTTTGGCCTGTTATAGCCCATCACCTGGGAAACACTTCTGGAGATGAAGAGTCTTGAGCACATTGGCCCCTGTGGTAGAATACTCAACTTCATGGTACTGTGACAAAGACTTGAAACTACATCCTGGACACAGGTTTAGCCAGCAACTACTCCAATCCTCAGCACTGCTGAGGCAGGTCTTCCACGATCAGATTCAGCCACTTCTTCCATATGTACAGGTCCACAGACAAACACTATCTGTGTTAGTATACAGAGGAAATCCTTATTTAAAGATGCTATCAGACTTCCCCCTAAATTGCCCTGCAGCACACAGTCAGCCAAACAGTTGCAATTCATACCAGCCCAACTCTGTGTCTATACTGACTTAAAAGTGTGAAAACACACAATTCAGCATCATAGAATCAGTGACTCAAGAAGAAACATTAGCACAGACAGTAACAAATGTAGTCATGCTAAGAATGCCACTGTGACTGTCTAGTGCATTACCGTGGTAGCTCCCCACCATGTGCTGCCAAGCATACACTCTAGATCAACCGATTCCAAAGACCAATAGTCTTCAACTCTAAAGTAAAGCAGCTTTTTGGTAACAGGTAACCTGGCTTTTACTGCTTTATAATTCTTAGTGACTCTTGTCCTGTTACATATCCAAATCACAAATGGAGTTCTTTGAGTTTTCTTTTTTGTTTTTGTCTTTTTGAGACAGGGTCTCCCTGTAGCCACAGCTGGCATGGAACAAGACCACACTGTCCTTGAACTCACAGAAATCCACCTGTCTCTGCCTCCAGAGTGCTGGGATTAAGGGTGTTAACCACCAGGCCTAGAAGTTTTGGGTTTTTTAATGTTCAGACTCAGTGTCCCAAAATTCCAAGGGCAGGGTTCACAGATCTTTCTTAGGGTTCCTTGCACACATTAAAGGTTGAGACCTACAGCCCTAAGTCATGGGCAGACAGAAAATCCTCCTTCCCAGTCAAGGAAGGAACCACACAAAGGGTCATGTCACTGTTAATTTAAGGTCAGTGAATACTAGATTTTCCCAAAGTCTACTGGACTTTCTCCAAAAATGCTGAGAGAAATAGCAAATGGATCCGTCCCCAGAGGCCGGTTTGTCCTATGTGCTAATGTAAGCCTAGTTCTGTAAATGGACGGGTTTTGTGCTTTACTGTTAGAAATTTAATCTGCCTTCTCTTGTTTAACAAAAGAAGGGGTAATTACTGAGAGCCAAATCAGTGCAAAGTGAAGAAATTGACTTGGGGATTTTGTTCCCAATGCGTATCTCAGGCGAATGCCACTCAGGCACTCTTGAGGTGGTGTTTTGAGAAAAAGATCTGTAGTCTGCATCTAGTAAGCCTAGGATGGAAGGGTCTGGTGTGTGTGTGGTGGGGGGGGCAGTGAGGGGGTATCACAACCTCCACATCAGACAAAGGCTGGGCAGAGCATACCCATGTAATCCCACCACAGGAATGGGTAGGGTCCAGTTTCACCTGTAGCTTCTTTGAGAACAAAATAAACTGACTGATTAGGGAGAAGTCTCAAACACTCTCAAAATAAGCACCCACTTTGTCTTGAAATATAATCTTTCAGGCACGAACAAATCAGGAATGCCGGAGTACATCCAATACTAACAGTGACTTCTTGAGCTGATTTTACAATTTTTCCTTCTTTCTATTCTTCTGACGTTCCTAAACATTTCTACAGTAAGCACACCATTCATTTTTAAAATAATTTATGTTCAAAACATTATCTGAATTCAGGGCAATGCCCAATGCTGGGGGAGGTGCTATTAGCAAAAGTGTAAGAAATGGCCTCTACTTGAAAGAGCTAAAATCATTTATAAAGTTAAGTCATCCTCATATAAAACAGAATAAATACAGGAGACTATAAGAAGCAATACAGATAGTCCCCTAAGGTATTCCAGGGTTCATTAGTAAGCTGGCTACTTAGAGCTTAGGAGTCATTTCTCTAAAAACAACAATGCTATAAAGAGAGGTTAAGTTCCCAAGCAGTCTACAAAAAGCCAATTTATCTCTTCATAGTAAACCTGGTACCAAGCCCAGCTATGAAGAAGAGCAGGCAGTATTCAATAAACATGTGGATCACCCACCCAGAAAACTGAATTGTAACCTACAGAATCCAAAGGTACAAAAATACACCTGAGATTTGACCTCATGTTTTTAATAAGAAAAAGCCTTTGCAACTTTGAGATGCAGTCTCTTTCACAATGTACTGGTCTGACTTCCCTGGAGATTGCTACAAGGACCAACATAGAAGAGGCTGATCTAAAGGACTGTTGGAGTCCCAGGAGGCTGGGTGTGGCAGTAAAGGAACCCAGTGTGAGCGAAACAGTCCTCAGCTTTCACAGCCCCTCGAATCTAAGCTGGGATCAGAGTGTCAGGACAAAAGGCAAGAGAATGAGGTGCTCCCTGTCAGTTCCAGAAGGGAACAACCTTGGCTGGGGATTTGTTTGATCAAGGGGCTCAGCAGACAGGCCAGACACAATCTCACCATCAGACAGGCTACAGAATTCATGGCACTCAGTGTGAAAACAAATGTGTAAAGTTTCTAAGTCAAAAGGATTTAAGAACTGTAAGCAATAAACCAAGTGCAGGGTGTGACCCTATGTGACACTCAAGCTGCACACCCACAAGCCCTGGGCCACCAGACAATCTGTGCCCATGCTGTTTTCTGCTGAGCTTCCTTCCCACACATCTCTGCAGGCTGGCTCCCTGAACTCCTCGAGGTCTTCATGGAATGTGACCTTTCCAGAAAGCCTTAAAGGATGGCACTCTGGGAAACAGAGCCCCTCCCCTCACAGACTACTCTGCCCCCCCCCCATTTCTCTTTTTCTCCAGAGCATTTATTTACCTGGCAATTATTTGTCCCCAAATGGGTATATTTTTTCTGCCTTGTTCACTGTTGTATCCTCAAAGCCTAGGATAGTACCTGGCACTTAGAAGCCACTCATCGTGGAATGAATGAGTGAATGAATTAACAAGTAAAAGAAGCCATGCCAGCAGAACCTTCCAGTAAAGACCTGTGGTAAGTTATAGTTGTTCTAGTATATACACACACATCACTGCAAAAAGCCCCCAAGGGGAGGCTTGATAATTCATGAAGAACATTTCAAAAGCATGAATGGCACTAACGATAATATGTTAGAAGAGCCGGGCGTGGTGGTGCACGCCTTTAATCCTAGCACTTGGGAGGCAGAGGCAGGTGGATCTTTGTGAGTTCAAGGCCAGCCTGGTCTACAGAGCGAATTCCAGGACAGCTGGGGCTACAGGGAGACCCTGTCTTGAAAAGACCAAAAAAAGGGAGATGGCCTAGCAGTTGAGAGCGCCGACCGCTCTTGCAGAGGACTCGGGTTCGATCCCCAGCACCCACATGGCGGCTGAGAGCCGTCTGAAACTCCAATTCCAGGAGAACTCCAGTTCCAGGGGAGTCCGACACCCTCTTCTGACCTCCGCGGCGTTGCACAGACTTGCATGCAGACAATACATTCGTACACATAAGGAAATAAATAAAATTTAAAAAAAAAATTAAAAAAAAAAAAGAATATGTTAGAAGAAAGGAGAGATCTGGGCTGGGGGATGAGGGACATTAACAGAGCTGAAGAAATTTAAGCTGGGCCTTAGCACAAAAGCAAAGGACAACAGTCAAAGGGAAGCTAAGCTGATTAATGTTCTGCCATATCCAGATGGGCCAGCTAGTCAGCAGCAGAACCTGAGCATGAATTCAGGTAGGCTCCAGAGCCCAGACTCCTACCAGGGCTAGCCCGCCTGCACTAATGTCATTCTAACAAAGAAGAGACCCTCAAGGGCAGAGGCCAAGTCCACGCTATGCATTCCTGACTCCCCAGCCTTTAGCTAAACAACGGAGTACAGATCTGCTGGATGAACAGGAGTAGACACTAGGCATAAGTCTGGATAATCTCAATCAGTCACTGGCTCAAAATGGCTCACATGACCCAGTTTGGACCCATAAGACACAGGCTCACGACTTCCACTGCATAACACCCAAAGCAATCACTCTGCTCCTCCCCAGTACTGCTAAGCTGCTAAGCTGCAGACAGCCAACTTGTCCTCAAGAAGGGACAGCCTACTGTAGATAAGAAAAGGGCAAGAAGCCAGAGTGCCACCTCCTGGAACCCCGTTACACAAATCAACAGATCCCAAGGGGTTTTATGGGCCAGTCTAAGTAGAGTGCTGGTTACTTTGGGAGCTAGATCTGATACCCCACCAGAATAAAAATGGGACCAAGCCACTGGCTTTCACAACTCTATAACTAAAGAAACAAACAAACAAACTAACATACCTTTAATTATACTTGGATGGTACCACTGTCCCTAAGAGGAGCCAGGGGCAGGGGGGAGGCTACCTGTGGAATTCTGCTCAGGCATGCCATTCTTTCCAGTAGTTTACCCTTATCCTTCCAACTTACGCATTCCCAAGCCACTGCCCCCCTCAAGTGAGATGGCTAAGTGCTGTTACAAGCCTCACACAAGAACAGGCTCCAGAGAAGACACTTCTAAGTTTTCACTTAAGCTGTGCTTGTCCATCAAAGGTTCTGGCCTATGCCCAGCTGAAAGACACTCTGAAGCCATTGATCCTCTGCCCAGTGAAAGGCAATTGTTCTCTCAGTTGATAATCTAGTTGCTCTCAAACTAGAGATGATAATGCAGTGGATGAAACTGTGCCAAAGATATGACAGAGGGGCTGGGTATGTAGTTCAATTAGTAGTAGAGTGCTTGACTAGCAAGCCCTGGGTTCTTTCCCAGTACCACAAAAGTAGGTATAGTGACATGTGCCTATACTCCCAGCATTTGGGAGGTAGAGGCTGGAGGATCAGAAGTTCAAAGTTATCCTTGGCTACACAGTGTTCAATGCAAACCTAAGATATATGAGACCCTATCTCAACAACAAACCAAAGCCAAACACAAGACACAAGCTAGTATAAAAGAATTGCCATAGGCTGGGGGGAGGGGCTGGAGGGCAGACTAGACTTTCATACCCCACCTCTGCTGCATCAGTCCCTATCAGCTTCCAGGGAATACCAACATAATAAAATCTTCCTTTCCAGGAGTTACTCATGACTCTTGAGAAGACACAGGGTAAAGGCAGATCCTGCCTAGACAAGCTTTAACTTGTGGTGTTGGCACTTACATTATTACCTTTGTTGTACTCATTACCAACAATCAGAATGGGAAGTTTGTGGAGCAAACTGTCTTAACAGCCTCCAATCTATTCATGCTCCCCTGTATCCAGGCAGCTGAATAAATACACAGATGCCAGATGACTTGCTTTGACCAATGTAGTAACAAAAAATGACCTCAGTAGAGATTTCAAAAGCACTGGGGCTTGACCTAAGTCTGAGAAGGCCCATCCACTGGTTGAGACTCATGGACAGGCAGAAACACACATAAACAAGCCAACCCTCAGAAGCAGAGCTGCCTAGGTGATTAGCAACTAACCACAGACACATGTGCCAACTTCTCAGCCCATGCTGCCCACCCTGCACACTGCACTGAATAAATGGTGTTGATTTACACTAGACATTTGGGTGGTTGTTTTATGCTAGACATTTGGGTGGTGGTTTTCATACAGGAAAAAGTAAGAGCCCTCATAGAAACACAGAGTTCCTAAATTAAAAAATCTAAAGACCTTACTATGCTAAGACCACACTTCTAGCTGGCAGCAAGCAACTGGTATAGGTGGCCCAGATATAACACCTACTCCTAGGGTATCCTAGTCTATCATCGCAGCTACACAAGGGGCAACCCAGCTGTCTGCATCACCTGAGATAAGGTAAAGATGGTGATACACTGCATTCATTCTCAAGGTACTATCAAAAGTAAGAGGCATATGCCATCCAAACATCTGTGTCTATACCAAAGTAACCTACCATAACAATTAGTATTGTTTAAATACCCATATATCTAATTGCTTGTGCTTCATTAGTAGGATTGAAAGGTCATTCCTGGACAAACTGTCAGCCCATGAAAGGAAACAGCCAGAATTGACCAGAGTCTAAGACAACAGCTCCAGAGAAAGTAGACTGTTTTGCTTCCCGTCCACCTGTGCCCCTTTTCTAAGCCTAGCGAACAATCTGCAGAAGAGGGGGCATGATAGAATGTAAGGGCTGCGATTGGGGTGAATGGTGAAACTACAGCAATATAGTCTGGACATTCATCTGATCAACTTGATTGAACATACAAGCCCCCCCAGCTGGACGATGGGACCTATGGTCTGTGTGGGTTTGGGCACAACTGCTTGCAAATTGGTTTTACATGAAGGATGCTTGTATTCATAAATTATTACTTATTGTTAAAAAATGAAAAAAATAAAGTAATAAAAAAAAAAAGTAAGAGGCATGAGGGAATCAAATGCTCTGTTCCTTGGGTGGCGCCACTTACATAACACTAACGAGTGTTAGAACTGAGTGAATGGTCACCCAGGGATGGATAAGAACCCAGAAGTCAGGGGAGAACAGTATTGGTAGGCTAGGAACCCAGTTCTGTGATCCAGGTATTGCTGAGGAACATGAGCATGCTTTAGAAAAGATGCATCAAGCTGTGCAGTTAAGATCTGTACACTTCAAAGTGTAACTAAGAAAAACAACTTTAAAAAGACAATTTTTCAAGAAGGTGATTCCACTGGCACAACTCTGACGTAACAAATAACCAAAAATCTGCTTCTTTAATGTTATGTGTATTTTGCCCAGTGAGAATATTGGGACATAGAATTGTTTTATTCAGGCCATCTATGAATTGGGTGAAAAATGAATCCCATACCATCCAACATGTTTAATGCTGGTGGCCACTATAAAACAAATCACCACAAAACTGAGTCTGGAAAGATGTGTAATGAAATGCCACAATAACTACATACATAGGAGTACTCAACATCTGCCTTAGTTCATTCACTGAGCTTCTGACCCCATGGGCTCTGGGGCTCACACCTACTAACAAAGGCATCTGAGCCTTTTTTTTTTTTTTAAATAAGTGTTGTAGTTTGTCTTCCATTGCTGTGACAAAATACTCTGACCGACACCAACTTGGGGTTATTCAGCTTACATCTCCTGGGTCACAGTTCATCAGTCAGGGAACCCAAGACAGGAACTCAGGGCAGGAACCTGGAGTCAGGAGCTGAAGCACAGGCCATGGAGGAATGCTGTTCACTGGTTTGCTCCTCTGGCTCATGCCCAGCCCACCTTCTTATGCCGTACACAACCACCTGCCCAGGGTGGCACCACTCATTGCGGGCTGGGCCCTCCCATACTACTCGACCATCAAGACAATATTCCACAGATGTGGCCACAGGCCAATCCAATGGAGCCAATTGCCCAATTGAGGCTCCCTCAACCCAGGTGTATCAAGTTGATATTAAAGCTATCCAGCACAATAAGCATTACTTTTCTCAGACTACAGATACAGGATGGGTCTACTTTCCCTTCAAAACCAAGCTATTTCCCTAATGCCTGGCTATCAGGAGGAGTTGAAAATGGTCAGAGAGAGAGAGTTAGTTGTTGGGAATACTGAAGAAGATAATGTCTCTGTACCCATCAGACAGCACCAAGCTCTTGCCTGCAATTTCAGTTCTCAGTAGGTGGAGGCAGAAGGATAAAAAGCTCCAGGCTAGGGCGTGGTGGCGCACGCCTTTAATCCTAGCACTTGGGAGGCAGAGGCAGGCGGATCTTTGTGAGTTCAAGGCCAGCTTGGTCTACAGAGTGAGTTCCAGGACAGCTGGGGCTACAGGGAGACCCTGTCTCAAAAAGACAAAAAAAAAAAAAAAGCTCCAGGTTAGAGATGGGGAGATGGTTCAGTAAATAAAGTATTTGTCCTGCACATCTGAGGACCTGAGTTCACATCCCCAGGATCCACATGAAAAGCCAAGCACCGTGAGGCATACCTATAATCTCAGTGATGTTGAGATGGGAAGCAAAGATAAGCAGATCCCTGGAAAGCTCACAGCCAGGACAACATAAAAAGGTGGAAAGTGCCTGAGGACTGACCCTGGCTGTCCTCTGACTTCCACATACAGGTGAAGCATGCATGCACCCAAAGGTACAACCACATGTCCACACACAGTTTGAGACTAGCCTAAACTATACAGCAAGAACCCGATCGGGAGGAAGACAACCAAGGAAACAGTAAGCAAGTGCTTAATCAATTGCTACCTCTTTATTTTTATAGGCGTTTTATTGATAATTGAAGAGTTGGTTTTTTTATTTGTTTTGTTTTGTTTGTTTGTTTGTTTGTTTTTTCAGTGAGGTAGCCCCAAGTTGGCTGCTGCTCACAGGATCTGGTTCATCTGAAGGTGCAGAGCCTATCAGCGAGCAACCCAGGGACACACAACAGGTTTTTTTCCAACTACATATGAAGCTTAAGATTCTGGTGCACCTGGACCCTCCCCCTTCCTTTCTAAAACACATGAATTATTTCTCTACTAATCTGGGGACTGTTGCCTGAGTGTTGGGCTAGAAAGCCTTGTGGACAAGGATTTAAGGTCCAACAGAAGTGGGACTGCAGAGAACAGTATCTCAAACTTCCTGATTATCACAACCATCAGACATGGAGACTCTTCCCTTGGCAATAGATTCAGGAAGTCTGGGAGGACCCAGTAACCTGTCTATCAAGGTCTTCAGGGGGGCACCTCAAGTTCACCTAGTGAAATTAAAACACATGAATCCAAATTCAATCTCCAGAATTTATCACCTGGGTAACCCTCAGCAAATTGTAGAAAATGTGGACTTTGAGTCTCTTCATTTGTAAAATGAGTTAACATCTACCTCAGAGGATGGTTGTTTTAGAATCAGGGCATCATGCAGGACAAGACACTTGGTTTTGAGAAAGAGAAACCTGAACCAGAAGCTACTAATGTTAAAGCATACATTACATAAAATTCTCCATTGTTAGGCCAAGTGTGGTGGCACATGCCTTTAAACCCAGCACTAGGGAGGCAGAGGCAGGTGGATCTCTGTGAGTTCTAGCCCAGCTTGGTGTACATAGTGAGTTCCAGTCTAGCTGGGGCTACAGAGAAACTGTCTTAAAAAGACATAAATAAATAAATATCCATTGCTTTTTGAAACAACTTCCACTTATAGAACTTGCAATTGGAAAGCTGCATTAAGTTTTTGTTATACCCCACCTGAATTAAATTATAAAGTCTGGGGCTGGAGAGATGGCCTAGCGGTTAGGAGCACCGACCGCTCTTACAGAGGACCCGGGTTCAATCCCCAGCATCCACATGGCGGCTGAGAACCATCTGAAACTCCAATTCCAGGAGAACTCCAGTTCCAGGGGAATCCAACACCCTCTTCTGACCTTTGCGGCATTGCACGACACGGGTGCACAGACCTACATGCAGACAGTACATTCATACACAGAAATAAATAAATAAATAAATAAATAAATAAATAAATAAATAAATAAATAAATAAAAGTATAAATCATAAAGTCGTCTCTTCCTGCCTCTGTATTCTCATTTTCTTCTGCTTTAAGTTTTACTGAAGTAACACATGCAGTTTGAAAATTTAAATACAAACAGTATACAGAGGAAGGCTGTTCCTGGGTCCTCTTTTCCTGCTAAAAGTTTAAGGTCCTTTCTAGGCAGGATTTCTCAAGCTCATGTTTACTGACATTACGGGTGGATTGTTTTTTTGTGTGTCTGTTCTGTGCACTGTAAGCTGTTCCCAAGTATTCCTCTTCACACTGCATGCCCAAGAGCGTGCACACAGTTAACACCTCAAAAATGCCCACAGACTGTCCAATCTGCAGAGCAGCTACCAGTTGAGAACCGCTGCTTGCAGAGACAGCCTGGGCATACAGGGTGACAAGTGACAAGTGTGTTCCCGTGCATCACCCCCATCATCACAGGGAAGTTATATTGCAATTCGATGAGGGGGCTGGCTCTGGGGGCCTCGGCGGAGGTAACGGCCACTCACCAGGTCGCGGATGAGCTGGTCGACCAGCTGCTCACCGGGCGCCGGGACATCGTGACCTGGAGGCGAACGGGAGCGGCTGGCCGCGTCCCTCCTCTCGGCCCTGGCCGGCCGGGTCGCTGGGGGCCGGCCCGCGCCCTCCAGCAGGCCCTGCGCCAGCGCTAGGTACCCCGGGGCCTGCTCAACGCGCCCCGCCGCCGCCTCAGGCCTCTGAGTCCGCAGATCCCCGGCCTCCGGCCGCCGCCGCCTCCTCAGACCCTGCGCCTGCGCCAGCTCCTCCTGCCAGCGCCGGCGGAACTCCTCTAAGCTGTGATCGTCCATGCTGGCCGCTCCCGGGCCCTACGCGTCCTGCCTGGCCAGCTTGGAGCCGCCGGACGGTCCTTCACAGAAAGTGTCCGCCCCCGGCTGGAAACTGCAGTGACTGAGGCTCTTGGGTTCCGGGAGGGCGGCCAGGTCCCTCTGCTTGATGCTCCTGGTGTTTGCCACAGGTGCACCAAGCACTTTGCCTTCATCCAGCAAACCGACTTTGTATGACTGCTAAATAGATGTCAGACGTAAATGAAGTTAGCATGTGTTTATTTTTTAAAAGCAGGTAGTTTTATTGTATTTTATGTACAGCGTGTGTGTGTGTGTGTGTGTGTGTGTGTGTGTGTGTGTGTGTGTGTGTCTTGTGCGCGCGCAGGCGCACCTACACCATGCACTGCGTAGAGGTCAGAGGACAACTTGTAGGAGTTGGTTCTCTCCTTACACCTGTGAGTCCCAGGGATCAAATCCAGGTCCTCAGGCTTGGCAGTAAATGCCTCTAAACATTGAGCAATCTTGCTCACCTGAAATTAGTATTTAGCTCTACACACACACTATACAAAAATAAACATCCCTGCCATCTTAAAGTTTACATTCAGGGAAAAACAGGGAGTGTTAAACTGTGACTGACTATAACAAAGCCAAAACACAGAATGATTAACGTGGGAGGGACCAATTGGTGATTAAAGACAGTCATGAAGGACTCGCTAAGGAGATGTCATTTAAGGAGATGTCCTCAGCCCCCTAAGTAGCCATTCTTGCCCATCTCTGTGTCTGACTTAACATCCTTGTGGCTATCAGGAGAAACCTTTTGAAATGTATTAACAGACCCCCTTGTTCCCACCAACCCCAAAGCTAAGAATGCCACCAGATAGCATCTAAGGCCTGAACAGAGGCTTCCCTGCTTTGCTGTAACCCACCTACCTGATAGTTCCACTAATGTGTTTTAAAACTGTCTTGATTTATGATGTTCTTTGTTCTATTCCTATAAAACCTTTATGAAATCGCTTGCCTCATTGAACATGGAATTTTAGGCAATCTGAATCTGTGTTCCCAGGCTATAATCACTCATATTTGGTTCCAGAATGAACTATCTCTTTTCTCCTTTGAAGTGAGAGTTGTGTTTTTATGCTGGCATGGGCCTTGTACCTGCCCTTCCCTCCTCAGAGACATTTATCTTCCCACCTTGACCTGGTGAATTCACTTGTCTTCCTACCCTAATTCAAACTCCACCAAATTTTCCCAGGTAGTCACTCCCCCAGCATCTTGTCTATATGATCACAACACATAACACATAACACAATTTGTAATTTTATATTGTGGAAAATTTTTAAGATTTGTATTTTTTATGTGTATATCTGTGGGAGTATATTCCACATGTGTGCAGTGCCCAAGGAGGCCAGAAGAAGGCATCATATCACATAGAGCTGGAGATACAGGTGGTTGTGAGCCACTTAATATGGGTGCTGGGAACCAAACTGGGTCCCCTGGAAAAACAGCAAGTGCTCTTAGTTGCTGAGCCATCTCTTCAGCCACACAGTTATTTATCATTCTCTCCCTTCCCTTGTGGAATATCAACTCTTAGCATGAAAGCTGATGATCAGTAGGCACTCAGAAGCTACTGAATAAATAATAACCCTGTAGAGATGAGGAAACCAAAGTATAAACATCTGAGAAACATGTCCAAAATCACACAGCTAGTAATTTGCAGACCCAGGATTTTGAAATTTTCTTCGGTGGGGGGTATTTTTGAGACAGGGTCTCCCTTTAGTCCCAGCTGGCCTGGGCCTCGCTCTGTAGATCAGGCTGGCCTTGAACTCACAGAGATCCACCTGCCTCTGCCTCCTGAGTGCTGGGATCAAAAGCGTGTGCCACCATGCCTGGCTTGAAATTTTTTTTTTTAACTCTAGAGGAGTTACCTAGAGGAGTTACCTAAAGTCTTTCAGCCCCCACATCTAAGTTAGCTAGGAACTGGATACCTGCTTCATCCATGATCTTTGTCATTGTAGTGATGTTAATAAACACAGCCTGGTTGAAGTAGACACTGCAACACACTCAGAAATCTCTCAGAAATTCCAATTCCAAGAATTTATCCTAAGGGACTTCAGAGATGGCTCGGAGGTTAAGGCACTGCGGGTTCTTCCAGAAGACCCAGGTCTGGTTCCCAGCACCTGCACAGCACTAATGCCCATCCAAAGATCTGGTTCTAGGGGATCTGATGCCCTCTCCTGGCTTCTGTGGACACCAGGCATGCACATGGTGAACATACATGCAGCCAAAACACTCATACGCATGAAATAATTGTTTTACTTATAAAAGATAACTTACCCTAAAAGAAGAAAATTGAACAAATAAATAAAAAGAACATTCAGGATGAATTTAAAGAATATTAGCAGCAATGTTTTCTTTCTCTCATGTGTATCTGTATGTGGTATGCATACATGTGTGTATTCATGTTTGCATGTGTGTGTGCGTGTGTGTGTGTGTAAGCCTGAAGTGGAAGTTGGGGGTCTTTCTCAATGGCTCTCCATCTTATTCATTTGGGCGAGGTCTCTCAATTGAACCCAGAGCTCTCTGATTCAGCTTGTCTAGCTAGTTGGCCTGCTCCAGGGACCCCCAGTCTCCACTCTCTGAGTGCTGGAATTAGAAGTGGGACAACACTCCTACCTAGCATTTGTATAGGTATTGGGGATCCAACTTAGGTCCTCATACTTGTGTGGAAAGCACTTTTAACTACTGTGCCATCTCCCCAGCCCCTAAGTTGCTTATTCTTTTTTTAAGTTTTTTCCTTTTTTTGGTATTTTTGAGGCAGGGTCTCCCTTTTAGTGCCAGCTGTCCTGGAGCTCACTCTGTAGACCAGGCTGGCCTTGAACTCACAGAGATCCACCCACCTCTAACTCCCGAGTGCTGGGATTAAAGGCATGCGCCACCACGCCCAGCTAAATTGCTTATTATTTTTTTTTTTTTTTGGTCTTTTATGTAGCCCCAGCTGCCTCGGAAACCTCCACTCTGTAGACCAGGGCTGGCCTTGAACTCAAAAGATCTGCCTGCCTCTGCCCTCCCAGACCGTAGGATCAAAAGGAGTGTGCCACCATGCCCAGCTTTTTTTTTTTTTTTTTTTTTTTTTTTGCTTATTCTTAGACAAATACACTCTAATGGGCAGCACATGGAGCTTCCCAATTTGGAGTTATGGTAAGAGGAGCTACCTCTGTGAGGTGTGGTCATGCACATCTGTAATCTCAGAACAAGGTCAGCCTAGGTGAAATGGAAGGAAGGAAGGAAGGAAGGAAGGAAGGAAGGAAGGAAGGAAGGAAGGAAGGAAGGAAGGAAAGAAAGAAGGGTAAAGGAAAGGAAAAGAATGGAAAGGAAAAAGAAAGGAAGGGAGGGAGGAAGGAAGGAAGGATTTTCTATGTATGTGTCTGCAGCTGGGCATGCCCATTTGCATATGTTTGGAGGCCAGAGGACATTGGGTACCCTGGCTCTATCACTCTCTGTTTTATTTCCTTGAGACAGGATCTCTCATTGAGCCTGGAGCAAGGCTAGCAGCCAGGAAGCTCCAGTGATCCCCTGTCCCTGGCCCTCATGGCACTGGGGTTACAGGCACACACTGGTCACACTAAGTTTTAAAGTAGCTGGGCATGGTGGCACATGCCTTTAATCCCAGCATTGGAGAGCCAAAGGCAGGTGGATCTCAATGAGTTCAAGGCCAGCCTGATCTACATAGAAAGTTCCAGGCTAGCTGGGGCTATAGGGAGACCCTGTCTCAAAAAAAGCAAAACAAACAAACAACAACAACAAAAAAAACTTTTAAAGTGTCAGGAATTCAAACTCAAGTCTTCATGCTTGTGCAGAAAGTGCTCCTACCCACTGAGCCATCTTCCCAGCCCCAGGACTTTCTTTTTATCTTTTATTTGATTCAGACTCCTGTGAAACAAGAGCTCTGACATTTTTGTTGTTTAATTCCAAATCACCTCATCTAACTTTTTGCTGTTCCAAATTGTCCTTACCAACACAGGTTTTTGGAACCTCAGCAAACCTTTTCTCATCTCGGCAAGTGAAATCGCTGGCTTCAAGCAGGAGCCTGAGTCTCCCCTCTCCATTACCTCTCATACTTGCAACTTCTGAGACCTGGAGTTTCATCTTGAATCTGTCCATATCTTTCCATCTCCCCAGGACCATCATAGTCCAAGTAGTGTTGCCAGGTAAAAATGCAAGATGCCAGTTAAAAACTGAATTTCAGGGCCTGCCAAGATTTTACAGTTCAGCAAGCCTGGAACAATGTAGAAGTGAAAAGAGAGAACCAACTTCACAAAGAAGTCCTGAGACCTTTACATGTACACTGAGGCATACATACATACATGACACATACACGCACACAAACACACACACACACACACACCATACCCAGACACATACAACAATACTAAATGCTTAAAAATGAGTTTCATAGTTTTTCAAATCTACAGATGTGAATCACACAGATGCAGAGGGCTAACTGTACTTGAAAACTATGCTTGGGCCAGCAAAATGGCTCGTCTGGTAAAAGTGCTTATGGCTAAGCCTGGCAACCTGAGTTTCATCTCTGAAACCCACATGGTGGAAGGAGAGAGCCAACTCCTTCAAGTTGTTCTCTGCACTCTACCACACGCGCACACACACACACACAGACACACACACAGAGGTATAAAAACAAAATAAATAAATATAAAATAATACTAATAATGTTTCTAGGAGAGAAGAGTCATTAGTAAAGGCTAAAGAGAAAATGGCAGTGTTGGGAGGGTTGGTAACAGGTACCAAAATATATTTAGCTAGGAAGAGCAAGTTCTACTTTTCTACAGTGCAGGAGGGCAACTGTGGTTTACAGCTTACTATATGTTTTATTTCAAAATAAAACAAAAGAGAGAAGTTCACAAGCTCAAGTACAAAAAACAACAACAACACATGGTCAATGTGCTAGCCAGGTTTTTGCACTGCTATGATTAAGATTTCCGAGGTAAAGCAACTAAAAGGAGAAAGGGTTTATCTTGGCTCCCAGTTCAGGGGGCGGACGGGGGGGTGGGGTGGTGGTGGTATCTATCAAGTGAACACACCCACTTGAGCAGAACTTCAGGATGGAGGAAGCATGTGAAGGAGGAAGTTTTCCACATACCAAAGGTGGGAATCAGAGAGTGAGACAGGAGAGGAACTGGCCCCAAATAACCCTAGCAACCTACTTCCTCCAGCTAGGCCCCATCTCCTGGAGTTTCCAGAACTTTCCACATTACTCCCTAGGGACAAATGTGCAAAGGATCAGCCTGTGGACAATGTTGCATATTTCGACTTTGACACTTAAGGAGACAAAAACACCAACTGCACACTGATCTGAGCCTTATACATTATATACATCACCACAGGGTACCCATCGTGTATATAAAGCTAATGTGCGTCAATTTAAAAAACAAAACAAAACCAGAGATAGCCTAGCGGTTAAGGCACCGACTGCTCTTGTAGAGGACCCAGGTTCAATCCCCAGCACCCACATGGCGGCTAAGAACCGTCTTTAACTCCAGTTCCAGGGGAATCCTACACCCTCTTCTGACCTCCGCAGCATTGCACAACACGGGTGCACAAACCTACATGCAGACAGTACATTCATATACATTCAAAAATAAATAAAATAAAAAAGAATACTTTAAAAAATCCATGTCAAGTTGTATATTTCCATTTGTTCCTGTTTCTTTTTATATTTTTCCATGTGGGACGTGCAGTGTGTATGTGATTATACATTTTTTTGTCTGTGTGGGTATACATGTGTTCACATGCCTGTGGGGGCCCAACAGTGCTGTTGAGATCTTCCTCCATCACTCTTCTATCTTATTCATGAGCCAAGGTCTCGCCATCAAACCCAGAGCTTACCAGGTATGGTGGCACTTGCCTTTAATCCCAGCACTCGGGAGGCAGAGGCAGGTGGATCTCTGTGAGATGGAGGCTAGCCTGGTCTACAAAGTGAATTCCAGGCCAGCTGGGGCTACAGAAAGATCATGTCTCAAAACAACAAAAAATGAACAAAACAAAACCCAAAAGAACAAGAAGAAGGACAGCCAAAGTCAGAGTTTAGCAATATGGCAAGTCTCACTAAGCTGCTTGCTTTGGAGATCCCTGTCTCTGCCTTCTCAGGCTGGAATTCTAGGTGGGCCACCTTGCCCACCCCCCAGCATTTATGTGGGTTCTGGGGATCCCAACTCTGGTCCTCATGCTTGCATAGCAAGCACTTTAACCACTGAGACATCACCCAAGCTCCTATTTCTGTTTCTTATATATACATATATGAAAGTAGTGAATCTTGGCCAACCAGTTAAAGAATTGTCACATTACCTTTTCTTCCATTTATTTATTTATTTATTTATTTTTATTTCAAGCAGGGGGTTGTGGTGATAGAGAACAAAGCCTTGTGTAGTCCAGGCTGGCCTCAAACTTACTATGTAGCCAAGGCTTGCATTAAATTCTTCATCCCCCTGCCTCCACCACTCAAGGCCCGGGACGACAGGTGTGCACCATCCCACCCCGTGCCCACTTCCCTTTTCAAAGTGCCCCAACCACTTCCATCCTGACTGCAGTGTGTGGTTTTCCCGCCTTTCCCCACAATACCACCTGTGGTCTGAAGAAGCTGGGCCTTTTCCTTCTCAGGCTCTCTTCATGTTCCTCTCTTCCTCTGGCTCTCCTCAATGAGAGCCCAGTTCAAATGGAACTCTCCCTTCAGACCAGTTCAAATGGAACTTCCTCAGCCATGCCTGCCTAGACCACTCCATGTGTACACAGCCATATCCACATACAGTTTTCCCTATCAATCACCAGGTTGATGACCCAGATTCACTGTTTTCTGTAAACACCCACCCTTCCCAGGTTACAATCTGTATTCCTGAAGCTGGAGGCCAGAGAACTAAGTTTCTTTTCTTATTGCTGTTATAAAATACTCTGGCAAAACAACTTAAGGGTGAAAGGATCTACTTTAGCTCAGACATCATCATGGTGAGGAAATCAAGGAAGCAGGAGTTTGAAGCCACTGTCACAATCAGGAAGCAGAGAGTGATGAATGCAGCTGCCTCTCAGCTCTGTTTCCAATTAGGTAGTTCAGGATCCCAGCCAGGTAAGGTTCTATGTAAGGTGGGTGGGACTTCTCACCTCAATGAAATCAAGATGACCCCCAAGAGGCTTGTCTCCCAGGTCATTCTAGATTCTGTCAAGTGGACAATTAATACTCACCATCCTCCATATTTTGTTCATCTTTGTACAACCAGCCCTTTGCACAGAGTAGGGCCCCTGAGATGTGCTCAATAAATCTTGGTTGGATGGATGAATGAATGAATGAATGAATGCATAATGAATGGAGGGACTCAGAGCCTAAGGAATTTCTGGGATCTATTTCCATACACAGTAGATGGTCAATGGACATTTGTAGTACCACTAAGACTACAAGTAACAAAGACATGCACAACCACACAGGTACATGCACACACACACACACACAGAATAAGGGAGAGAAAGGAATTCCTTCCTTTTAGAAAGAGGAAAGGGGCTGAAGAGAAGCCTCAGCAGTAAACGGTGCTTGCTGCTCTTGCAGAGTTCCCGGGTTTGGTTCCCAGCACCCACATCAGATGGCTTATAACTGCCTGCTTCAGAATCTGGCCTTTCCAGGCACCAGGCAGGCATGCACTGCACATACACACATGCAATCACTAACACATACTAATAAAAAGTAGAGTAAATAAATTCTTTTTTTTTTTTTTTTGTCTTTTTGAGACAGGGTCTCCCTGTAGCCCCAGCTGTCCTGGAACTCGCTCTGTAGACCAGGCTGGCCTTGAACTCACAAAGATCTGCCTGCCTCTGCCTCCTAAGTGCTAGGATTAAAGGCATGCATAAATTAAATAAATTTATGCATGGCTTAAATAAATTCACTTTTTAAAAAAAGAAAAGAAAGGGGAGAGGGATGACTTAATAGGTCCTATCCACCCCAACACACACATTGACAGAAGAGAGGAAGAGCAATGTGGTCTGTTCCAATTTGCCATCAGAGGAAGAGTTTTCTTTGTGACTGAATAGAAACACAATTCTGGGCACACTGGAACACAGTACTTTGTTTTTGTTTTGTTGTTGTTTTCTTTTGTTTTATTTTTTTAATTTTATGTATGAGCATTTTGCCTGCACGCACACAAGTGCACCATGTGCATGCAATGTCCACAGAGGCCAGAAGAGGGTGTTGCGTCTCCTGGAACAGAAGTTACAGACAGTTGTTAGCAGCTATGCGGGTGATGGGAATGGAATCCGGGTCCTCTGCAAGAGCAGCCAGTGCTCTTAACCACTGAGCCATCTCCCCAACACTGCGCTAAGCTCTTTGGATTCCAATCACAGTGAAACACATAGAAAGGAAATTAGGAAAGCCAAGCTTGGAGTTGATAATTGGGATTTGAATGAGGGCTTGACAACGGCCAAGTACTGTCCTCTCTTTAGCATGACCTCAGAGCTCTTTGCAGGACTCACAATGACTGCCACCAACATACCCAAATTCTTCAAGTTTGTTTTTGAGACAGAGTCTCTCTCAGATACTGTAGGTCTTGAACTCACTACATAGCCAAGGATGAGTTTAAATTCCTGATCCTCCTGCCCCAACCTCCCAGATGCTGGAATTACAAGTGTGTACCACCATGCTGGGCACATCCAATCCTAGGAATGGAGCCCAGTATTTGGGCTCCCAGTATTAGACAGGATGGACATTTCGCCAGATTGCCCCACACGGTCCACCCTCACCTTCACCCTCATGGGTCTGATTTCAGGTCTAGAGACTCAGTGGTCTTCAGTAAGATGACAGTTGCCTGAGTGAGGGGAGATGTGATAGAATTTTCACAGCAGGGGTGAGAGTTGAATCAGCCCTTGTCTCCTGAGGACTCCTAATCAAGGAATTAAACTTTCTGTAAGTGAGATTTACCCTTCCCAAGGATTGATAACACCATAATTATGGGTGGGCCAGGTGATTTTTTTTTTTGCTCCCCTGATGTGGCCATTCCTCTGCTCTTTTTTTTTTTTTTTTTAATTTATTTTTTGTATGTGTATGAATGTATTGTCTGCATGCAGGTCTGTGCACCCGTGTCGTGCAATGCCGCGGAGGTCAGAAGAGGGTCTCGGATTCCCCTGGAACTGGAGTTCTCCTGGAATTGATGTTAAAGACGGTTCTTAGCCGCCATGTGGGTGCTGGGGATCGAACCCGGGTCCTCTGCAAGAGCGTCGGTGCTCTTAACCGCTAGGCTATCTCTCCAGCCCTCCTCTGCTCTTTCAACAAGGTCCTCAGGGGAAAGTATCAGAGGGTTTGTTAGGAGGCCCCTGGAGAAGGCGTTCCTTATCTTCTCAGGTAGAGGAGGGTTGAGCAGGATCTGTGCATGCACAGGATGAGAGCCATTCTGCTTCCAGTCAGTCTGGTAGAGGAGACTTTCCTAGGACATCCTCAGTACCACACTCACTGAAATCTGACTCTCCATGTTGTCCCAGTGGCTGTAGGTCAAGGTCTCTATTTGTTTCTTAGATGGATATTTAATAATCCAGAGACATCGACAAAGACCATAAGTCATTTTTTAATGTCAAGCACATCACTAAACACTTGACAGAGATTCTCTTTCAGTATTCACAGCAATTCCAACAGCAGGGCCATCATCCCCAATCTCCAGATGGGAAGCTGGAGGCTCAGATGGAGGAAAAACCTGCTGAGGTACTCAGATGCCATGTAGCCTGTCAAAGACTCCAACTCAAGTCCCTCTGGCTTGTGACGTCAGATGGCCCCCCGCTGCCACTGAATTTGAATGAGAGCTCTGTAATTCTTCACGTAGACTCCTGGCATCAAATGCAGCCTTGGCATGAGATAGGGCTTCTGGAAACACAGCTGTCTGGAGGAGGCCACAGCTGTCCCCTCTACCACTCCACCCAGCAATGCAAATTAAAGCACAGAAAGGAAGAGCTTTCAGGGTCTCAATCACTGGGAGGGATAAATATTGTTTTAATTAAAGAAAAGAACAACCCAACCTCTTCCAGCTCAAAAGACTCGAGTGTTGATTTCTGAAGGAGATAGGACTGATTTGGAGTCATTTATATATTTTTACATACCATTGATTTTAAAGATTCAATGTACATCATTATAAGTTCTTTTTAGATTTATTTTTTAGTATGTGTATGTGTGTCTGTATGAGCATATACCACATGTGAATACAGGTACACGGAGAGCAGAAGAAGGCGTTGGATCCCTCAGACCTGGAGTTACAGACTATTGTGAGCTGCCCAATGTGGGTGTTGGGAACCAAACTCAAGTCCTCTGAAAGAGAAGCAGGCTCTCTCCCCAGCCCCTCCCTTGTATGTTTGAAATAGGAAAAGACAAATTACACTGCTTTATTTTCATTCATTCATTCATTAAGTCAGTCAGTGTTTTGGTCATTCCTTCATTCATTCATCCAGTCATCCATTTATTCAGTCAGCTTTAGTCAGCCAGTCACTTTGTCATTTATTCATTCAGTCAGTCATTTGGTCACTCATTCATTCATGCAGTCAGTCAGTCAGTCAGTCAGTCAGTCTTTGTTTCAATAAGTATTACCAAGCACCCACTACATGCCCCGGTTAAAGTATGAGAGGCCTCAGATTAGAAAATCTATCTTGGTTCTTGTTTGCACCTCCTTGCAACTGGCAGGAGCCATTTCTCTGGACGGATTTTAAATTGGATTTCCATGAACTGTTTTCCAAAATGAGCTTTTAAGCCTCCTTCTTCCTTCCTTCTCCTTTTCCTTCCTGAATTCCCAACATCATCCCTCCTTCTTTTCTTTCTTCTATTCCTCCTTCCCTTTCTTCTAGAGTCTTGCTATGTTGCCCAGGCAGGCTCCAAGTTCACAATGCAGCTCAGGTTTGCCTTGAACTCACAGTCATCCATCTGATGCTTGTGGGCATGGACTACCATACCCTGTTAAAAGGTGTTCTTCGTGCTCTGTAGTGAGACTCCTCCCCTTTTTTAATAAAACCATAAACTTTGGAGTACAGATAGCAGTATGGTATTGGGAACATACATTAGTTATTTTTCTGTTGCTGTGATAAACTATCATGACCTAGTACATCAATTTATAAAAGGAAGAGTTTATTTTGGCTTATGGTTTTTGAGGGATGGTTCATCATGGTGGGGAAGCATGGTGGCAGGAGGTAGTCATAGCAGAAAGCTGAGAACTTACATCTTCAAACACAGGCCAGAAGCAGAGAGAGGGAAACTGGAAGTGGGAGGAGGCTATGAACTCTCAAAGCCTGCCCCCTAGTGATGTGCTTTCTCCAGCAAGGTTACAGCTCCTAAATATCTGCCAGACAGTGCTACTGATTGCACAAGTGTACAAATACTTGAGCCTATGGTAAACATTTCTCACTCAAACCACAACAATAGCTGCTTAAACACTCTGTCCTGGTTTATTCTCTGAGAACACTGTCTCTACTAGTTTTCTCATGGGGTACTAGACAGGATGAGTTAATATGTCAGAGATACTCAGAATAGTGCCTGGCATAGAGCAAGCCCTACATAAGTGTTTACTAAATTAAACATTAAAATGAAAACTTGTTTTTAATGTGTGTATGGTGCTGAGGATAAACTCAGAGCCTTGAGCATACTAGCAAAAATACTTTTTTGTATTTTATGTGTACAAGTGTTTTGTCTGCATGTATGTATGTGTACCACATGCATGCAATGCCTGTAAAGACCAGAAGAGGGCATTCCCTGGAACTAGTCTTACAGCAAGTTGTAAGCCACCATATGGGTATTGAGAACTGAACCCAGCAAGAGCAGCAAGAGCTCTTTGAGCCATCTCTCCAGCCTTACAAAAAACAAAACAAAAACAAAAACAAACAAACAAACAAACAAAAACAACCAAAACTCCCTGTAGCTCCAGCTGGCCTGGAACTCGCTATGTAAACCAGGCTGTGCTTGAATTCACAGAGATTTGCCTGCCTCTGCCTCCTGGATGCTGGGATTAAAAGCATGTACCACCACACCCAACCTCAAAGAAAAGTTTTGACTGAAATGTTAGGAGAGTGCTATAATACTGGCCTAGGAGTTCTTCCTGGGCAATGCTGAACCTCAGGGATAGCATGGATAGTTCAGGATGAGGGACATATATATTTGAGGAAGCCCATGCTTAGCAATTGTCAAGGACACTATGTAGCAGTTAGGTGATCCACTTTAAAATACCTTTATATATTTGGGATTGAACCCAGTTCCTTTGTGCATGCTAGAGGAACTGAGCTATATAATCCCATCCCTCTTCTTACTTTGTATTTTGAGAGGAAGTCTCACTAAGTTGCCCCAGTTAGCCTTGAATTCACTCTGTATCCCAGAAAGGCCTTAACTAGCAACACCCCTGCCTCAGTCTTATAAGTAGCAAGAATTATAGATCTGAGCCATCAGGGCCAGATCACTTCTTTACTGGTATGATCTTCCTTGGGCCTGTGGGGTAGTTGCTCCTATTATTTCCTCTTTACACTTAAAGAAATGAAGACTTCAAATGGCCCTACATTGGGGCAGTGAGATGCTCAGTGGGTAAAGGTACTTGCCACCAAACCTGAGGACCTGATCCCTCAGACCCACATGGTGGAAGGAGAAAAGTGACTTGTACAAGTTGTTCTCTGCCCTCCATCCATGTCCTGTGGCACATGAGTGTGCATACACTACTACTACTACTACTACTAATAATAATAATAATAATAATAAAATATTAAAAATACCATCTCTCAAGGCCAAGCTCTCCAATGATTACATAGAGAAAGATGCAGGCTAATTCTGGTGTGAGCAAATTTTAGGTCCCATAACTCAGTGTCAGGGAAATAGAGGCCTTCCTTTGCCCCACTTTCCCATCACCCTCTTCTCCTCTCATCACCATAGCCAAAGCTGTACTTTCTACTACAGAAAACATCCAAGCTGCTGGGAGCCGACCCAGTGCCACCTCATGAGCCCAGCACTTCGAGGGGCAGGCTTCCAAGCAGGGTAATAATCGTCCCATTAAAATTAATGTCCATGAAGTGAGCCGTTAAAAGCGTGCAGATTAAAAGGGAGGGGGGATTGTTCAATTTAAATCCAATGGGCTTTTTAAATAGACACTGTATCTTCATTCTTGGAACACTACACATGGGCAATGGATCAGGCCCCTCTGTAAAGACAGCAGGGATTAGGGAGGTGGGTCCCAGGAGATGGGGGAGAGGCCCTGGCCAGAAGCAAGGGGGACCAAGGTTTATCTGGGGCCTACCGCATGCCAGGTGCTTGGCACACATTTCTTTCATTTAGTCTGGGCCCTGGTCCTGGGAGGGAGGAATTATTAGTCTGAGAACACAGAGGGCAGTGTAAACCCATGGCTAAGAGCTTAGTGCCTGCTGGTGGTGGCCCCATGGCTGAGAGCTTAGTGCCTGCTGGTGGTGGCCCGGCCAGGCTTAGCATTGCACTGATGCCATGAATTTGGGCAAGAAGACTCACTGAGGGGCTGGAGAAACAGCTCAGTAGTTAAGAGCACTCTGCTTCTGCAGAGGACCCAGATTCAGTTCCCAGCACCTATGTAGCAGCTAACAATCATCCTTGACTCCAGTTCCAAAAGGATCTGACACCCTCTTCTGACTTCCACAGGCACTGCACACACAGGGTACACTTACACACATGTAGCAAAACACTCATATACATAGAATACAAATAAATACATTAAAAAGGAAAGAAAAAAGAAGATAGTACCTGATTCTCTACCGACAGCACGAGGCAGTTGGCCCCAGAGCTAACAGAGAAGATGTCAGGAAGTGTTAGGGAAAAGGAACAGGATGACCCATGCAGGTTACCAACAGCACAAAGCCTGGCCAGGATCTGAGCTCTGCCTGTCGTACCACCAAGCTGCCAAGGGGCACGGCATAAATGCAGAACAAAAGGAAGTCAAGCTGGGCATGGGGGTGCATACCTTTCACCCCAGCACTCAGGAGCTGGAGGTAAGAAGTTCTCCAGTTAAAGGCCAGCCCAGACTACATAGCAAGACCCCTATATAGAAAGAAAGGCCTTACTTAGTTTTATCATTTATATTCTCTCTGTGTGTCTCTCTGTCTCTGTCTCTCTGTCTCTGTCTCTCTGTCTCTGTCTCTCTCTCCCTCTGTGTGTGTGTGTGTGTGTGTGTGTGTGTGTGTACATGTTCCGTGCACCATGTGGAGGTAGGGAAATGGGAACAACTTGGGATAGTCCTTTCCCTTTCTCTCCTTCCACCATGTGGGCACTGGGAATGGAACTCAGGTTGGCTTGCAACTATCTTTAGCCACAGCTGGCCTGGAACTCTTTATGTAGACCAGGCTAGGCCTCAATCTGACAGAGATCTGTGTGCCTCTGCCTGCTGGGATCGAAGGCCTGAGCCACAATGCTTAGCCCTCTTTGAAGTTTATTTTAAGACAAGGTTCTCCCCAAGTATCTCTGACTGGTCTGGAATTTACTAGGTAGAACCAACTGGCCTTGAACTTGTGATCCTCCTGCCTCTGCTTCCATTGTGCTGGGATGCTGGGATTTCAAGCCTGTGACAGCAGATGAGGCCCAGGTTCATAGTCATGAAGAATCTTTGCCAAAGGACCAGAGGACTCACCAGGCCTTGACAATATTCAGCAAATGGGAAGGGCAGAATAGGAACTTTCATACAAGTTCCAGGGTCACAGGCTTGGAGCTATGGCCCAGCTCCTCCAGGTCTGAATCCCCAAACTGTCTAAATCCCAGTGGATTTGACTTGGGATGGAGGGCTCTCACTCCCTCACCCTGGCTCTTCAAGAAGCCTGAGGGCTCCCTTGCCCAACTGCCCCCCACCCCCAGTGACAACTGCAGACTTCCTGGTTTGGAGATGAGCAGAGGGGATTCTGCGTTCTAGCCTCACCCCCACCCCACACTTGTGGAACCAAGCCCCTTGCGGAGTCTTCACTGCGCTTTAAATCAGGATCCATGATCTATAATGCTGTTAGGAAAATAATATTCACAAAGCAAGCAGGCAAAGAGAAGTTCCTTCCTAGAAAACCCTTTGAGAGGGTCTTCCAGCGCAACCCCGTCCTCCTGAGCTCACGTCTGTCCCCTCCATCCCCGGATCCGGGCCTCCATTCCAGGGTTCAAGCGGCGCACCCAGGGGTGCTCTAAGGTCAGGCCACCAGAACGGGGTGGGGACAAGGGTCAGGGGGGTGTGTTTCAACCTCAAATCCGACAGGTGCCAAGTCAGCCCCGAATCCACGCAAGTCGGGTTGAATCTCTCCACCCCGCACCCAAGGCAAAGAACAGCCTTGGGATATTTTTCGAAGAATGCAACTGAATTCTCAGGGCTCTCCATCCGCAATCCGCACCAGAGCTGGCTCTGGTCGCCGCCTCCCAGCCGGAGCTGCTTACAGGGAGGAGAGGCTGCAGGCGTGCCTGGCCTCGGCGGGGTCCTGGGCGACCCTTCCCGGAGCCCTGAGTCCCCGCGCCGCCTCTGTCCCCTCTGGCCCGGCGTCGAGAGGGTTAAAAGTTACCTCTCGGTTTCTTCTCCTGCATCCCCCCCCCCACGGGGCCGGATGATGTAACCCCCTCCCCGCGCCCTCCCCGCCCCCCTCCACCATGTGACACTTTAATTAATAATAGCGCCGTCAGCACAACAAACGCACAACACAAGGAGAAACTTGGGGTCCGGGGGAGGCCGGAGCCACAGCGGGCGGCGCGATCGCGGGCAGGGCGCCCAGCGGCCAGGCGAGCGCCATGTGCCCGTGTCCTCGGCACCGCGGCCGCGGGCCCCCGGCCGTGTGCGGCTGCAGAGAGGGCCGCCCCGGGCTGCGCTGGGCGGCCGCACAGCTGACCGCGGCCCGGCTGCAGGCGCTGGGCGACGAGCTGCACCGGCGCACCATGCAGCGCCGCGCGCCGCCCTGGGCTCGCCTGCCGGGGTTGCCCGCGCTGCCCGCGCTGCCCGCGCTGCCCCTGCCGCCCGCGCTCCGCGCCCGCTGGCCCTGGCTGTGCGCGGCCGCGCAGGTGGCGGCGCTGGCGGCCTGGCTGCTTGGCAGGCGGAGCTCGTAGGCGACGCGCGCGGGGCCTTCTTGGTGGGGGGACCGGAGCCGAGACCCAGCCCGGACCGAGCAACAGGTACGTGAGCGAGCGAGCGAGCGAGCGAGCGAGCGAGCGAGAGAGAGAGAGAGAGAGAGAGAGAGAGAAGAGAGGAGAGACACGTTGAGTCAGAGAGATAGACATACTGAGAGAGACACACACACAAAGAGAGACACATTGACAGATAAAAACACACAGAGACACAGAGACAGAAAAAGACACACATTGAGAGAGAGAAAGACACTGAGAGAAACACACAGAGACACATAGAGGCAATACAGAGAGTGACGGGGAAGTAGACAGAGAGATGGAGGTGTTGGAGAGTGAGGAGCAGAGAGCCTGGGCAAGGCGGGATGCCTGGGTGCCGGGGAGCTCTCCTGAACGTGTTTGCCCTTCTCTGCCCAGTACCACTCATCCCTCTGGTCAGCACCTCCCCACCCCCTTCTCTCTCAAGCAAAGTGGCTTTGGCGCCGGCCACCAGCAGGATCAGTAAACACACATGCAGTAGAAGGCAAAAGATTTATAGGTCTGAACAGAAACCAGAGAGCGCCTATGCTGAAGACTTCCAGATGAGCCCCAGGCCTCTTGCCAGCCTCCAGCCCCCCTGGGCTGCCCAGGTCTCCATAACTCTGCTCTCCCTTCCTCTCACTTCTGCAGACTGTGGTCCCCCTTTCTGTCCCCAGCTGGGCTTCTCCCTCCGTTGAACTTTCTGGCTGACTGAGTCTTGGTCTCCTCCCCAGGCAGGCTCACTTCAGTTTTCTTCCACCTTGATGACTTTGTCACTCCTTTCAGCAAGAGGTATGGTCACATTTAAGGAGCTGGGCCTTCTGTCACCCCCGGTGGCTTCAATGAAGTGGGCTGAAATCCCAGGCTCTTGGGGCAACTCCAAGGGGAGTGCACTTACTGAGCCTCTTTGGGATGCAGTTAGGACGGGGATGCTTAGAGAGCCTGCTGTTGTGCTAGACAGTGCTCCGGAAGCAAAGTGGATGTCCAGAATCTAATGTGTGGTGGAAGGTAGGTTCTTGGGGGGGGGGGGGGGTGGGTGACACTACTGAGTACTTGCTGTAGACCTGGGGCTGTGCTAAGCGTTTTCCGGAGCAGAAGTGTAAGGCCAGCCTTCCCGGGTTCCTGAGTACACAGGTTGCAAAGAATGGGAGGAAAAAGAATCAGGCTGACCACCGACAGTGGGCGGAGAAGAAGCTGAAGTACCCACCACAGGCGAGATGTGGTCCGAGGATGGCTGGTGCTCTGGTCCCAGCCGAGTCCTCTGCCACGCAGACACCTTAGGAAGCTGGCGTGGCGCCCACAGGCGAGGCTCGGGTGTCTGTGCCCTCGAGGAGAGGCAGCCGGAGCGTGGGGGTTGGCAGCGCCCCGGGAGCTGCGGGGGTGAGTCGGGTGTGAGCCGGGAGCGCGGGCGACAGATGTCGCGTGGGCTCGCGCACCCGAGCGCTGGCGAAATAAGTGTCGCTTCGGGGCGCTCTGAGCCTGGCTCCTGAACGCTGGAGGTCCCATCCAAAGTAGAGCTTCGGGATCCCAGGAGCGGGACCAACATTTTGGAGGGAGCCACAGATTTGGAAACCCAAACAGTGAAAGTTGGGAAGAGGCAGAAAGGGGAGACGAGAAAAGGAAAATCAAGCGGTGACACGGGAGGAAGAAGCAGGTTGCCAGAGCTGGAGGAACGGAGGAACGGAGCGTGCAATAGAAGGGAAGATGGAAAAGGAGAGAAATTTAGACGAAATTGGGGGGGGGGGCGGTTGGGACACTGCTGACTCCCGGGGGCCGGGGCAGGGGGGTGGGGCAGCAGAAGCGCTCTGTTCTGGGAACCAGGAGCTGCAGGATGTCCGGGCGTGCCGCCCAGGAGGCTGAGAAGTCGGGACCAGGACATGTGCCTGTACAAGCGTGCGTGCGTGTGGAGAGTGGGGTGCTCAGGGACCAGGAGGGCCAGGTGGACTTCGTTCTCCACTATGAGTCCAGTTGGAAAACTGGGGCCAGGGCGGCGAGGGAAGGGTTGGGTTGATTTTCTTGGTGTGGCCTGGATGCGGGGTGCAGGCGGCAGACAACTGTCACCTTAGTACTTCCTTCCCTTCCACGCTATGTATCTGACCCAGAGGTAGCTCCATGTTGGGTCCTGACTCCGGGGACACCTGTTCTACCTGCTCCTCCAGGGTCCTTTGCCTGCCAGCTGCCACACCCTCCAGGAGTCTCGGGTCTCAGGTGCCCCTTACCCAGGAAGCGCCAAGCGCTTTCGTCCAGCCCGCCCTCGGACACTGATGGTAACACCTCTCCTCCCTAAACCGATGCTGCAGCTAGCTCCCTTGCCTGGGCTGTCCCGCATTCCGGATCCCTTCACCTGCCTCCTTGACCTGATCTAGGAGCAATGGTGCTTGTGCCAGAACCCATCTTTCCCCGGTCCTCTAAGTCCCAGAGAAGTGAAAAGAAATCACGAGAGAATCAATTTGTTGAATTCTGTGCTGGATGTGGGATGCTCTCTCTCTTCCCAGTCTGAGGGGACCTATCTTGGGTGTGTCAGGGTCAAAGTTGGAGTGGAGGACACCCATTAGGACCTGAGCTATCAGTAGGGTCAGTGGGTCTAGAAAACTTGTTCTGAGCCTCAAAGGTGAGCCAGCAACATTTTTCTCAGAAGTCCCTATTAAAAAAAAAGAAAGAAAGAAAAAGAAAAAGAAAGAAACAAAACCCAGAGTCTTGGAGGTTTTCTATATGTAAAACAGGGACCGGAGCAGACCTGGGCTTAATGCAGAGTGATGTTAGGAGGGTTTGATGAACAGTGTTTATTGCTTTGAGGTGGCTCTCAGGACTGGAGCTGCCCTGTAGTTCACTGGCAGGGTGTGCCTAACATGCACAAGGGCCTGGATTCAATCCTGGCATAAAAATTAAAAATTGCTTTTAGATGTGAGCTGCTACAACTCTCACTGAGCCTTTAGCATATCTCCCAACAGCCCACTATGGCCATCACTGGCCAATCCACGCCATTCTTTATATTGTTGTTATTATCATCATTATTATATTTATTACATTTATTTAGTTAATCAGTGCATGCATGTGTGTGGGCACACAAGTGCCAGGGCACATGTATGTGGGGGTCAGAAGACAACTTACAAGTAGGTATTGGGGTCTCTCCTTCCACCCTGTGTATCTTAGGGATCAAACTCAGGTGGTCTGGCTTGGTAGTGAGTGCCTTTACCCACTGGGCCATCTGCAGGCCCCCAGGCCATTTTTACCTGCCCTCTTAGGAAGTCAGTACTTAGGGTGGGCTGAGGAGGTGCTCAGTGGACAAAGGGTTTGCTGTGCAGGCATGAAGACCTGAGTTCAGGTTACAGAGGGATGAAGGCAGAGATGAGGGATTCCTGGGACCCAACCAGCCTAGCTAAAATGATGGACTCCTGGTTCAGTGAGACACTGTATCAAAAAAAAATAAGGCAGAGAGAGACAGAGAAAGATGCCTGACCTCCACCCCTGGCCTACACACACACACACACACACACACACACACACACACACACACACACACTAAAAAGGGGAGAAAAGTGAAAAACAAAAATAATATGGGGGTTTGCACATGTGATTCAGGGCTAGAGTACCTGTCCAGTACGCGAGTCCTGAGTCCCATTCCCCCTGGGGGGGGGTAGGAGAGAGATAGGAGGTGGAGGGGGGACATGAGGTGCTTTTTTTGAAACCTGTCTGTAGAGGGGAGCTGTCCTCTTCTAGAACTCACAGGAGGATCCTAAGAGAGCAGCCAAGGAAAGTGTTCAGCTTTGTGCCTGGCACTTGGCCCACTTCATTCCAAATGGTTCACAACATTCCTATTACTTCAAATGGGAGGAAGCTGAGGCAGAGGGCATCTACCTGAATCTTTGCAAAGTATGAACTGTAACTGGAGTTTCCAGCTTTGGGGGCATGCAGTATTCCATGGCTACCCCATCCATGGGCATGGGGATACAGTAGAGAAGGGAATGCTGGGTAAGCTGTTGGGGTGGGGGGGGATGCACCATACATTCTCTATGAGATTCTCTTTTGGACAGAGCTGGGCTCCTAGGAGAGGGGGGTGCAAAGGAGGATGGGTGCATCTTAATCAGTCACTGCTTAGAGATATCTGAGAGTGTGGGGAGGGAGGAAGCTGCAAGCCTTGAGGGGTAGGGGAGACAGGGAGAGGGAGAGGGGGAGGGGGGAGGGAGAGGGAGAGGGAAGAGAGGGAGAGGGAGATTGAGTCAGGCCCTGGAATTTGTCTGGAAGAGGAGGTTGGGGGGGGGGGAGCTAACTCCTGCCTTGGGACTAGAAGAAGAGAAGGGGGACCCTGCAGGCTGAGAGGCGACATGGTTAGTGGCAAGGCAGATAATGGACCTGCTTTAATGAATTAATGGGCAGCTGGCTGACCAGCCAGACAAGTTAACTGGTTCTTGGCAGGTACTTTGGGGACTGAGTGGTTAAACCTGGAGGTGCAGCCCTCAGGCAGCCCTCCCACCAGAGCAGCCCTGACAGGGTTGCCTTCAGCTCACGGAAAACTCAGCTCCTGCTTGGCAGGTAAGAGAGCCAGTCATGCAGGCAGAAGACAGCTGTTAGGAATGAACTCCCAGAAGGGGCCAGATGTGCACAGCAGTGGTAGCCTTCGGGCCACATGGTCCCTGTCTGGAGTCATCTACTCAACTAGTGATAGGCCACAAGTACACAAGTGCAGGAGTTAGCTGTAGATGTGGAAACAGCTGCACCGGGGTAATTAAACAGGCCCCAGATGCTGTAGCCAAGTGGATTTAGCCTCTAGGTTTTGAAAAGTCAATCTAACTTAGGGGCAGGAAGGGACTAGACTTCTGTTTCCCTTAAGGGTCATCGCTAATGTTAATGTGACCAGATTTTAGAAGAGCACAGAGCAACCCATCACTGTTTCAGTGCTGGTGACTTGCTAGTCCCCTGGTGCAAAGCGATGCAGTACGGAAAGAAATCAGTCAGAAACTATGCAAGAAAGTTCTTTTCCATAGTCAACTCCTTTCTTTTATCCAAATATCGCTATTCAAATCTTCATTAGCAGGATTCTGTGGTTAGGGGGATGGAACCCAAGGCCTCAGAGATGCTAGACTAGTGCTTGCTCCATCTTTGAATTATTAATTACTGCATGCCTACTGTGTGCATGGCACTGTGGATACACAAAACACAAAGAACTAGAAATCCCTGCAGTCACCAACCATAGCTTTATTTATCTTAAAAAATTGTGTGTGTGTGGTGTGTGTGTTCATGTATATATGCACCTGTATGTGTGGCTGGAGGCTGATACTCAGGGTCTTTCTTAATTGCCTTTCGTGTGTGTGTGTGTGTGTGTGTGTGTGTGTATGTAGGGGCTGTGTATGTGTGTGCACTCATACACCTCTCATGCAGGAGGGATGGAGGCCACTTGTCAACATCAGGACTCTTCCTCAATCACTCTTTTTATTTTTTTTATTTTTTGTCTTTTTGAGACAGGGTCTCCCTGTAGCTCCAGCTGTCCTGGAACTCACTATGTAGACCATGCTGGCCTTGAACTCACAGAGATTTGCCTGCCTCTGCTGGGATTAAATGTATGGGCCACCACAGCCCACCTGACTCTTTATTTTTAAGATCTGGGGCTCTCACTGAACCCGGAGCTCACTGATTGGCTAGGCTGGTTGGCCAATGAGCTCCAGGGATCTGCCTCTCTCTGCCTGGCCCCAGTGCTGGGGTTACAGATGCATGACCTCTGCCTGGCTTTTTACATGAGTCCTGATCGTCATGCTTTGAGTACTAAATATTTCACTCAGTGAGCTACTCCATAGCCCCTGGAAGCTCTGTTTTAGGAGGAAGAGACAGGCGATTGTGAGGGCTCATCTGGTTACTACTGCCTTGTGATGAATCACTCCAAAACTTAATTACCAGGATGGGTTTAAGGATGATGGCCATCTAGGGGTCAAGTTCTTTTTCTCTGCCAATCAAAGAATTAAAAGGTGGGAAAGAAATATAATAATCTCACCCCAGCAGAGTGGCCATCGAACAGATTTTTACTGAAAGATGAAGATTCATATACATCCATACATTCACACAGAGAAAAGCTCCCCACAAATGGAAAGGAGACTCAGAAACCTAATCTAACCCACTGGGGAGGGCCTATACTTTTAAATGTTTTAGTGGGCTCCCCTCCCCTAATTTTGGATTGCTCAGTTTAAATAAAGAGGCTGGGCATCCAGGTCTGCTCTTGGTCTTCTCTGGACTGGTACTAAGTTGGCCAAAGAGTGTATCTTGTTGGCTGGGGGGGGGGGCAGGCCTTTGTTTTGGACCATGAAAATGGAAGTATGCCCTCTTTCTTATTTATCAGTGGCCCTTTCCCTATCCATCCGCATATCCCAAAATATGGCTAGCTACCAGTCCTTCACTTCAGACACTTGTATTGTGTTCATGCATGCTGTGGGGTGGGAATCTGGTTGAAGCCTGACATGAACCATCCCTGCCACAGAGTGGCTGGGCTGGACTGGAGGGAAACCTTCATTTTCATGCCTGACTGTTGAGGTTGGGTGACAGCTAGAGCTGTCAATCAGTACCTCTTCTTGTAGGCTGGGCTTCCTTACAACATGACAGGCTCAGAATGGAGTCCTGACGTGGTGACTTGGTGCCCTTAAGAAAAGTGAGCAGGGAGCCAGGTGGAAACTGCTTTGGTTTTCTGATGCAGCTTTGAGAATCATTTTAGTTAGGAAGGAGCCCCAAGCCAGGCTGGGTTCAAGAGGAGTGCGTTAGACTCCATCCTGTGGGGAGCGGGGAGTGCACTAGACCCCAGCCTGTGAGGAAGGGGGAGTGCACTAGACCCCAGCCTGTGAGGAAGGGGGAGTGCACTAGACCCCAGCCTGTGAGGAAGGGGGAGTGCACTAGACCCCAGCCTGTGAGGAGCGGGGAGTGCACTGGACCCCTACCTGTGAGGAGTGGGAAGCAGTGGAGCAGTTTGTGGGACAGCAGATCCCGGAGCAGCCACTTTTGGATTATTTGGGGAACACATAGTTCCCAGACAGTGCTGACGGCTCTGGCGGGAACTCTGAAGGTGATGCCTGCTGCAGGGGTTAGGAAGGCCACCGTGGGGGGCAGTGTACTTCAGTGACAAAGAGCCAAACATACAAACACCTGGAAGAAAGGTTTTGGGACAAGAGACAGCTGGTCCAGTGGCTTTGGTTAGACTTTGCAGTGTATCAAGGAACAGAAAAGCAAGCAATACAGCTTGGTATCTGAGTTGAGCACCAGGGTTCAGGGTGCTGAGATGAAGGAGCTGGTCTCCTCCTCCCTCATTCAGAGACAAGAGACCCTGGTTCTGGCCCTGCCCTGCTCTTTCTGTGGAAATTACCTGTTTACCACTTGCCAAGGTCAGAGAACTCTTGATCCTGAGACAAACTCATTGATGTCCTACCCTCAGTGTCAGGGACATGGAAGGGGGCATTTCGGTAGCTGGTTGGATTTCAGTCACTTAAGAGCATCCACCTTGTAGCACAGCCACCGGCCCTCCCTCTGGACGGCTATGAGCAGGTGCCCTGCTGGTAGGTTAGAACTGTCTGTTTTATTGAAAAATAAGATGCATCTTTTGATTACTGTTGTGGTTCGAACATGAAATGTCCCTGTTGGCTCATGTATTTGAACACCCAGTTCCCAGCTGGTGGCGCTGATTTGGAAGGTCAGAGAACCTGTAGGAGATGGAGCCTTGCTGCAGGAAGTGGGTCAGTGGGGGCAGGCCTTGAGATTTGGTAGACCAGCCCCACTTCCTGTACTTCCTGCCTGCTCTCTGTGGAGCAATCTATGTGTGCAGTTGCCTCCTTCCCTCCGTGATGGACTGTGTCACTTCTTAAATTGTGAGTCGAAATAAACTTTTCATTCTTCAAGTTGCTTTGATTAGTGTAGCAGGCTAATAGAAAGCACCTGTGTAGAGAAAATTGGCTTTCCCAGAACAGCTGCCTCACAGACCTTGCTCCCATGATCCTTTGCCCCATAGGTACAATTTGATTGCTTTGGGAAACTATGTAATATTCCTTAAAAATTTTTGTGATTACCACCCGGGAGGCAGAGGCAGGTGGATCTCTGTGAATTCAAGGCCAGCCTGGTCTACAGAGCGAGTTCCAGGGCAGCTGGGGCTACAGGGGAGACCCTGTCTCAAAAAGACCAAAAGAAAAAAAAAATGTGATTACAATTTTTTTTTTGCACATTCATTTTCAACTATTAGAAAAATGTTGGGGCTGGAGAGATAGCCTAGCAGTTAAGAGCACCAACTGCTCTTGCAGAGGACCCAGGTTCGATCCCTAGCACCCACATGGAGGCTAAGAACCGTCTGTAATCCAGTTCCAGAACTCCAGTTCTAGGGGAATCGGACACCCTCTGACCTCCGCGGCATTGCATGACACAGGTGCACAAACCTACATGCAGACAGTGCATTCATACACATAAATAAATTAAAAAAAAAAGAAAAATGTTGAGTAGAAGAAAATTGTAGTCTTGCAGCCCGAGAAAAGAGACCTATTTAGAGCACAGGGTCACAGCAGAAGACTGCATCCTGCCAGGAAGCCCATGAGCTTTCCATTGGACCAAATTTCACCTTGGTTGGGACTTGTGCCACATGGTGCACCCTATTCCAGCTGGATGAGAACTGTGGGGCCCTCACCTTCCTTCCCAGACCCATTCAGAGGGGGCCCCAGTGGTGGGAGACGCTCCCTAGAAACGTGCAAATTCCTTAAGCAGAAGCTGGCTGGCAGGAAAGCTGTTTCCCCGCACTTGCAGGACTCTGCCTCTGAGCCATGAGTGGCTTGTGTTGTGAGCTAGAGGCCACACTTTGTGCTATTTAAATGGTGTCTCCTAGACAACAGGAAAATGTCTGGAGGAAGGCAGCTTCCTGCGCTGCACTGTGTCTTTTGCTTTGGGCTGGGGGTAATACGCTTGGTGACACACCTGTGTTTGACCTGTGCAAGTCCTTGGGTTCAAGTCCCAGCACCAAAAAATACTAGTACCAGGTTTTTGGTTTTTCAATTTTTTGTTTGCTTTTGTTTTTGAGGCAAGGTCTCAGGTTGGCCTGGCTGGCCTCAAACTCCGACTCTTGCCTCTTCTTCTGAAATGCTAGGAATACAGCCATACAATACCACACCTGATTTATGTAGTGCCGGGGCTGGAACCCAGAGCTTTGTGCATTTACTTAGGCACTCTACCAAATGACTTACAATCCCAGCCCCCCAAACCACCTTTTGAGAATCAATAATTTCTACTTTGAAGTCATATTAATAAAAAATGTCTGTGGATTTACAGTTGTTGTTTTTTTTAATATGGTGCTGGGGTTGAACTCTGGACCTCACACATGCTAGGCAAGTCTCTGTCTGTGAGCTACACTTCCTGCTGACTTACAGCTCTTTTGATTGAGATCTGTACTCAGATTTTTTCAAAAAGAAAATCATGGCTGACTGGATTTATCTCCTTACCTGTTGTTGCCATTTTGGAGCGTTTCCATTTTAAAAATGCACAAGTGGGTACTTTAACCAGTTCATCTCACTGTATATTATTTGGAAACTGGCTTATTTTTTTTTTTTTTTGAGACAAGGTCTTAAGAAGCCTCAAACTTAATATGTAGCCAAGGATGACCTTGGATTACTGATCCTCCTGCCTGTACCTCCTGAGTATGGGGATTACAAGGGTTGATCAGCACCCTCAGTTTTATGTGGTGCTGGGATAAAACCCAGGGTTTTGTGCATGCTGGGCAAGCATTCTACCAACTGATTTACACCCCAAGCCTGTCATATACAAATGTTCTTCAGTAGCTGCAGGTGATAGATCCTGGGCCTCAGGGATACCAACATACAGGGATGCTGAAGGCCCTTAACTAAAATAGTATAATATTCACAACCAACCTATAGATCCCTTCTATTTAAATCATGTGAAGCTTCTGGGTTGTTTTTTTGTTTTTTTTGTTTTTTTTTCCTTGAGACAGGTCTCACTGTGTAGCCCTGGCTGGCCTGGAACTCACAGAGATCTACCTACATCTACTTCCCTCCCACGTGCTGGGATTAAAGGCGTGAATGGTATCCTTCATCTGTGGATGCTATGGCCAATTACCTGGCTGTATGGAAAACTGAGCAACGGTAATGTGATCTGAAAACAGCTGTGCTTTTATATTGTGAATCCCTTATAAATAAATTATAGGTTTTGTTCAAAAAAAAAAAAAAGAGTTCCAAATACAATCAATGTATACATGGAGAGAATGACAAAAAGTCTGGCCGTGTTCAGTGCAGATGTAATTTTTTTCTGGATATTTCCAATCTACTGGTGGATGAGCCAGTGGATGGGGAAGATACAGATGTGGAAGACTGATGTTAACATACATATTTCTCCATCCTTACAGTATTTTTCTATTTAAAACATTACATTTTATTTATTTATTCATTGTGTGTGTGTGTGTGTGTGTGTGTGTGTAAGCACATATGTGCCACAATGCACATGTGAAGGTCAGAGGACAACTTGCAGGAGTCTCTCCTTCTACTGTGTGGATCTCAAGGATTAAACTTAAGCCCTCGGGTTTGACACTTTACCCACTGAACCCTCTCACTGCCCCAGTCTTATAATCTTTCCCAGCACCGTATTATTTGACCCGTTGTGTTGGCTGTCTTGGTTGTTTTCAGCAGGATGTAGAATACCCTTGTGACTCCCTCTTGTACATACTACTGATGATTGTCTAACAATGTCTCTAAGTAGGGCTGCCGAGATGGATCAGCAGTCAAGAGCACCTGTGACTCTTGCAGGAGACCCAAGTTCAGTTCCCAGCACCACAGGGCAGCTTGCAACCTTTAACTCCAGTTCTGGGGGATCCACGCCCTCTTTTGGCCTCTGTGGGTACTGCACACATGTAGTGTAGATACATGCCTACAGGCAAACACTTATATGCATTAAAAACCCCACCAGTGTCCACAAGTAGAACTCTGATATTGAAGTATATGAAAGCATTCATTTATTAGCAAGATTATCTAGAGAATATAAACTCACAGGAAGGCTCATAAGAGGCTTTTAGACACATAACACCATTCTCTTCTGTCTCAGTCCCTTCACTGGTCTGGGTACACTGTATGCCTGTCAGCTTGGCTCAGGGGCTGGCTGCTCCCATCTTTAGCCGAGTCTGCTTTGCTTGTCTTTGGAATGTCCTTTCTGGTCTGCATCTCTAGCTGGTGAGGGAGTGCTGATGATTCCAAGTCTCTGCAATGTCTCTACAGCCTTGGAGACCTTTCCAGTCTACTTGTTCCCCAGGACCAGGAATCATAGCTATAGGAGGGTCTTGGATCTGGAGCTTGAGGCTTGAACCATGTAGGGGACTAACACACCTGTAAAGTGGGTTCTGGTGGGAAGTCTTCTGATAGTGAGGACATATTGAGTTGAGTGAGTTGGATTCTAGAAGAATCACCATCTTTGAAGATAGCCCAGGTTTATAATACAGTCTATATGGGCTGGAGAGATTGCTATGGAAGCATGAGGATGTAAGTTTGGATCCCCAGTACCCATGTACAAAGCCAGGCATAATGAAAACCTCTGTCATCTCAGAGCTGGGGAGGCAGAAACAGGCAGATGCTTGGAGCTCATTGGCTGGCCAGCCTGGCTGAATTAGTGAGGCCAAGGGAGGATTCAACATGAGACTCTGACTCCAAAAAATAAGATGGGGGCTAGACAGATGGCTCAGCTGCTAAGAGCACTAGCTGCTCTTGCAGAAGACTTGGGTTTGGTTCCCAGCACCCATTTGATGCCTAACAGCCACCTGTAATTCCAGTTTCAGATCTGATGCCCTCTTCTGACCTCTGTGGGCACTGTACAATATGGGTGCACTTACATACATACAGGCAACGCAGTCATCCACATAAAATAAAAAGAATAAATCGGGCTGGAGAGATAGCCTAGCGGTTAAGAGCACCGACGCTCTTGCAGAGGACCCGGGTTCGATCCCCAGCACCCACATGGCGGCTAAGAACCGTCTGTAACTCCAATTCCAGGAGAACTCCAGTTCCAGGGGAATCCGAGACCCTCTTCTGACCTCCGCGGCATTGCACGACACGGGTGCACAGACCTGCATGCAGACAGTACATTCATACACCTACAAAAATAAATAAATAAATAATTAAAAAAAAAAAAGAAAAAAAAAAGAATAAATCAAATAAAAGCAGTAAGATGGCATGCAGTTAGATAAGATACCTGTTGACCTCTGGGCTCCACATGTGTGCACACCCACATGAACGTACACATACAGAGGGAGAGAAAGAGGTGGGGGAAGAGAGTACCAAGTGTGCACATACATGTGTGTGTGTGTGTGTGTGTGTATGTGTAAATAACAAAAATAAAATACAGCCTATTGGCAGACCACAGAACTTACCAATTCTGATTATATCACTAGCAGCTGCTTAGATTCATTAATATTTGCTCTGAGGGCAGAGAAGCTGGGTGACATGAATTTGGGGTCAGGCTGACTTCAGGTAAAGCCTCCCTGGGTCACTTGCCAGTCAGGTGACCTTAGGAGAATCCCTTTACCTTGCCAGCTCCAGGTTCCTCTTCTGTAAACTGGAATGGAAATGGCACCTGCATATGAGGGCCCTGCCCGCCAAGGGGCTGGCCTGGCATCAGCCCTCTTTATGTGGAAACGACTGTGTGAGCTGGCCCTGCCACACGTATCTGTAACTGTAAAGAGCTCCTGGTGTCAAGGAGACAGGCTGAAACCAGAGTGGTCCTGTCACGGATGTGCCTTGGCGATTGATAGCTGTGGGGGGCGGGTTGCTCTCCTTTCAGGTGAAGGTCAGCCGTGGATACATATTCATGGTGTGAGCAGGAGCTCTAGGGGCTTTTCTGGGGCTCTGATCTAAAGCAGTTACTAACCCTACCCCCACTTCCGTGACTTAGCCACAGCCTGCTGAAGTTACTGGTGGGGGGTGGAGACATGGTGCTACCTTCTTGGATAGATCACTTTCACTTATTTGGTCATCCCCCAGAGTGCACTCAGACTAGCCCTGAGCTCCCTATAAGAGAGGAAGCTGTATCCCAGCATTCACATAGTGCACTCCCCAAATGCTGAGTGCTTGCACAAAGGAATGAATGTGGGGAGTCAGTGGATCCTCTGGAAGGCACAGGATCTGTGATCCCCTCCCCCCCAAAGAGATCAATTTTCCAGAATAAATCACAGCTGGACAGAACATTAGAGGCCATCCGCCCCTATTCCCTCACCTCACAGTTAGGGAAACCGAGGCCTGGAGATTGGGGTTAGGTGACAACTTAAAAGCAAGTTGTCCCCAGGAGTCTCTGAGTGCCCAAGGCAGGCTTGAGGATACGTGGCTTTGCTTGACTTAGGTTGTTGGCTTTTTTTTTTTTATTTTATTTATTTCTATATGTGTATGAATGTACTGTCTGCATGCAGGTTTGTGCACCCGTGTCGTGCAATGCCTCGAAGGTCAGAAGAGGGTCTCAGATTCCCCTGGAACTGGAGTTCTCCTGGAATTGGAGTTTCAGACGGTTCTCAGCCGCCATGTGGGTGCTGGGGATCGAACCCGGGTCCTCTGCAAGAGCGGTCGGTGCTCTTAACCGCTGGGCTATCTCTTCAGCCCCCCCCCCTTTTTTTTCAAACACTAAGTAGGCATTCACCTCTAGAAGCCTGCATTTTCAGTTTCCTTTGAAAAACATGGAACTTTCTAGCAATGCTGAGTCTTTATGTTCATAGGACAGGAAGACTCCCTTGTGCCGTAGTCCAACCCAGCTCCTCCTGAGTGCTTCAGGGGCCTCAGTGCTTTTCAGCACCTGACTCCTGATGTGGGGACCTCCCTGGAAGTCCTCCCTCCCACCCCATGTGGCTCCTATTTTAAGTTCATGAGCTCATTCTATTCATCTGTCTTGTTACCTGCTTTTTCCTCCATGAAAACTGGGCCATTGAGATCTTCCCGTGTGAACACAGAAAGGGTGGCACCATCCTTTTTAATAGCTGCATGCTGCTCCTTTTAATAGCTGCTGGGATGGGCTGCAGCTCACTCACTGGTCACGCCCCACTGGATGCCTGCCTGCCTGCCTTTTCCCGTTTTATTATTCTGTAAACAAACTGGCAGTGACCATTGCTGCTTGGACAGCTTTCTAAGCAAAAGGTGGAGTTCTGAGAGGTGACATTGCCGGGTCAAAGCATGTCCATATTATAATATGTATCACATCTGGGCTGTAGGGACAGAATGGTAGGAAAAAAAAACAAAAAGACAGTGCAGGAAAATGCAGCATAGGAACCCTTCTACAGGGCAGTGTAGCTAGGCTTAACAACAGTTCTGGGCAGTATTATTACACTAGCTTGTTCCTCCACCAAATTGAAACTCACATGTTTAGATCTGTCTGGGTCTCCATAAATCTACTGAGCATCTTCAACCTGAAAATCCAAAATCCAAAACTTTTTTTTTTGGTCTTTTCCAGGCAGGGTCTCCCTGTAGCCCCAGCTGTCCTGGAATTAGCTCTGTAGACCAGGTTGGCCTTGAACTCACAAAGATCTGCCTGCCTCTGCCTCCCAAGTGCTAGGATTAAAGGTGTGCGCCACCACGCCCGGCTAAAATCCAAAACATTTTAAGTGTTGACAGAAGACTGTGGAAAATCCTACTACACTGACCTTATGTGATGATCACAGCCAAACTTCAGGTCCTCTCAAGACATTGTCTAAAGTGAACTTTATAGTTGGACTTGGATTGCATCTCCAAGATACCCCATTATACATAAGCAAATATTCCAAATTCTGAAAAACATTCTGAAATCCAAAACACTTTTTTTTGGTGTGTATGTATATGTGTGGTGTATATGTATATGCATGGTGTGTGTATGTGTGTGGTGTGTGTATATGTATGTTTGGATGTATGTGGACATAAATGTGTGTGGGTGTGTACCTGTATATATGTGGAGCTGAAGGTTGATGTCAGTGTCTTCCTCGATCTCTACCTTATATATTGAAGCCTGGTCTCACCTTAAATCTGGAGCTTGTCAGTTCCAGCTAGTATAGCCTGCCAGCTTGCCCTGGGGATCTTTTCTCTGCTTCCCAAGCACTGGGATTACAGGCAGGCTGCCGTGCTCACTCACTTGGATTTTAAGTGGGTTCTAAGATCCAAGCTCCCCAGAACTCCAGGCAAGCCCTTGACCTGGTAAGCCAATCTCCCTAGCTCCCTAAAACACTTTAAAATATTTATTTTTATTTTATGTCTAAGAGTATTTGCCTGCAGGTAGATATTTGCACCACATGTATGTCTGGTGCCTGTAGAGGCTAGAAGAGGACATTGGATTCTCTGGGACACAAGGTTGTTACAGAAGGTTGTTAGCTGCCATATGGGTGTTGGGAACTGAGCCCAGGTCTTCTGCAAGAGCAGTCAGTGCTCTTAACCACTGAGTCATCTCTCCAGACTCCCAAATCACTTTTTTGACAGTTGCCCTCATCCCAGCCCACCTGGAACTCATTATGTAGACCATGCTGGCCTCAATCTCATAGAGATCTGCCTGACCCTGCCTCCTTAGGGATGGAATTAAAAGTACTACCATGCATGGTGTCCAAGTCACTTTTGGTCTCTAACATTTCAGATGAGAGAGAGAGAGAGAGAGAGGGAGAGAGAGAGGAGGGAGAATAGGAAGAGGGAGAGGAAGAGGAAGAGGAAGAGAAGGGAGATTCTCTGTAACTCCTTTTGGTACCCATGCCTTTTTTGAGAGGGAGAGAAGGTGTTGCTATTTAAGTCTTGTTGGCCTGCCGCAAAATCAACATCCTCCTGCCTCCCCCCAAGTGCTCGGATTCCACGTGTGCAACAGGACTCCAGTTAATGTGGGGCTCCAAGGTCAATGTGGTGGGACCCACCAGCTTTCATCCCATAGACTTGTAACTAGGAACCAGCTAAGTGAGATTTTTTTTTAGGAGTTACCAAAACTGGTTTTCTTTTATTTTTTAAATATATATATTTTTAAATTTTACTTATTTATTTATTTATTTAATTTATTTATATGAATGTATTGTCTGCATGTAGGTCTGTGTGCCCGTGTTGTGCAATGCTGCAGAGGTCAGAAGAGGGCGTCAGATCCCCCTGGAACTGGAGTTCTCCTGGAATTGGAGTTACAGATGGTTCTCAGCCGCCATGTGGGTGCTGGGGATTGAACCCGGGTCCTCTGCAAGAGTGATCGGTGCTCTTAACTGCTAGGCCATCTCTCCAGCGCCTTAAATATATTTTTAAAATATTTTATTTATTATATGTATGAGTGTATTGCCGGAATGTGTGCAAGTGCACCTGTGTCGTACAATGCCTGTGGAAGTCTAAAGAAGGCATCGCATCTCCTGGAATGGAGTCAAAGATGGTTGTTACCTACCATGTAGGTGCTGGGGATTGAACCCAGGTCCTATGCAAGAGCAATCAGTGCTCTTCTGAGCCATCTCTCCAGTCCCCGCCCGCTCTTCCCCTACAAAGCCGGTTTTCATAAACTAAGTCAGGTGTGGGTATCAGTTGAGTCCATTGATGGCTCTCTTTAGTTCTGGATTCCTTTAAGGTTGAGGGCGGCTACAGGGGATCACAGGAATCTTGGAGCACCATGTCTTTCCTGGTGGAGACAGAGTTGGTGGATGGGCTGGCTGCAGAGATTTTCTGTTTCTACTTGAGCAGGTTCACAGCTTGAAGTCACTGATTTGGATCCTCGTGACTGTCACTGATGTAGACCATGGGGACCACGTGTCTGTGACTCACCTCCTTCAGTAGTCAGATGTGCATTTGTCAGTAACCCAGGAAGAGGCAGAAGCTAGCCTCAGCCTGAGTCATCAGAGGAGAGATGTGAGCAGGGTTAGGATGATGTGGCCCCACAGGGCTGGCTTGGTGGTGGTGGTGGGGGTGTGTGTGTTGTCACTACTCAGCAGAACATGGCTGGAGCAGGAGGGGACTGGCTGCCTGGCAGAGGCTGTGCTGGTCTATAACCAGAAAAAATAGCCAGGGTCTGACTTCCTATCTCTGCTCTCCATTGGTCAAACCCAGCAGGAAGCAGATACTACAGACACCATTGATGCAGTTCATTACAATTCAGCATCTGGGGATTTTCCGACCCAGAAATACTGAGCTCCACATTCTCTCCTGAGCCACTGAGTGTGTTATTCACAGAACCTGTCACCATTGATTCCAGAACAAGCTTGTTTCCCTAAGAGAAACTTATTAGGTGTGGTGGTACACATCTCAAATCCCAGCATTCAGGAGGCTGAGGTGGGAGACTTGAGAGTTCTGGGCCATCCTGGGCTACATAATTAGAACTTGTACAAACAAACAAACAAACAAACAAACAAACTGTGACCAAGAGCAAGCATTCCCCGGCATTTGCCATTCCTCACAGCCCTGAGCAAGGATAATTCTGCATTTTTGTCTCCAAAGACCTATCTATGGTGGATCTCTTATGTAAATGAAGGCTTACAGTCTTTCTCCTTTTGCTCCTGACTTCTTTCATTTAGTATAAGGGTTTCAAGGTTCATTCATCTTGTAGTAAGAATCAGCAGACACTTGTTCTTTTTCCTGACCAAATAATATTTCATTGCATGGATTTATATCATATCATATTATGTTTATCCATTCATTGCTAATGCGCATTTGGATGTTTCTACTTGGTGATTTTGAATCATGCATGGTGAATGTTCCCCACCCCCTTTAAGTTTCTTTACAGTTTCATATTTATAGAGTTAATTTTGGTCATTTTTGCCACCCCCAAGTTCTTTCCCTCTTCCCCCTCCCTTTTTCACTGGCAGGACCCTTTGCTCTACAAGATCCCTTCTGCCTTCACTTCTTCCTTTTGTGTGAGGCCCATCAAGTTTAATTAGAGATCTTTGCCCAAGCAAGGGAGGGATGTCTTTCAGTGCAGCAAGGGCAGTTTATCTGTGGCCATATCACCGAAGAATTTCACACACACACACACATGCACCAAGAATTCATAGTTGATAGCCCCTTGGGAGGGGTGAGGCCTCCTGCACCTCTCTCCCATCCATGATGAAATGTTGGTAAGTCCAATCTTGTGCGGGTCTTATTCAGATAGCTACATTTGCAGTGAATTCAGGAGTGTAATAGCCATTTCCAGAAGCCATCAGTTACTGCACATCTCTCCATCCCTGGCTCTTATATTCTTTCTGGACCTTCTTCTCTGATATTCCTTGACCCTTAGAGGGGGGGTCTCTGTTGAGGCTGAGCACACTACCATCTTTCATTTTCAGTACTTTAGCCTCTAGTCCAATAGGAGCATGAATGTTATGGGAATAACCGGCTTCAGTATTGAGGCGTGCTTCATGGGAGGGAACTCATACCTGGTTCTGTAACATCAAGAGCTCCTTTTTGTGGATGCCCTGGGCCCTGGGGAGTGGGTGTAGAACCTACAACCTCATTTTGCTAAACAATCATGCTGTCAAACTACAGTCTAAATATTCATATATGTACTTCTTGATTAATGTAGCAACCAACCTTCATCAAAGAAGCTTCTTATTTATTTATTTATTTATTTATTTATTTATTTATTTATTTATTATTTAAGACAGGGTCTCCTTGTTGACCCAGTTGGCCTGAAACTCTCTATGTAGACCAGGCTGTCCTCAATCTCATATAGCTTTACCTGCCTCAGCCTCCCAAGTGCTGGGATTAAAGAGTTCACTACCATGCCTGTTCTGAAGCTTCATTTTTTAAAGATTTATTTAAAACATGTTTAGTTGCATTCAACAATTTTGTGACTTTTATACAATATATTTTGATCATATTTAGGTCCCCTCCCATATCTGTAACCTCCATTTATAAACCTCTATCAGACTTCTTTTCTTCTACACACACACACACACACACACACGGTCAGTTTATAAAGTCAGGTTTGTGTCCTCAAATGCCTTTTGGTGTGGTTCATCCACTGGAATCCATTCAACCTACTAAGAGTCTCATTCTTAAATGAGACTGGATCTCTCCTTCCCAGCAGCCATTGGTTGCAGTAGTTCCTCAGATAGGGTTGGGGTCTCTTACCCAGTTCCCCACATCTTTGCTGAGACTTTGTCTGGCTTGAGGTTATATAGGGTTTGTTCATCTTGTCAGCATTGCTGTGAGTTCATATGAATAACTAACCAACTGTCCAGAAAATTCTGTTCTCTGTGGCTACCCACCTTCTCCAGCCCTTACAGTCTTTCTGCCCCCTCTTCTGTAATGATCTCTGAGCCTTCAGAGGCAGGAGCTTGACACACCTGTCCTATTCAAGGATAACGGGTCTGCAGCCTCTTATTTGCTGCATATTGCCCAATTGTGGTTCTCTGTGTTAATCACCATCTGCTGTAAAAGGAATTAATGTGTCTCTCAACTCTCCTGAGAGTTGAGAGTATATAATCTATGAGTATAACAATAAGTCATTAGAAATCAGTTTAATACTATGTCTGTTTAGGAGAAGAGTTGTATTAGGCCTTCCCCCTTGGTCCATGGGCTGTTTAGCCTCAGGCTCCTAAGCTTGATATCAGTGTCAGGTATGGCATTCTGCAAAGTGGGCCTTAAATCCAATCAGAAAGTAGTTGGTTACTACTATAATGTTCATGCCATTATTGCACTGGTAGGCTTATCTTCCAGGCCAGTTGTTGCTGCTCACAGGATTCACAGGTGGGTAAGATTCAGGCTAAATTTTCTCTTCAGGCAGCTTGCATAGCACCTCCCAGCACTATGAAAGCTAGGCAGTAGAGGGGCTGGAGAGATGGCTCAGTGGTTAAGAGTACTGACTGCTCTTGCAGAGGACCCGGGTTTGATTCCCAGAACCCATATGGCAGCTAAGAACCATCTTTAACTCCAGTTTCAGGGGAATCCGATGCCCTCTTCTGACCTCCGTGGCATTGCATGACACAGGTGCACCAACCTACATGCAGACAGGGGGGCACCAGCCTACATGCAGACAGTACACTCATACACATAAAAAATAATAAATAAAAAGAAAGAAAGAAAGCCAGGCAGTAGACCCGAGGCCTTGAAACCAGTGCCAGCTTGAGTTCTCCTTAGTCACTACAGTAGTGGCTTCAGAATAAGGTCTTACCATGAAGCTCTGGGGGAACCAAGAGCAGGGGCAATGCCCAGTGTTGTCTGAGGGTCTATGGGACACCTGGTCAACACCTGCAAAAGAGGGAGTCCACTCCTGGCATTGGGTGCTTACTTTGCAAGCCTCTAGTGTTTAGTAGGTGCAACCCCCCTTGTTAACTCCTTTTAGGCTCTTCTTATAATGTATATGTTTATACTTGAAGAAGCTTCTGTGCTGGTAAGTTTCCATATTGCTTCTTCTAAGTCTTTAATGTAGTTACCCCTCCCCGTACTCCCTCCTTTGCTCTATTTCCCTATTTAAAAGAAAATTGGGGGGCTGTAGAGATGGCTCAGCAGTTAAGAACACCAACTGCTCTTGCAGAAGACCTGGGTTTGATTCCCAGCACCCACATGGTGGCTAAGAACCGTCTTTAACTCCAGTTCTAGGGGAATCCGACACCCTCTTCTGACCTCTTTGGCACTGCATGACACGGGCGCACCAACCTACATGCAGACAGTACATTCATACACATAAAAAATAATAAATAAATAAATAAATAAATAAATAAATAAAATGTCTGAATACTTGAAGCCTATGGGGGACATTCTCATTCAAACCACCACATTAAAAAAAAATTTTTTAAGTGTGTGTGTGTGTGTGTGTGCACACACACACGCGCACATGAGTGCAATGCCCACAAGGGACCAGAAGAGGGTGCCAGATCCCCTGGAACTGGAGCTATAGGTGATTGTGAACCACCTGACATGGATGCTGGAAACTAAACTTGGGTCTCTTGCAAGAGCAGTGTGTGTGTGTGTGTGTGTGTGTGTGTGTGTGTGTGTGTGCTCTTAACTGCTGAGCACTCTTTCTGGCCCCCAGGGAAGCCTCTACATTGCAGCAGATGGTGGTTACTGTGTACAAGTTTTTGTGGAAGTGTTTTCACTGTTTCTGGGTGTGTGCTGTTTTTTATCCTGCCTACCCCAGAGAGCCTCATCTTATCCTGGCTAGTTCCCTGGAATCCAGTCTCAGCGGGTGTCTGCCCCCCTCTCTTAACAGCCTTCTGTGACTCTGTCTCTCCCTCATGTGCTGCCTCCCTTGGGCTGCCAGGGCCCATGTTTCCTCAGACTGCACCTGCTCTTCAGGGGGGGGAGATGGTGTTATGAACTTCTTCCCATCTGCCCCTGGTGGCCCCTGAACCTCTCAAGGGCAAGAATTATGGTGGTGGCTCTGTAGCACACAGTAGTATGATGCTTGGGAATGAACAAATGAGTGAGAGAAACTGGAGACTTTCCACAACATCAGATGAAGGATTTGTTCCTGAACTGGAGAAGAAAACAGTAGTGTGCTTTTAGATCCTCATCTTTTTTTTTTTTTAACTTTTTTAAAATTATTTTTTATTTATTTCTGTATGTGTATGAATGTACTGTCTGCATGTAGGTCTGTGCACCCGTGTCGTGCAATGCCGCAGAGGTCAGAAGAGAATGTCGGATTCCCCTGGAACTGGAGTTCTCCTGGAATTGGAGTTACAGACGGTTCTCAGCCACCATGTGGGTGCTGGGGATCGAACCCAGGTCCTCTGTAAGAGCGGTCAGTGCTCTTAACTGCTAGGCCATCTCTCCAGCCCCAATCCTCATCTTTCTATCAATGCATCATCCATCTGTCTGCCATTAATAATAAATTTATTTTTTATTATTTTTATTTTTTTATGTGTATGAATGTACTGTCTGCATGTAGATTTGTATACCCATGTCGTGCAATGCCACAGAGGTCAGAAGAAGGCGTCAGATTCCCCTGGAACTGGAGTTAAAGACGGTTCTCAGCCGCCATGTGGGTACTGGGGATCGAACCCGGGTCCTCTGCAAGAGCAGTCGGTACTCTTAACCACTGAGCCATCTCTCCAGCCCCAAATCTGTTTTTGATGCAGAGAATGAAACCCAGACTCTACTACCGATCTACCTTCAATGTCAATACCCTCCCTCCCCCCCTCATTTCTCTGTTGGAGACAAGGTCCTATGTAGTCCATACTGGCCTGGAACTAGCTTCTAGTTTCTATACCTGGCCAAGGATGACCTTGCACTTCTGATCCTCCTGCCTCCACCTCCCAAGTGCTGGGATTACAGGTGCGCACCCCCACACCTGGTTTATGCAGTGCTGGGATTGCAGGTGCGCACCCCCACACCTGGTTTATGCAGTGCTGGGATTACAGGTGCGCGCCACCACACCTGGTTTATGCAGTGCTGGGATTACAGGTGCGCACCCCCATACCTGGTTTATACAGTGCTGGGATTACAGGTGTGCACCCCCACACCTGGTTTATGTAGTGCTGGGATTACAGGTGTGCGCCACCACACCTGGTTTATGCAGTGCTGGGATTACAGGTGTGCACTGCAGCACCAGGTTTACGCAGTGCTAGGATTACAGGTGCGCGCCACCACACCTGGTTTATGCAGTGCTGGGATTACAGGTGTGCACCACACCTGGTTTATGCAGTGCTGGGATTACAGGTGTGGGCCCCCACACCTGGTTTATGTAGTGCTGGGGATGGAACTAGGGACCTTGTCCATGCTAGGCAGGTACTCTACCAACTGAGCCACACTCCCAGCCCCAAATTCTATTTTTAGTCACAGAAGATATCCATGTCAATGCAGAGATCTAAAAGCAGGTGTGTGAGATGCAGGCAGATTTCTACCCAGGGGAGGAGGGCTGCTCCTGCTAGGGGGACAGAGCCTCTGGGGCCAGGAAGAGCACCGGGCCTGGCTTTGGGGAGCCTGTCCTCCCTAGTCAGAGTACAGCATCTAGCAGCTCTCTCCAGCCCTCCCTCTCTACACTGACAGAAACATGAATCTTTATTTCTACAGGTTGGCAAATCCCTGTGTCCTTGGAGAAAGCTGGTTCCTGTTTTCCTGAGGGGAAGCCCAGAGCTTGAAAGGCCGCAGATGGCACTTGGAGAAGGAAGCGGAGATTGGAGATGGCAGCCGGAGCTGATGGACACGTGGACCACGGGAGCCCTGGGGAAGTCCAGTTGCAGAAACAGATACCCCAACGCTATTTACATAGAGTTCTATATATACACAAAAGAGAAAATACGAATATTCCCTGTCTGTGCATGCCTGTGGAGGACGTGGTCCCTTCCCTTCCGTACCTTGCCATGTGACCTCTGAGACTTTGCTATGTCTGGGGCACCAGGAAAGAGATGCCTGCTGCTGAGTGTGTAGGAAACTTGCAAAGACTGGTGGGATTAGCTTCAGCATGGACCAACTGCCCAGTGTAGATGCTGGGATGGAGTGGAAGGAACACAGCAAAAAGCAAGATGGAAAAAGAAAGTGACACAGGGCCATTCTGTAGGGCCAGCTTGGGGCGCCTCTGTTCCTTGATGTGTCCTGGCCTGTCTCTGTCTAGACAGCTCTCTAGCTCTCACGGCCACAGCCAGGGAAAGGAAGTCATTTTACTTTCCTCCCCATCTGGTGTCTCTGGTGCTTTGCTTCAGTTCTTCCTGGTGCTAAGCGTGTTCTTCCTGGTGCTGCCAGAGCCTTGTTTGGACCCAGAAGACCAGGGGAAGAGAGATTTCTATTTCGCTCTTTTCAACGATGTTCTTTTTTTAAAGGGACAAGCAGCATAAGTGCCACTTGAGGGTCTCTTTTTGGATGAGGGATACCCAGGGGGTTTCAGAGCAAACCCTGGGGCCTGGGAGGGAGGAGAGAAGGGTATCAAAATCAGTGGGTGCTTTGGAGGAGATGGAAAGCTGTCCACTCCTCCCCTAGTGTCCTGGGAGACTGGCCCATGGACTCCCCATTCCCAGGAGGGGATTTAGGGCTAAGATTTTATAAAGAGTCAAGAGATGGCTATGTTCTAATGGAGCGTGATTTATAAGCAGGGGTTGTTGGAGGAGGGAGTGGGCCATTTAATGAAATGTACCATTCCCCCCAACACACACAGGATAAGCTACTGTTTTCAGAAGTTTCTAGAAGGGCTAAAAAAAAATATATATATATATTTAAAAAACTGTGTGCTGGACAGGCTTGGCTGCAAAGGCTCACTGCTTTAGGGAATGGTAGCGATTTTTTGCTTTCATTAAAAAAAAAAAAATCCATCTGAAACAGGTATTATCCCTTTGCCCAGGACACAGCATTGTGCTCACTGTGGTCCCTGTGGCTGAGATGGTGAGGTAGCTGGCTGTGGACTCAGTCAACCAGTTTCTCTTATTTTTATTTTTTCCTTTGTAACTTTTGAGAGATCTTCCTCTGGAGCCCAAGGCTGACGTCTCCTCATGATTCTCCTGCTTCTCCACCCCAGTTTGTAGGATGCTGCCCTGTGCAGTCCTTCTTCCTGGGTGTATTTACAGGTCCCTGCCTCATGCCTGGGTCAGGGGGTCTGCTGGGGAACAGTGTTGTTAAGGTGCACAGGGCTGCAAGGAGGATGATCCCTGACAGACTTCTGAAAGTGATCAGGCCACAGAGCACAGCCCCTCAGTGTTGCTGTCCATTGCCAGCGGGGGGTGGGGGGTGCCCTTTCACTCAGCAGGGGCTCCTTTCACTCATGGGGACCCCTTTCACTCCTCCTTCTTAAATTCATGTCTTAGATTTGTTTAAATACCTAAGAAGGAAAAATGCTTCCTAGAACTGTTCAGTGCTGAAGCCTCACTTTTATAATTGCCAGGGGTGAACTCAGCAAAGAAATAAAAAGCTTGATTGGCAGGGAAACAACAAACAGGCTGGGGCTGCATTAAGCAACAGAGACACTCTCACTGAGCCAGGATCACAGACAGTGTACCAGAATGATCCGGAAGATAGTCTCCGCTTGTATTAAGTCCCTTTCCTAGCAGGAGACAGAGTCCTCATAGGACAGGGGTGAATTACTACAACAGAGACCCATTCATAGCTCTCCACTTCTTTAAGGCACATTGTCAAGGTCACATCGGGGTCGTACTGACTCCCTAGAGACCAAGTACAATGGGGAGAGGTCAGAGAATCCCGCCCCCCAAACACACAGCCCTATTATTTTTGAGCCTGACTCATCTGCCAGGTATAGAGGATTTGAACTCCAGGTGTTGGCATCTCAGGCTACTTCCATTTCAATGAAGCCACATTGCTGAGAGAACTGGGCACCCATATCCTCCAGATGGAACTTTCCAGCCAAGTCCTCTGTACATACTCTTGTGTAGTAATAGAAACTGTGCATCTATTGAATCCTGGCCTTGGCTTGCACGCCATTCATTTGAGTGCACTTCTCAACTGCCCCGATTTTGAACAGGGAGTTGTTTTTAAATGCCTGTTTTTATATGAGCTTTGACTTCTTTATGCATCATTGTATTGAAATACTGAAGCATGCTCTGTGTTTTATTCCCTCCACCGTCTCCTGTGGCATTACTTGGACTGCATGAGATAGGGGGATGGGCTTTCTGTTGGTGTTGTTATTGCTTAAAAAAAAAAAAAAAGAAAGAGAAAACCAAATACTTTCACAATGTGGAAGTGTTGGCAAAATCCCGGCCTTCATCCCCCACTTCCCCTGGCTGCCAAGGAGCATTGATTCCGATTAGCTCTCTGCAGAGTCTGTGAAGAGGGAGAGAAGGGGAGGGCAGCTTTGAAATAAATTTTAAAAAGGACCTCATCAGTTTCAGCAGACAGCTCTGAATCTGTGTGTGTGTGTGTGTGTGTGTGTATGTGTGTGTGTGTGTGTACATGTATGTACAGGCGTGTGTATCTGTACAAAGCCCAGGGAGGTTTCTCAGATCATTGCTTAGGCAGCTGGCTATATAAAGAGGTAAGGCTCTGCCGGGTCCTGAGGCTGCTGCTTGTTCAGAAGGTCCTGGCGCTGGAGGAAATGAAGCCCCTTCAACCTTCCAGATCAGATCCACTTTACTTTTGGAAGTTTCTCTTCTTTACCCCAACCCCCACAAACAAATAAGAGCTCTTTTCAAGTTTTGGGGCTCCATTTCCTGTTCCTTTGTCATTGGTGGAGTCTGAGCCAGATTTCTTTGGGGGAGCCCCGTAGAGTCACTGGCTGCTTGCTGTTCGTGGTCCTGGGTTGGGGGGGTGGCACATGCCCTAAGACAAGCACTGTCACCACCCCCCTCCTTCACTGTCAACTGAGGACATCTTCCTTTTTCTTTGGATGGCCTTGTTTTCTTTCTTTTCTATTTTGATGGGGGAGTGGTGACTGAAGCAGTGTTGTTCAGGGCATGGATGCTGGGACCACGCTAGTTGATACCACTCATCTCATGTCTCCTACAGGAGACTCTAATGTTTCTGACATTCTTCCTTGCTAGGAAATGGGAGAGTTTTTGTATACCCATTGCCTACATGAGTAACTTGGGAGACACTGGGAGTTGCTACGTGGTTATTATTATTATTATTATTATTTTTGAGACAGAGTTCCACAGAACCTGGGTTATCCTCAAGCTCACTGTAATAGCTGATAACTCCGAACTCTTGATCCTTCTGCCTCCACCTTTAGAGTGCTGGGATTACAGGCTTTTAAAATTCTCACCCTGAACTGTTAGAAGCTACAGTGATAGGAACACAGACTTGTTTCTTTCTGTGTTCCTACCAATTTCTTTTCTGGACATTTCCTGAAGTCAATCTAGGGCCATCAGGGGGTCAGATATTGGCTGAAGTTAAGGGAAGCCCACTAGTCCCAAGGGAGCTGCCGATCAGAAGCTCCGCGAATTGGAGAAGCTCGTGTCATAGAGTCATTTGAAAGCTTTAGCCAAAAGTTTATTTTTAACATTTTAATCAATTCATTCAACACATTTATTGAGCGTTACAGTGTGTTGACTGTAGACCTTCATCTCGGAACAAACTGACTTAGTTATTGTAGAGTAACAGTCCTTTTGGGAGCCAGATGATGTGAAATGTCCCTTTTCAGTCTGGTTCGCAATTTTTAACAGATATGCCAGGTCACTGCTGTGACCCCAAGCCTTGCTGACAGACTGCTATATAGTATTTATTGCACGCCACACTATCAGCTGAAGGCAATTAAAACGCTTGGTATTTCTACATCTCAGCAGGAAGACTGAGTCCGCTTTGTACAATAACCGTGCGCCATGGCTGAACATGGAGAAAGGCGCTTTCTGATGCTTCCTCAGTGAGAGTCCTCTCAGCTGCTCTGACAGTAGTCTGTCATTCCCATTTTACAGATGCAGAGACTGAAGCCACCTAAACAGCAAAGTGTCTGAGCCAAGGTTTGGACTCAAGTCTGTGTGATCCCCCTGTCCCCAAGCCCATGAACTGCCTGCTTGGCTGTACTGGATCAAGAGATGGACCTCTGACATTACTAACGTAAAAGGAAGCATTGATAATTAGGGAAGGGTTTTTAGATCAAGGGCAAGGACATATTACTTAAGTCTGCTGGAAGGAATCTCTCCTTTGGGGGCACTTGAAAGCAGGCTGGATGTCATCCATGGGACTAGATAGACCCATCTCCTTCCCTTGGTGTCCCCAATTTCAATCAAGTCCAGAGCAGGGGCATTTAATATACAAACAGGGCCTGTCCTATTTACTTCCTAGGTCATAGGAAGTTTTTCTTACCTCTCTCCTGTCTCCTCTCTCCCACCCTGGAGCCCCAAGGTCTTTGATTATAGGAGCCAAGGATCCCATGGGCATGGCGGGGATCGCTGCGAGGTATCTGAAGCCGGGTGGAGAGGCAGTCACTTGGGACCATTCCATTTGGTCCTGACTTGGCTGGCTCCTGCTGTTTTGTAAGAGGAATTTCATACCTAGGGTTGCTTTGTACATATTTGTAACAATTTTATTAAAAAATTGATGTGCACTTCTAGCTGAAGGCCTTTGTGTATTCATTCCATCTTGGAAGGTGGGTTGTTGAAGACTGTGGGATGATTTAGATAAAGCACTGATAGAGAATTCCTGGACATGGCTGGTGCATGTCTCAGCCTTCCTGGGAGTGGAAAGTCACATGCTCTTCTGCCCATTTTTTATCTATCTACCTATCTATCATCTATCTATCTATCTATCTATCTATCTATCATCTATCATCAATCAATCATCTGTGTGTGGGGAGGGCAGAGGTCAACCTCAGGACCTATCTACATTGTTTTAATTTTTTAATAATTATTTTTATGTGTATGAGTGTATTGCCTGCATGTGTGTAAGTGCACCTGTGTTGTGCAATGCCTGAGAAGGTCAGTTCCCTGGGAACTGGAGTTACAGACAGTTGTTAGCCACTATGTGGGTGCTGGGAATCAAACCCAGATCTTTTGCAAAAGCAGCCAGTGCTCTTAACTGCTGAGCCACCTCTCTAGCCCCTCTACATTGTTTTTGAGACCCGAAGCTAGCCTGTCTAAAGGCTAGCTGTCCAGCAAAGCCTTTAGAGGGGTAAATTGTCACCTAATGCTAATACTTTTCACTTTGATATCCATCCTAGTCTGACACTCAGGCAAGCTTTATGTTTATTTTCAAAATTTTGTTTTTTTCTTTATTTTATGCATGCACGTTTTGCCTGCATGTAAGTGCACCAGTGCATGCAGTGCCAGCAGAGGTCAGAAGTGGGCACTGGATCCCCTGGGATGGGAGTTACAGGTGGTTGTTAGCTGCCACTTCAATGTTGGGAACTGAACCCAGATCCTCTACAAAGCAGCCAGTGCTCTTAACTCCTGAGCCATCTCTTCAGCCCCTTATTTTTGTGGAAAATAGGGTCTCATTATGTATCCCAGGTTGTCCCTGAACTCCCGACCCTTCTCCCTCAGTCTCCCAAATACTTGGATCACAGATAGGAACAGTGACCCCCCAGTGTGAATCAGCCCTCTCCCCTCAACTCCAGCCCTTCTTAATCCCACCAATTCCATGTCCCTGTACTGCAGTTGGGTGTGCTTTGCTGGCACCTGGACACCTTCAGGGACCACCTCTGAGACATGGGATCTCCAAAATGCACAACCTGGAGGTCCCCAGAGCTCCCCATCAATTCAGAATCAAGGCCACACGGATGTGTTGTCATGAGTACAGAAGCCACACAGTGGGACAATCTCAGATGCACTTGCACTTGGAGCCCCCCTTGGATGATGCGGGAGGGGTCCCCCCCAGAAGCCACAGTCTACTGGCACTTCCTCTCCTGTCCTCCACTCATGTGCCATGCATATGGAGGCCAGTGGTCAATATGAGGCGTCTTCCTTTATTCCTTGCTACTTTATTTCGTGGGACAGTGTTGCTCACTGAAACTGGAGCTCGCTGATTGGCTAGGCTGTCTGGCCAGCAAGTGCCACGAATCTGATCTGTCTCCCCTGCCCTTCATAGATGCACTGCCGTGCACAGCTTTCTACATGGGTTCTGGGAATCCAAACTTAGGTCCTTGTGCATGTGTGGCAAGCACTTTAACCACTGGGTTTCTCTGCAGCCCGTCTTCTTTCTTTTATTCCCTCCTGGGCATCTCCCAGGAGTACCCACCCTACACATCACCTGCACTTCAGCAGGCTCTCCATGGAGCCAATACCGGTCCTCACCCAACTCAAAACAGTTCTTTTTGGCTTCAAGAGGCATGCATGAGCTGTTAATATGTTTTATCAACAGGGGAGGTTTATTGGCGGAAGGTTCTCAAAAACATCAAGGGTAACCATTTGCCCTGGAGGAAAAGTACTGTAGGGACCCCATTTTCCCCTCAGCAGTGGGATGACCCCTCAGGCCCCTCACCTGTGTCATCATCATCTTTCAAGGGTGGTGGGACTGTTACATCCAGGTCCAAAGCAGGCCTTTCTTCATCCCATACACATTAAAACAAAGATTTATCTTTATTTTTTAAAATTATGCACATGTGTATGTGTGTGCATGCCACATGTGTGCAGGTGCCCACAGAGATCATAAGAGGGGATTGAATCTCCTTCATCTGGGCAATTACAGAAGAGTGCAAGTGCCCAGCACGGGGGCTGGGAGCCAGAGAGTGGCCTTCTGGAGGAGCAGCAACTGCTCTTTACTGCTGAACTATCTCTTCAGCTCCCCTTCCACCCACTTAACTCTTCTCAGGTTCTTGTACATGAACAACACTGAGGACCAGGAAGAACTTGAGACTATGAATCACAAACACGGAGAACAGGAACCTGAAACAGATGTTCCCCTGGCCTCACTCATTATAAAGGACTCTGGCCAACACAGGAGCAGGAGGGTGGTGCTTTTCTCCCAGGGACACTTGGCTGCTTCCATGCGTGATGGGGAATTTACACAGCCTGCTGTTTGTGAGACTGTCTTAGCCACTGTCCTCCCAACCCCACCCCAGGACAAAAGCAAAGTCTTCCGATCCAGGAGAAACTCCTGATGGGATGTTCCCCCAAAGGGTAGGGAATGTATACCTAGACTCTTGAACCATCTCTCCTGCCCCCGAGGAACACCCCCAGATGCAGCATTCTTTATAGCATCAGGGAAATGGTTTATTATATGCAGAATGTTAGGAAAACAATTGGGACTAGCATGATAATAAGACCACTGGGGCATCTACCAGTAACCTATATTGTTCATTTCCCTTTTGAAGAGGAGTTTCTTGTAGCTCAGGCTGGCCTGGAACTTGATATGTAGCCAAGGAGTGACCTTGGATTTCTGATCCTCCTGCCTCCACCTCCCATGTGCTGGCAGGTCCAGTTCATGCAGTGCTGGGGACAAAGCTCTTGAGTGAGCACTTTATCTATTGGGATTCTCTGCGGCCCATCCCTTCTCCAGGGGCATTTCGGAGGTCCCCGGGCTCAGAGGTGGCTCCTGAAGGTGTCCAGGTGCCAGCGAAGCACACCCAACTGCACGACAGGGACATGGAATTGGTGGGGATCAGGCAGGGCTTGTAGGGTTTCATGCATGCTAGACAAATAGTGTACCAAAGGACAGCTGCAGCTCTGTGGTTAGTTTCCTTGGTCCTAACAAGTAATGCACCAGGTCTGTCACCCACTAGTGGCTGTAGAGACTTCCAAAAGTCACGCAGTTTGAATCAGGTTTCCAGGTCTGACTCTCAGTAGCTGGCTCTGTCTGCGCCATCCCACTCACACTTCTGAGAGACTCTCCCAGCCCAGATCTCTCCACAAGGCTGACAGCATCTTCAGGCAAAGCAATCTCTAAGATAAAAACCAGTTGTGGGAAGTACCATTGCTTCTTGTAGGTCCTCCCTGAAGCCAGAGAGAACAGAGCAGTCCTTTCCTCCTCTTCCTCTTTGGTTATCCAGGCAAGCAGGATTGTTTAACATCACAACTATTGCCATGGTAACAGAGCTAGGACGCCATGGTGACCTGGAAGGAGAGAGCTGGGAAGGCCAAGCAGAGGAAGCAGTCCCGGAGTACTGATGCAGTCACTGGACCTGAACCCACTGAGAGGAGGGAGATGGCAGCCAGCCACACTCAATTTTCTTTGTGATATGGCTAGCACCAGCCTGTTGTGCTAAGACGAACAATAAAGGAAGAGGATTGGGACAGGGTAAAGGCAGGCAGGATTCCAGAAGCTTCTGTGTGGTCACCTGTGCTATCTCATCCCAGGTTTTCAAGCAGGGAGCTTCCCAGGGGAAGCAGCAGCCCTGTCCTAGGGATTACAAAACGTGATGGCACCTGGGCGTCTGTTTCCAGAGCTCCCGGTGGTCCCTCTTGGGTGTTTGGTTAAAGACATAAAGGACTTTTTTCAAAGACACTGGAAAGACTGTTGTTTCTCTGAGCTAATTATCTCACCAGAGAGAGGGAGGGGAAGGATTGTTACTGCACTGCATGCCATCTATAGCAGGGATTATCTCTTTAGCTCCAAAGCACCCCCTCCTCCAACCCTGGGGAGCCAACCATGTCCACAAGTGCTGTGCATAGGCCTGAGATGTCAGTGATGTAGAGGATGGATATGGAGGAGAAAACAAATGACAGAGAGCCAATGTCATGCACTCCTGGACCAGAGATGCCCCTTCTAGGTAGCCTGGGTGGGGGGACCTTCTAGGTACCCAAATGGGCCTGGGTGGCCTCAGCAGGGCCCAGGAAAAGAGAAATCTTGAGGCTAATCTTTTCATGCCTCCGGCCACCATTTGACTTCAGGAGCCGGAGTGCTCTGATGTGCTGTGTCCCTACCCTGGCCACTGCTGTTCAGCCAGGGACTGATGTCAGAACCACCTCTCTGCTTTTAACAACCAGCTCTGCTGGTCCCCACACCTGCAGCATCAGTACCAACCCATGCTGGAGTCTTATCTGCCTTCACCAGCTGGGTGACCTCACCAAGCTGCACATCTGTTTCATCCTCCCGTCAAAGGGGGGTGATGGGAGAGTCCCCATCCCAGGGCTGCTGTGGAGATGACAGGTCATACGGGCAGGAGGCTTGGTGGTTCCTGGTCCTTTAAGTTCATGTAGATAGGTGGTAGGGCCTTGTGTTTGCATCTGAAGATCTCCCAAGGGGCTCTCATTTGCAGGCCTGGGTTGGGTGCTGAGAGACTCCTACTCAGTATAAAGCATCTAGTACCAGCAGCTGGAACCAGGCTAAACAAGAGGAGAACTTCAGGTATGACCAATTCCTGGACTTAGAGGGGATGCATCACTTACCTGCAATGGGACCAAACCTGAGTAAGAAGGGGCACTCTTCTAGCAGGAAAGGACACATGTACTGTATCCCAGGGTGAAGAGGAAGGTACTGGTATGGAGGTCTGGGTGCTTCAGGCGGAGGCACGAAAGACAGGACCAAAGTGCTGGAGGCTGTTTTCCAGGAATCCCCAGGGCTGGGCTCAGCAGTGCTGGGGCCTCACACATCTCCCCAGACACCTCGGTGTTCGGCTAGTACACCTGGAAGTGTGCTGATGTGGCCCCATCCTTCCAGCAGCGCAGGGTATCCACAGCAACTGAGCGACAGAGTGGGCAGGTGCGCTCTCGGTCCAGCCACAGGCAGAGACACTCCTCACAGAATACATGCTGCGGGGACAGCAGTGGGACTTGTGACACAGCAATGGGAGCTGGGAGACACAGCAATGAACAAACTGTCCTAGAGCTTGCATTCCAGGAGGAGAGACAACAGGCCCCATCGTGTCTGAAATACATAGGTGTCAGCAGCATATGCTCTGGTGGAGAGGCAGAGAGAGGGCCTGGTAAAGCTCCCTTAAGAAAGTAGCATGGCTTGCAAGAGGGTGAGAAGTGAGCTGGGAGACACTTTGGAGGAAAAGCACACCTGGCAGAGCAAACTTTGATGGCATGTGTAAACGTCCTGAGGTCAGAGTGTGTGGCTGAGCTGCAGAGGCAGGGGGATACTGGGAGAGATAAGGTAAAGGACCCTGTGAACCACTGAAGACTTGGACAATTGTTTGGGGGGGCATTTCTTTGAGATAAGATCTTACCCTGTAGCCTAGACTACCCTGGAACTCACTATGTAGCCAAACCTGGCCTTGAACTCAGGCTGATCTTCCTGCCACAGCCTCCAGAGTGTTGGCATTACACGCATGAGCCCTAACACGCAGGTTGGCTTTTATTCTGGGAGAAGTAGGGAGCCCTGGCAAGTCTGTGAGCAGGTAACCGACCTGGACCTGATAAGATCGGCCTGATAAGATTTGAATTTTTTTATTGAGACAGGATCCCAGGCTGGCCCCAAACTTACTGCATAGCTAAGGATGGCCTTGAACCCCTGATCCTCCTGCCTCCACCTCTCAAATGCTGGGACTACAGGTATGCACCACTATGCCTGGTTTATGCAGTATTGTATTGGGGAATGAATCCAGGGCTTCATACACACCAGGCAAGCATTCTATCAACTGAGCTACATCTCCAGCTCCTATTTACTTGTTAGGCTGACACAAGCTGGACAAGTGACTTAACTTCCCTAGGACTGACTCAGTTTCTTTTTTTTTTTGTCTTTTCGAGACATGGTCTCCCTGTAGCCCCAGCTGTCCTGGAACTCATTCTGTAGACCAGGCTGGCCTTGAACTCACAAAGATCCGCCTGCCTCTGCCTCCCGAGGGCTAGGATTAAAGGCATGCGCCACCATGCCCGGCTGGGACTCATTTTCTTCATCTCTAGAACAGGGGTAGTGATCTCTCTTAGCATGCTTAGCTGACATATTAAAATGACTTAGGCATAAACCAAACATAGCCCATGGTTTCTAATGGGCTCTTGGCTGGGGGACGGGGGCAGCTAGGTGCCAATCTCCACAAGAGTGGTGACAGTTGTTACTCTTCCACTGTCCACCCCCAAGTGCTGCTTTCACAGAGAGAACTGAATACATGTCAGGACAGACAGGATACTAGGGTGAAGAACACTGTTTCTGCCTAGCAGGCTCATTGCCTCCTCAACAGAGGATGGATGGGCAGAGTCTGGTGCCAAGTAAAGAAGTTCAAGGAACCAGGTTCACCCAGGGACCTAGCCAAGAAGTTCACGCCCCTGAGTCCACCACTGTCCACCTTTGGAGGGGCAAGCATATTGGGGGGGGTAGAGGACTTTTTCCAGTCTAGATGTAAAGAGCAGGGTTGAACATTATCTTGGCTGCTACTCATTGAGGATGGAGCTGGGTGGGAAGCCCCAGGGCTGGGGACCCCATCTGTACTGCAGTCCATCTACAAGCTCTACATTGTGCTCAGAGACTTAGAGTGGGTGGCAAGAGAGAGACAAGAGCCCCCTTCCCCCAAACCACAGAAGCTAGCCTCTGGACCTAGTGAGCCAAGATAAGGAAGCAGTAAGCCAAGGGGCTGGAGAGATAGCCTAGCAGTTAAGAGCACCGACTGCTCTTGCAGAGGGCCCGAGTTCGATCCCCAGCACCCACATGGCGGCTAAGAACTGTCTGTAACTACAATTCCAGGAGAACTCTGGTTCCAGGGAATCCAAGACCCTCTTCTGACCTCTGCGGCATTGCACAACACGGGTGCACAGATCTACATGCAGACAGTACACTCATACACATACAAAAATAAATAAAATTAAAAAAAAAGGAAGCAGTAAGCCTGGAGTAGGTGGAGAGATGCTGGTAACAGTCAGGAGCAGGGGCAGTGTGTCCATGCTGCCAATGGACACTACATATGTATGTGATCACTCACTGAACAGATGGGTCAGACAGACTCACAGAGGGGAAGCCACGGCCCAATGACACACAGCAGGTAAGTGGTGAGACTGGAATTCAACCTCAGGAATGTGGTAGGTAGCTTTCTATCTCAGGCTGTGGGATCCCATCTGGGATTCACCTCCTTGTGGTCCCCTACCACTGAGAAATGGCTGCATTTGGTGTATTGCTTCTAACCAGGTCACCACAGTAATCGGAGTCACTTCTGGGATTCCATTACAAAGATTCTGACTTCCTCCATCTTGCTGGCATTCTGAGTTCAGGCTATCTCCACTGACGGCAGCTTGGCAAGGAAGCCACAGTAGCTTCTGGCCACAGCAGTCAGCAAAGAGCTGAGACCTTTAGTCCTACAGCCTACAAGGAGCCAAGTCTGGCCTATGACCATATTGCAAAGCCGGGAAGCAGCTGCTCTCAAGCTGAGCTGGTGGGAGACCCTGGCTATTCCTTTGTGAGTCACCCTGAAGCAGAGGACATGGCTAAGCTGTGCCTGGATTCCTGGTTCATGGGAACATAGATGTTTGTAGCTTTACCATTAAGTTTTAGGATAATTTGTTATGCAGCAGCAGTAGCTATTGCAAAAAGTGCTAACTCTATAGCAAAACTTGCTCTTCATGTTCTATTGTATGTAGTATGGGAAGTGAGGTTAGAGACATTTGTTTGGTAAAATGACACATGGCTATTGTAAAGATGGGATAGACACACACAGATGGGGTGGAGAGAGAGAGAGAAAGAGAGACAGAGAGAGAAAGAGACAGACAGACAGAGACCCTCTATAATCACACAACCAGGCAAGCTGTGTCTAGACTTGGAATTAAACTACTGTCAATACTTGCGTGATATATTATGTTTTAAAAAACCCATAAACATGTATATATATAATATAATATATATATATATATATATATTCCATCACATATACATATTAGAAATCCATGCCTGCCCGCCCAGGACAAGCAATTTTACTCTTGGTTGCCTAATGGCCTAGGTGGCCAGTGTGTCATCATGAACTGCACTGCTTGGGTTTGTGAAGTTAGGACCTAGGATATTCCTGGAAGAGAGCACTAATTGTTCAGTGCAGCCTTTCGGACACCCTAGTTAGGAGGCCGGGGCTTGTGGAAAAAAATGAAGCCAATGGTGCTCAAGGCCCTGGGTTTGAATCTTGGAGCAAATACAAACGTGTCTTTGTTTTTCTGAGTTCAGTCTGGTCTGTTAAATGTGGCTCTTATCTCCCCCAGGTATCTAAGGATGGAGAGAGATGTAGTCTCTAAGGAATCAAGTGTGAACAGAACCAGTGTGTGTCAGTGTTTGCTTTGTTGTTGAATGTTCATATCATACAACACCGAGCCAAACTCACAGTGGTCAAGAATGTGAGAGCTCTGTGTTCTCTAAACACACTCTGCTCTTTGGCAAGAGTCCTTCAAAGAAACCAAGGCTCTGATTTTCTGTTTAATAGTCCCTTCCCCTGATGCTCCCCGTGTCCTGGTGGGAGGCACACTACCAACTTGTGGGCAGACTAACTGGACGGTCACCTGAGCAGTGATCTGGCTTCTGGGAACACTCAGTTCCTGACTAGCTCCCACTGACGATCTTTCCTGGGCTCCATCTTAAGGGGTAGACTGAGGGCAGAGGGAGTGATGTGGTGATGTTCACTGGGTAACTCTTCGAAGGAGAGACAGGATGTAGCTTTAGACTGGTGGGTTCTTTATCCATCCATCCATCCACCCATATCTGTCCATTTATATCCGTCCATCTATCCATCTACCATCCAACCACCTATATCCATCCACCCATCAATCCATTTATCCATCTTTTTTTCACATAAATTTATTTTTATTTTTTTAACAAATCTAGATCTGCGTGTCCCCCCCCATTTCCCCACCCCACCAGAGCTCATGCATTCTGCCAAACATGCTTTTCATCTCTTTCTCAGTCTTTCTCAATATTCTCCATGAGGAAGTTGACTGTTTTGAGCAGAACCATTTATCCATCTATCTGTGCACTCATATCCATCCATCCATATCTATCCATCACATTTACCTGCCCACCCAATATTTGTTGTGTCAGCACTCTGGCTCTGCTGCTAAACAAGACAGACAGAGCCTTCACTCCCAAGCTGCTTGCAGTTTGGCAGAGGAAAGGAAACACAGACCTTGCACAACTTCACTCAATGAATGATCCAAGTAACAACTGGAAAAAGCTCTATGATGAAAATCCAAAGCGGTTTATGAGATCATGGTAGTGAGGAACACAACTAGTCTGGGGAAGCAAAAATGGGGGAAAACTTCTTGAAATGACATTTGAACTCATTCCTTCCTTCCTTCCTTCCTTCCTTCCTTCCTTCCTTCCTTCCTTCATTCATTCATTCAATGAAGGAAGTAAGGCCCTTTCTTTTATGAAAATTACCTCTGCCTTGCAGGCTCAGAAACAGTGGCAGAGCAAGGATGAGATGTAAGCTCAGTTTGGTAATGTTTGTGGTCTTCAACCACTGTGTGAGGCTGTCACTCCTAGATCTGGGACAATGACATCTTGCCCATGCCCTCCCAAGAATTTCTAGTCCACCTGTGGGAAGATGTGGTGGTGCTGAGAGATGGAGGAGACAGATTGAGGCTCAGGGAGATTGCCAGGGAAGAAAGACTTTCACCTTGACATCATGTTCAAATAATCCCTGCAATGGAGAAGGAAATACAGATGGCTCTAAAGCAGGAGGAAAGATGTTCAGCCACGCTCATAATTAGGGAAATGCAAATGAAATCAGAGCTGAGATAGCGCTTGTCACCTGTCAGATTGGCAAAGCTCATGCAAGGCTTGGTCACGCTGTGTGCTGGCGAGGGTGTGAGCAAGAGTCTGGTCACACTCCTCTCGGAGTGAAAGCAGATACCCTCTTTATGGAGGGCAGTTTAACAAGATCTGTCAAAAACGTGGACTCTCTGGCCCAGTAATCCCACCAGTAGGAATTCAGGCTACCAAGAACTCATACACATGAGAGACAGAACGCCTGCCTGAAACAGTTAATGTGTACTGAACCCTGATCACAGGCCACATGAAGCTTTTGAGTTTCTACTTCAGTGAACTCATCTAATCAACATCATGGGCTCAGGTAGGCACGATCTATTTCTTCATTTCAGAATCTTTGTGACAGCCATCTTTGTAGTCACAAAGGATGCTAAGCTGCTCAGCTTCTCAGTGAAGAAACTGTTAAACAAATGGTGGTCTATCTATAAAATGTCACGTTCACAGCTGTGATTGCTCTCTAAGAGCTACAATGTACAAGAACCCTGAAACTCAGGTTTGTTTTTTCAAGATGTGTAAGTGTATAAGTTTGTTTACATATACATGTACATTTAACACATATTTACATTCTATAAAATGTCATTTGCGAACTACAAAGGAAGCAGGTAACAGTGGTTGCTCGTGTCAGCAAGGGTTAACAAAGCCTGTCACTATTCTTTGTATATCATTACAATTTTTAAAAGTCATTTACTTTAAAGCTGGGCGTGGTGGCACATGCCTTTAACCCTAGCACTTAGGAGGTAGAGGCAGGCGGATTTCTGAGTTCAAGGCCAGCCTGGTCTACAGAGTGAGTTCCAGGACAGCTGGGGCTACAGGGAGACCCTGTCTCGAAAAGACAGAAAAAAAATCATTTACTTTTTCACATTTATTTGCTTAGTGTGTGGGAGTATATGTCCACATGTGGGTGAGCATACCAAGGTGTATGTGTAGGGATCAGAGGGCGACTTTTTTTTTTTTTTTGATGTTTTCAAGACAGGGTCTCCCTATAGCCCCAGCTGTCCTGGAGCTCACTCTGTAGACCAAGCTGGCCTTGAACTCACAAAGATCTGCCTGCCTCTGCCTCCCAAGTGCTAGGATTAAAGGCATGCGCCACCATGCCCGGCTAGAGGGCAACTTTTGAGGGTCAGTTCTCTCCTTCCATTATGTGGGTTCTGAGGATTAAACAGGTTGTTGGGCTTGGCAGCAAGCACATTTACCTGTTAAGTCATCTCAGCAGCTCCTATGTTTGCATTTTTTTCTTAAATACCATTTTTATTTTGAAATAATTTTAACCTTATAGAAAAGTGAAAAGACAGAATGAAAGGTGTCACCTTTACCCAGGCTCAGTTTCCCCTCATGTGACTGAGTGCATGACTGCAGGGCATTTGTCAAAGGTGAGAGACCAGGTTGATACAGTAAGACTAACAAAATTCTAGACTTGGTTTTGGTTTCATGAAGCTATAATAGTTCTTCTTGAATCCTTTCCCGTCCCAGGATCCAAACCAGGCCATGAATTCAATTCAGTTGTCATGTCTCCTTTTTGAATTTTGTCTCAAGCAAATGGATTGCCATTTTTTTTTTCTTTTGAGACAGGGTCTTGAACTGGCCTTCAACATTTAGAGACCCTCCTTCCTCTGCCTCTCAAGTGCTAGGAACACAGGGATGCACCACTGTATCCGGCTCTACTGCCAGTTTAAAAAGAAATACGATTGCTGGGCATGGTGGTGCACGCCTTTAATCCTAGCACTTGGGAGGCAGAGGCAGGTGGATCTTTGTGAGTTCAAAGTCAGCCTGGTCTATAGACTGAGTTCCAGGACAGTTGGGGCTACAGGGAGACCCTGTCTCGAAAGACAAAAAAAAAAAAAAAAAAGAAAAGAAAAGAAATACGATTAAGGGGTGGGGATGCAGCTCAGTTGGTAGAGTGTTTGCCTAACATACATGAGGTCCTGGGTTCCATCCCCAGGACTACATAAACACCTGTAATCCCAGCACATGAGAAGCAGAGGCAGGAGTATTAGAAGTTCAAGGTCATCCTGCCTACCATAACCAGTTCGAAGTCAACCTGGGCTACATGAGACCCAGTCTCAAAGGAAAACAACAACAACAACAACAACAAAAAAACAGAGACAGAAAGAACATTACAAATGGGCTCCTTTAAAGTCTTCAAACAGCAGTAACAACTTTTTTTGCTAATGCTAAATGTGGACCCCACCTCCTACTGCATCTTCTGAGGGTGTTGGGGAGGCCATCTGCCTTTCTTTCCTTTCCTTCTGGAACCCAGGCTGAGGCCTCCTGCAAAGAGCCTCCAAGCCTGGAGTGCATCGCTCTCGGCCCAGTCTCTGGGGATGCACTGTGAATCTCTCTTACATAGCTCTTACCACCGCCTGCCTTGTTTCATAGTTGTGTGTGTGTGTGTGTGTGTGTGTGTGTGTGTGTGTGTGTGTGTGTCTGAGTCCCTAGGGGGATGGCAATCTTCCAGAGGAGGGTTGGCTCCTGCACCCTCTGCCTCTTTGCTCAACTCTGAGCACATGCTCTGACCCAGCTCACATTTGTTGAGTTGACACCTCGCCCTGGTGTCAGGAGAGTGAGGAGAGACGCGCTAGGGAGTTGAAAAGGATCCACTAGCACTTACCATGGTGGCTTGGTGACCCCTGACTAACTTGCTGAAGATAAGGGTGATGCTGGCAACTTCTGCGATGGAGCCTGCAGGCTTAGCTTTCTGCAAAGATGATCTCATTTAATTGTAGTCAGAGCTGCATGCAGTAGGCAATGTTATGCCCCACTAGGGATCAAGAATGCTTCTAGAAGCCAGGTGTGGTGGTACCCGCCAGATCTCAGCACTGGGAGGTAGAGGCAAGAGGGTCCTGAGTTCAAGAGTAGCCTGAGTAATAGTGTAAGACCCTGTCTCAGAATAACAACAAGAACACAATGCTGCTGGAGGTGTAGTTCAGTCATGCTTAGCAGCAGCAGAGGCCCTAGGTTCAATCCATTGAAAGTTTTTTTTTTAATTTTTATTTATTTATTTATTTTTTTAAATATGTATGAATGTACTGTCTGCATGTAGGTTTGTGTACCCATGTCGTGCAATGCGGCAGAAGTCAGAAGAGGGCGTAGGATTCCCCTGGAACTGGAGTTAAGACAGTTCTCAGCCGTCATGTGGGTGCTGGGGATCGAACCTGGGTCCTCTGCAAGAGCAGTTGGTGCTCTTAACCGCTAGGCCATCTCTCCAGCCCCTATTTTTTTTTTAATATTTTATTTATTTATGTGTATGAATGTACTGTCTGCATGAAGTTTTGTGCACCTGTGTTGTGCAATGCAATGCTGCGGAGGTCAGAAGAGGGTGTTGGGTTCCCCTGGAACTGGAGTTCTCCTGGAATTGGAGTTACAGACGGTTCTCAGCCACCATGTGGGTGCTGGGGATCGAACCTGGGTCCTCTGTAAGAGCAGTCGGTGCTCTTAACCGCTAGGCCATCTCTCCAGCCCCCCACTGAAAGTTTTAAAAGGCAACATTGCTGGGATTCATACTCAGGACCATCTGATACTATATCATGCTAAAATGGAGCATCAACATTTTACCAACAATGCAAAGGTAAAGCAACCTACCCTTAGCCAGCCAGCTAGTAAGAGGCAGAGCTGAGATTTGAACCTGGGTCAGCCTCCAGTCTTGACCATGTTGTCCCCAAAGACCCACACTGGAGGCCTGAGCTATGCTCACAGGACATGCTTTTCCTGGGGTAGGGTCCCACTGAGGCCTCAGTCTCCTAGGTGGGGACCCTCCCACTGCAGTCTCCCAGGTGGGGACCCTCCCACTGCAGTCTCCCAGGTGGGGACCCTCCCACTGCAGTCTCCCAGGTGGGGACCCTCCCACTGCAGTCTCCAGGGTGCTCACCTGGCACAGGAGAATGAGAGGCTCTCGGAACTCGGCCTGGCAGATGGCACAGATGGAGCCAGCTTCTGTGCACTGCTGCCCAGTGGCTCGGACCCCATAATTCTGTTTGAAAAAGCCAGAAAGGGAGAGACAAACACAACTATGAGCTCTCACAGGAGCAGAGCAGCATCTGGGGGGTGGTGAGGAAGGGGGGGTTGCTGCAGGCTCTAGCTCTTGGTTCCCAGACCCCCTGAGGCAAGGTCTCTAAAGCTTGCTTACCTGGGAGGTGCAGAGGAGCTTCAGAGCTTTCCTGACTCCACCCACTCGACCACAGATGTCAAAGGACTAAAGAACAGAGGAATATACAAAGATCTCCTGTGGCCTCTGAACAATCTCCGGCAGCCCCCACCTTTGTCTTAGAGCCATATAATTTTCAGGAAACTTCTTTCCATAGGTATCAGTTTTGCCTGACTTTTGTCTGAGTACCTATGTTGGATAAATGCACAGCATATATCCTGCCTTTCCTAGCTGAAGTCCAGGGCAGGCATTGTTAATCAATCACAGCACTGCATGTCTGAGCCTAGCCAGTGTCTGAACTCCAGCCAGCCACTGCTAGATGATCTCAGTGAGCAAGATAAGCACCATAGCTGACCCAGCACTGACTGCCTGCTGGTCCTGTTGGATGGAAGGAAAGAGAACATATGCATTCTCCCTACACCCTTAAAGCTAGAAACAGAGTAGAGAGAAAGGCAAGAAAGAGAATGAGAATTCTTTTAGGGCCCAGTGAGTTGGCTCAGCAGAAGCCTGCCTAGTGTGTGCAAGGTTCAATTCTCACCACTTGTAAAAGAAAGAAATGAAGAGGGAAGGGTAGTGGTTTATTCTGTGTTATGCGAAATATACCTCAGTTGTAAGACAGAAGCGATTAATGTGGCTTGCCCTAGGCCCTCAGCAGCCCCTCAGGCCTGTCCCAGACCTGGGCCAGCTCTCTAGCCCCAGGGTCTTCTCACCTTGCACAGACTGTAGAGAACAATCAGAACCCCTCCTAGGAAGTAGCTGTTGGAGGAGTCATCCCCCATTATGTACTTGTACCACAGCTGGATGGGAACTAGTGATCGGAACAGCTGGCTCAGCTCCTCGATGACCAGATAGAATTTTCCCTGCAGCCACACAAAAAGCATCAATTAGTATTAGCAGTAAAGACCCAGAGGACAGAGCTGGGGGCCCAGACTCGGCCATAATGACAGTCCAGGTCACAGGCAGGCCATTAATCAGCTTTGGAAAGCACTCAGGCCTGCTCTAATGGGGACCGATGTGGCCAGGGAGACATGGCTCCCCTGGCTGAAGCCCTCAGCCACCACCCACCACCCAAAGTGCCAGGATCGGGTGTCAGAGGGTGGAGAACTGATACACTTTGGGTAGCAGTGGGGCGTGGTCACTGTCTGACTTGGTGCAATATGGAGAGCAGAAGACAGTCACTGTCTTCCCCAGAACCACTAGAGTCAACTCAGGTACCGCAGGACAGCAGCAGGGGATGGGAGATGAAGGGTAGGCATCCACTTCTGCAGTTCCATCCCCCGTGGTCTCTGAGGAGCCTGGATGACACTGGGCTTTATACTATCTGGAGCTGAGTTTCAACGTGGTCATAAGCCCCAGTTTCCTCCCTTGTGGATGAAAATCCCTTTTCCCAGCCCATGGGGTTGCTCTGAGGATGAGAAGAAATGAATGGAAAGAACACCCAGCTCAGTGCCAGCTCAGCACCTGGCCTTGGACAAATTCTGCAAGCTGTCTATGGCCCATGCTGTGAAAGGGAGATGAAAATACCCCCTCCTCATGGAGTCTAACAGAGCAAACATTGACCTGATGTGGAACTCCTAACACCTCTTTGAGGAAGTTCCCCAAGAAAATAAAGAGGTCCACAAATGGGAAAGGTTCTCCGCAGATGTATTCACAAGTCCCCGATCTAGAAACTGTGCAACATGTCCAACTAATGGCTGAATGGACACTTCATCGGGCAATGCTCATAAGTAGGAGGCTGTTCATTTATGGTAACAATAGATGGCTGGTATTTCCATCAACGTGGGCATCACATTGATTGAAAGATGGTTGTGCTGGGGACATGGCTCAGTGGTTAAGTGTTTGTCATACAAGCCTGAGGCTCCAAGTTTATATCTTCAGCACCCACATAAAAGCTGGGCAAGGATGGCAACACACCCATAATCCAGTGCTGAGGAGGCAGATGCTAGGGATCCCTGGGAGAAGTTGGTTAGCCAGGCTAGAAGGAATCTGCAAGCTCTGGATTCAGTGAAAGACCCTGCTTCAATAAGCAGAACAACTGAGGAAGCCATATGACATCAACTTGGGGCCTCCACATGCATGAACACACCTGTGCACATACATGGGCCCACATATGTGTGAGCATGCACACACATGCTCCCATACATGTAAGCACACATGTATCACACATACATAATTCTACATTACATAATTCTTGTTTATATGAAACCTAAGAATAGGTAACACTAAGAAAGGGTGCTAGAAACCAGATCAGTGGTGTCCGGTGTAAGAAGTAGGAGTATGGGTCTCAAGTGGCATCAGGGAATTATGGGAAATGGCAGAGGGGTCCTATCATTGCTAGTGATGGTGCTATGCTTCTGTGGGTGTGGGCACTCACCAAGACACACAGAAATATATGCTGCAAACATGTGCATTTAATTATATGTAAATCATGCTTGTGTGAGGCTGGGTAAACACACAGAAACAGCCCCACCCCAGGCCCCCATAACCTTAAAAAACACGAGTGAGCTTTGCATTTGTACTTTTCTTTTAATAAAATAATCAGGGAATGGGGCTGGAGAGATGGCCTAGTGGTTAAGAGCACTGACTGCTCTTTCAGAGGACCCGGGTTCGATCCCCAGCACCCACACGGCAGCTGAGAACCGTCCATAACTCCAATTCCAGGAGAACTCCAGTTCCAGGGGAATCCGACACCCTCTTCTGACCTCCACGGCATTGCATGACACGGGTGCGCAAACCTACATGCAGACAGTACATTCATACACATAAATAAAAAAAAATCAGGGATTGAGAAAAAGATGTGCCAAGAATGGGGGCCACTGGGATAATCTCTGTAACAGTAAAAGAAGTCACAAATAAAGTGAACACGAGGAGGTCTGACTACGTTAGATCTGTGAGGGGAGGCCACATGACCATGAAAGATTGTCCTGAAAAATAGCAACTTTGTGGTGGGGAGACCCAGCACACCACGCTAACCACAGACCCCATAGGCCAAACGATCAAGGTTAGTGCACCCAGCAATAAGTCATCCTCTCATTGGCCAAACGATCAAGGTTAGTGCACCCAATAAGTCATTCTAACACTCTGAACCTTGGGATTTGACGTGCTAAGAACACAGAATCACTTTGGTGGTCTACAATAGAACCATCAGAAAACAAGAGGCAAGCTCAAGTAGTTCAGTCTACAGAATAACTGTTCAACACTCTTCAAAGCCAGCTTTTTTCAAAGACAAAGATCAAGGCATTGCCAGACAGAAGGTTAAAGACACATGATAAATTGGTGGGACATGTGAACTTGAATTATTTTTTTATTTAAATTATTATTATTTAAATTACTTTAAGAAAATCAAAATTGTATTGGATTACATTTGTGTATGTGGTGTGTTTGTGTGTGTATGCACATGTGTGTGTGCATGGCTTGAGTGTGGAGGTCAGAGAACAGCTCAGAGGAGTCTCTCCTTCCATTATTGTGGGTGCCAGAGATCAAACTCAGGTCTTTAGGCTTAGCAGCAAGCACCTTTATCCATCAAGCCATCTCACCAGCCTGAAGAGAAACTTTCTATCCATCTCTGTCTTGATGGTGGGTCCACGGCCTCCAGAAGGTGACCTCTTGAAGGAGATAAGCCCTACCTATCAAGGATTGAGAATGGTCACCCAATCACCTGCTTACCTTTATTTTCATATCTTCATCTATGTTTGGCTGAGTCTCTTTGAGGGTCACTATTTCCTAAAGAGCCTTCCCGTCCCTTCAACACTTCTACTGTATAGCCCCTTGCTAAGGAACAGCCCTGGAAGCAAATCTAATTTCCCTCTGGGATCTGTGGAAGGCAGGACAGCTGACTTTGCTTTCTGTGGCCAGTGGCACAGTGGATCCCAGACCAGTGGTACAGTTATGGATGGCAAAGACGGCTCCACCCTGATGACATAGCAATCTATGCTCTGCAGGATCCCTATGTTTCCCAATCTCACAATCTTCACTGCCCCACACTTCATGTCTCGCAAATCCTTGCACCCAGCCTATCAGTTCCTTTTCTCATTGCTCAGTCAAGAAACAACTGACAGGAATTGCTTGTTTGGGCTCCTGGTTTCAGAGGGCTCAACCTGGGGCATTTGGCTCTGTGTTTCTGGTCTGTTGTGGCATAGAACGCCATGGTGATTAGAGAGCATGGTAGAGGAGTTTCTTTATGGTGGACAGAAAACAGGAAAAGGGGCATACAGAAAGGGGTCAGGGCAAGATGTATCCCCCAGAGATATGCTCCTGTGACCTACTTTCTGCAGTGGAATAGCACCCCTATTTTTCATTATCTCCCAGTGATGCCAACAGATTACAAAGCTCCGAAGAGATGAAACTGTTCATGTCAGAGCCCTTAGGATCTGTCTCTGGAAATACCTTCCCAGACACACCTACAACTGTGTTCTAGTCATCTCCTAACATCTTGTGTGTATACATATGTGTGTGTGCATGCATGAGTGAAGGCCAGATATTGAAAGTGGGTAGGCACGGGCTGGAGAGATGGCCTAGTGGTTAAGAGTGCCGACCACTCTTACAGAGGAACTGGGTTCGATCCCCAGCACCCACATGGTGGCTGAGAACCGTCTGAAACTCCAATTCCAGGAGAACTCCAGTTCCAGGGGAATCCGACGCCCTCTTCTGACCTCCGCGGCATTGCACGACACAGGTGCACAGACTTGCATGCAGGCAGTACATTCATACACATTCAGAAATAAATAAAAATTTAAAAAAATTAAAAAAAAAGAAAGTGGGTAGGCACTGGGGTAATCTCATCAATTGATCTCCATCTTTTTTTTTTTTTTTTTTTTTTTGGATAGGGTCGCCTTATAGCCTCAGCTTTACGAAACTCACATGATAGACCAGACTAGCCTTGATCTCATGAAGATCCACTGCTCCTGGCTTCAAAGTGCTGGGATTAAAAGTGTGCTCCATGAAGCCTCGGCTGCTCCATCTATGTCATTTCCTACTTAATTCACTCACCCATCTGTCCATCTATCCGCCCACCCATCCACCTATCCACCCATCTACCTATCCTTCCTTTCCACCTGTCCATCCATTTATCCACCCACCCACCTGTCCATCTATCCAACTTTCTTCCTTTCCACCCACCTATCCATCTACCTTACCACCCACCGCATACCATCTATCTACCTATATTTCCTTTCCACCTATTCATTCATCCATGTTTCCTTTTTTCACACTTGTCTATCCATCCACGTTTCCTTTCTTCACACCTGTCTGTCCATCCACGTTTCCTTTCTTCACACCTTGTCCTATCCATCCACGTTTCCTTTCTTTCACACACTGACCTGGGCCATTCCACATTTCTTTCTTCAACCTTCTCTGTCCATCCACACTTCTTATGCTTCACACCGTCCATCCAATCTTTCTTTCCACACCGCGTCCTCTGTTCCTTCAGCCACTGTTCCATCCTGTTTCTTCTACCCTGTCGTCTCACGTTCTTCTTCCACCTGCCATCCATGTTTCCTTTCTTCAACCTGTCCGTCCTCCACGTTTCTTATTCTTTTTCTCACACCATGGCCATCCATGTTTCCTTTCTTCACACCTGTCTGTCCATCCATGTTTCCTTTCTTCACACCTGTCTGTCCATCCACATTTCATTTCTTCACACCTGTCTGTCCATCCACGTTTCCTTTCTTCACACCTGTCTATCCAGCCACGTTTCCTTTCTTCACACCTGTCTGTCCATCCACGTTTCCTTTCTTCACACCTGTCTATCCAGCCACGTTTCCTTTCTTCACACCTGTCTGTCCATCCACGTTTCCTTTCTTCACACCTGTCTGTCCATCTACATTCCCTTTCTTCACACCTGTCTGTCCATCCACGTTTCCTTTCTTCACACCTGTCTGTCCATCCACGTTTCCTTTCTTCACACCTGTCTGTCCATCCACGTTTCCTTTCTTCACACCTGTCCGTCTGTCCATCCATGCTTCTTTTCTTCATAACCACCCTTCTGTCCTCCCTCCCTCCCTCCATTTCCCCTTTCTTCCTTCCTTCCCTCCCATCTGCCAACATTTAAACTATCATCTCAGCCCATGTCTCTCCCACTGGACTTCGAAGCTCTTACAGGAGATCTTTTGGCTGGGGGCATGGTGTCCCGAATCTGGCCTACAGTAGGACTGGAGGTCTCTGAGGCTGAGGAGTCCACCCTTGTTACTCACAGCATCTTCCTAGGGTTTGCTGACAGCAGAGGAGAGTTGGGAACATTCAAAAGAAAACTACTTTATAAGGAAGACTTGATGTCACGGAAAATAAATTATGGGAGTCAGTGATGTTAAAAGTAGCAATTAGCTGTCGGGTGGGGTGGACCACTTGCAGAAGGCGTTCAAAACTCCGGGGAAAACAGCACATCCCAATGAAAGCATCCTCTCTAATTAAGCAGTTTCATAATTCCACAGTTTCTTGAGCATGTTATTTCTGAGGACCACTAAAACAGAACATGCTGTTTCTATGTCACGTACAACTATGAGAGAGGTGATGAGTGTGGGCTGCTAGGTCCCTCTACCACACCAAAAGGAGGGAATGGTTACTGCAAGCGGATTCTTCTGACTTCCTCACTGTCAGGATGGGGAGGGACACCACATGACACAGGAAACTAGGAGACAACAAGGGCAGCTCAGGAATGTGGGGCTGATAAGGAGGCAGACGCTGAGGCTGGGAGAGGAACTCAGAGGGCAACTTAGGCTGAACCTCCATGGACGTATCTGAAGAGTGGGGAGGGAGGAGGGGGGATACTGGCCAAGGTCTCTTGCAGCCTTCCTGCGTGAAGGATGGATGGACACAAGGGATTGTTTTTCAGCCAGGGAGAAGAGTAATGAAAATCCACACCACCCACCCCCACACACGCACACGCGCACACACACACATGCACGCACATGCACACACACATGCACACATGCACACATGCACACACATGCATGCATGCACACACATGCACGCACACACATGCACAAACACACATATACATACTCAGACATGCATACCCCCTCCACATACCCCCCGCACACTCGCCCATATTTCCCCACTATACACACCCATGTACACACCCACACATACTACACATGTACTCACACATATACTCACACACTACACACACACACACACACACACATACACTACACACACATATGGACAAACATATGCATGCAGTGCTATGTTGGAAAACCAGGTCTCCTAGCAAAAACCACCTGTGATTTGTGTGTTTGCCTATTTCTGTGGTGTAAATACCCCCACAAGGCCCATCTTAAGCTACAAAGATTTAATGGCTACTCACAGATTTCCTGAAAGTTGAAAAAGCTGAACCCTCAGCTCTCCAGCCTTGGCAACCTGAACTGACCATATCACAGTCATCAATCATTCCAATCCAGGGGACTAACTGGTCAAAACTAGAGGATCACAACAAGGGCTGAGGACATGGTGACAGCCAGAGCTTAGCCTCATGTTGATCCAGTCTAGGAGTATAATGGTATCAGGGCCCAAACATATGAGATGGGAGAGTGCAAGTTCAAAAGAAAGCAGGGTGGCTGGGTGGGTAGCTCAGTGCTACAGTGTGTGCTTTGCACATGAGACTCTGGATTTTATCTCCAGTACAATGGAGGAAAGGAAGAAAGAAAAGAAGGGAGGGAGGGACTAAGGGAGGGAGAAAGAAAAGAAAGAAGGGGAGGGAAGGAAAGGATTCCAATTAGAGTTAATGCAGAGAGCTGTCCGGGCTGTCCTAGCCCAGACCCGAGACAGGGCAGCCTTTGCTTCTTCCCTCTTGCTGTTTGGAAGCCTGGGTAGAAGGAGCCAACACTGAGATCATGGGCCCCACAGGTATGGCCTGGGCCAGCCACTCCTGCTACTTCAGTTGTGGCATCAGACTCAATGGAAGAGGCCCATGGACTGCCCAGCCCTAGAGGATACCATGTGGAGAAGAGATGAGCTGTCCCCAGTGTGCCCTCAGCAAACTGGGGATCTACAGAATAGAAAGAGTCAAATGACTGATGTTTCAAGCCAAGAAAAAAGAGAAGAGGAAGAGGAGGAGCAGAGGAAGAAAAGGAGGAGGAATAGAAGGAAAAGGAGGAAGAGGTGCAAAAGGAGGAAGAGGAGGAGGAAAAGGAGGAAGAGGAGGAGGAAAAGGAGGAAAAAGGAGGAAGACAAAGAGGAAGGAGAAGGAAGAGGAAGAAAAGGAGGAAGAGGGAGGAAGAGGAGGAGGAGGAAGAAGGGGAAGAGGAGGACTATTCACATATGGTCACTAAGCTCCTTCTCTAGATGGCATTCCATCTTCTGAAATTCATCACCCAAGTCCTAATCCTCAGTGTAGGGAGTCATCCCTCAGTATTTACAGGGGAGCGGGTGACAATCCCTCAAACAAAACAATAAAATCTATGACACTCGAGATCTATAAAATGGTTGAATGTTTGCTCAGAAGCTTTACGCACACTCCATATACCTGGTGTCCTCTAGGTGACCTTCTAAAACTGATACAACATAAACACTATGTCAACATATTTTGTTGCTTAGGAAACACTATCAAGAAAATAAATCTGTCCATGCTCAGTGCAGATACAGTTCCCCCTCAAAAGGTTTGGGCTACAGTGGGTTAAAATTACAGGTGTGGAGCCTGGGGTTACAGAGAGCTAGCTGCCTCGGGAGGGGAACAGGGCATTAGGGTGACACCCTGTAATGATATTAGTAGCCTTATAAGAGGAGTCACCATGGGCTGGAGAGATAGCTCAACAGTTACCAGTGCTTGCTGTTCTTACAGAGACCTGAGTTTAGTTCCCAACACATATTCCAGGTGGCATACAACCACCTGTAACTCTAGCACCAGGGGATCAAATGTTGCCTTCTGATCTCTTCAGGCATACACTCACACAGATACATACACATTTATAAAAATAAATCTTGCCAGGCGTGGTGGCACATGCCTTTAATCCTGGCACTCAGGAGGCAGAGGCAGATGGATCTTTGTGAGTTCAAGGCCAGCCTGGTCTATAGAATGAGTTCCAGGACAGGTGGGGCTACAGGGAGACCCTGTCTCAAAAAAAAAAAATCTTAAGGGGCTGGAGAGCTGACTCAGTTGTTAAGAGCACTGGCAGCTCCTGTAGAGGAACTGTGTTTGGTTCCCAGCACCCACATGGTGGCTAACAACCATTCATAACTCCAGTTCCAGGGAATCCAATGCCTTCTTCTGACCCCCACAGACAATGTATGGCATGGCTGCACTTACACACATCCACATAAACATAAGATTAAAAAATAATAAAGCTGGGTATGGTAGTGCACACCTTTAATCCCAGCACTTGGGAGGCAGAGGCAGGCAGATCTCTGTGAGTTCAAGGCCAGCCTGGTCTACATAGTGAGTTCCAAGACACCAGGGCCTACAGGGAGACCCTATCAAAAAAAGACCAAAAAAAAGTGTTACAAACCAGTTGTGAAGTGTGGGGCCTCACGCTTGTAAGAGCAACTCATGGGAGGCTGAGGCGAAAGGAATGCTGTGAGTTCAGGACTAAACTGGGCCACATAATTGGTTATAGGCCAGCCTCAGCTACATAGTGAGAGTTTGCTTCTCCTCTATCCCCCACCAAAGCAATAGAGACCATAAACCTCTTTCTTCCTGCAAGCCAGAATTCACTTTAAAGGAACGGGCCAATGAGGGTCAAGTCAGGGCCACCCAGGTGCTGTCACTGTCAGTGGATCAAAAAAATATTTGTTGAATGAGTGAGTGAACACATGGGTGGAAGGAGTGCCACCATGGTTCAAGCAGCTAGATTCTTGTGCCTGCGGTCTTAGAAAACATTGATACTGAAGATGCTGCCAATGGGCAATCTCTACCCAGAAGAAATTCTAAACAAAATGATTTTGAAATAAAAACCTGTGAGGCTTGGTGCAGAAGAGAGATTTGGTGCTGAGAGCTGAGTTGGATACAAAAATATCTTGAGGAAGACACAGTGGTGAAAGAAGGCAAGGGATGCAAGGCAGGAGCCTCAGCTGCAGCTTCTGGAGTCTGAGCAGGTGCAGGGGTGCAGTGTGGAGACTTTGGGTCACATGACTTGGGTTAGCATTCTGGCGTTCTTCCTGGGTCCTTCAGGCCAGTGTCTTCACCCTTCACCCATGGAAGCTCCTGTTGTCATTGGTAACATGAAGCCAGTGGGCACCCCTGTCCTAAGGCTAGCCCAGTGTGGGGTTCAGCCAGGCATATGCAACGCATTCGGTGAGCACCAGCCTGAGCCCTCTGCACAGTCTTCCAAGTACAAAGTCCCCTTGTCACAAACTGCAGCAAGCTTCCTCACACAGGAAGCAGAGTAGGAAAGAACAACGAAAGCCAAGCAAGCATGCTCAGTGGCTGTGTGATCTTGGGTAAGTTGCTCCCTGTCTCTGGGTCTCAGGGTTCTGTTTTGCATGCAGAGGGAAGGAGGGGTTATTAACCCAGCTCTGACCTGGGGCTCTAAGCATTGTTAAATCAACTACTGGTGTTGCTTTGGGTTGGGGGTTAGAGAGCTAGCATGAAGTGGTTTATGGGAAAAAGGGAATGTCACAGAACGGAGAGGCACCGTGGCTTGGGCTTCAGCGATCCAACGTGTCGTCAGATGTCTTTGTGGCGGTGGTTCTATCTGCTCTCGTTCTTCTTTCTCATATCTCAGAATGGCTGTCCTTGCTCTTCTCTGTTTCTCTTATGCAGAAGATGATGGTGACAACGACAATGATGATTTAGCTCTTAGGGGTTATGTGCTGAGCACCACTCAGCACACAGCAGTATGGAAGCAGGCGTGCTCATACTCCCAATGTTCAGAACAGGCAGTGGAGGCACAGAGGGAAAATCTGCTCCAAGTTACGCAGCTAGAAAACTAGGGATCTGCCTGGTCTGTCAAGAAAATGGCAGCCCCCGGATAGCCCTCTGACAGCTCGGATTTCCATGGAAAAGGGGGATTTTATTGCATCCTAGGAGGAGGTGCCAAGGTGAATGGCAAGTCTTGTTGGAGTCAAGCCTCCCTCTGGGAACTGAGTGCTGTGGCTGAACTTAGTCCTGTGCTTGTCTGGCCATATCTGGTCACCTAGCCATGGTGGGTAGGGCATCATAAGGGTAGTCCTTTAGAACTGCAATGAGAGCCAAGTGGGTCCCTGGTGCACCAAGGGTCTAGGGAAGGCAGGCGGACAGCTCAGCTAGCCTGAGCCTATGATAGTGTGGGGAATAAACAGTAACTGCTGTGGCCTCTGGGGGCAAAGGGCCCCTCGGCCCCTTGAAGCAGGTTCCTGCTTGCTTTTTCTCCCCTGGTTGGCTCCTTAACACCCCCACCCAGTCCCGTTGGCTACCACAGGAGACAGGGCCCTGCTTCCTGCTCTGAGATGAGAGCACTAGAGTGGTGCAGGGGGCTGTAAACACAGGCTTGTTTTCCTATGAGGTAACCTTTGGGGCTGCTGGGATGGTGGGGCCTCATCTGCCAGCACCCTCAGGACAAAACAACCTAGCACAGACCTCTGAAGGCAGAGGAGCCATTGGGACCCAGTGGGCCTTGTACAAAAGAGGAGGCTCCTAGCTAATCTCAGAGACCTGGGAGAAAGTCTCCTGAGAGATAGCCAGGATGGAAGGCCTGCTGGGACGGAGAGCAGAAGGGAGGGAAGGAGACAGGAACAACAGGGGGGAAGATGGCCAGAGAAAGAAGAGAGATGACGAGGTTAGAGAATCACGGAAAGGCCCCCAGGAGTGACAGCACAGGCTGGCCTGGAACTTGTTATTAAAGAGCTCAGGCTGGGGCTGGAGAGATGGCCTAGTGGTTAAGAGCACTGACTGCTCTTGCAGAGGACCCAGGTTCGATCCCCAGCACCCACATGGCGGCTAAGAACTGTCTGTAACTCCGATTCCAGGAGAACTCCAGTTCCAGGGGAATCCGACACCCTCTTCTGACCTCCGTGGCATTGCACGACACGGGTGCACAAACCTACATGCAGACAGTGCATTCATACACATACAAAAATACATAAAAATGTAAAAATAAACAAATAAAAAATAAAGAGCTCAGGCTGGCCTCAAAGTCATGATCAGCCTGCCTCAGCCTCCCAAGTGCTGGGATCAGATGTACACCTTTGCGCCTTTTTTGAGGTCTCTTTCCTAAGGAACTGCACAGCCCGTGCTCCTCTAACTGGGAAGTGGTTATGGCCAGTCCTGTGTCTTAGAGAGAAAAGTCAAACAGTGGGCAGCGAACTAAGAGGAGAGGATGGCACAAGCAAAGAGAAGAAAGGACCCTAAGAGGAGAGGTGCCTATTAGGGGAAGGGCATTTAATGTCCTCACACCTGGCTGTGGGCCACCAGAGCCCATGGCACCATTAGAGCACCATTAGCAGGTGATGGAATAGGCTCTGGTGCCGAGCATGCCTGTGGAAAATGGGGAGAACCAGGATTTACACTGTGTGGGAGCTTTGAGTCACTGTGGGGAACAGAGAAGACCCGAGGAAATATAGGGAGATGTGGAGAGAGATAAAGAGATGTGGAGGAGGGGGAAAGGGAGGAGGAGGAGGGGGAAGAGAAGGAAAAAGAGGAAAGGGAGAAGAAAAAAGGGAAACTGTAGAAGAGGAAGGAGAGAGGCAAGGAGGAGATGATGGAGAAGGAGAGGAGAGGTGACTGAAAGCAAGACAGATCTAGGAAGGCAGGGGCAGGGGGCGGGGCCAACCGCTGCAGGTTGCCTGGCAACGAGCACTGCGGATGACGTCAGTGATGGCAGCACATCCCCGCTCTGGCCTCCTCCAGGCAGATGAGATCACCTATCAGCACTTGGGCGTCTAGGGAGCTTAGGCCCCTGCGGGACGGCGCCGGCCAATGAGGTCACAAACTGTCCCGTGCAGCCTCCAGGTCTGGTGCCCACAAAGTGCTGAGCACATTTGTGACTGATGTTGTCACAGCGCCGGCCCTACTTGACACCTGCTGGGAATGGGACCTCCTCCCCAGCACAGAAGTCCTCTCCCCTGGAACTGGAGTCCTCCTCCCTGGGAACAGGTGTCCACTTCCCTGTCACCACTCCTTGGCTCTGACCACCCCCACTTTGCAGAGAAGAAAAGCACTTACTGTACATGGGGATAGGGGATACAGGGCTCAGCTCAAAGATCACCATAGAAAGCCCTTCCCATTGATCAGCCCCCTACTGCAATGTGAAGTGTCTGTTGGCCGGGGATGACCCTGAAGAAGGAGCAGGCCACTGCCTCCACTTGTCCCTTCCATTCACCACCCTCCCCCACACCCACACCTGTCAATATGATAAATATTCTGGAGGTGAATGCGAAGCACTGTTGGCTTGGGCAATCTGAGGTCCAAACTCCAGTCTGGTTCGGGGAAAGGTACCAAATATTCCTCGGTACCTGTGCTTCACTCACAGTAAGCCCCTCTAGAGCTTGCTCAGAGCACATTCTGTTTTCTACAGCCCTGACAAGTTTGCCATGGTTTCCCAGCCAATAGAACTCTCCAGGCTTGGGAACTTGGCTGACAGGAGGAGGAAGTTGGTAGGAAGTGCAGGCCAGGAGGAGGAAGCTAGGATTGCACATCTCCACCCCACTCTCCTTGTGCAGTAGGTCTACAAAACACAGACATGGAATTGGTTTCCTATGGGCAATGGAAGGGAGGTAGCTGGACCCAGATGGTGCCATGGGGTTTCAAAAGTTTTACAACTTTCTTAGAAATCTGAATACACAGGTAATTGTATTATTTTTTATATCTTATTTTTTTAAAAAAACAGTAAGCTGAACATTTAACTCACTGTGTAGCAGGGGATGACCTTGAACTCATCCTCTTATCTCTGCCTCCTGAGTGCTAGGATTATAGTCATAAGCCACCACACCTGATTTATGCAGAACTGGGGCTTGAACCCAGGGCTTCATGCATGCTGGGCAAGCACTGTACTCACTAAGCCACATCCGTAGCCCTTGCTTCCCCACTTTAAAAATGAACTGTTAAAACCCAGTGAGGCAGGGGATAGTTACCCAAAATCTGTAGGTGAGGGACACTTGATTTTGCAGAAGGTCCCCATGTTGGCTGAGGTTCCTGAGCTGATAGCTGGCACAGGTGGGATCTGAATCCAGGTCTGTCAGCTGTCACCAAGGTTACTCTGGTCTACTACCACCAGTGGCCTTGTGGTAATCTGACAGTAAGAACCCTAGAGCCCATATGTGATAATGTCTGCCCTGTCCTCATTCTCCTAAGACAGCCTCCACGCTGCTGACTTCCACCCCAGGACACAGGACAGGTCACCCCATGGCGAAGGATGGGATGAACTCCTCGTGCTTAAGCCCTGGGGACCAGCTGATGCCTCTGCCCCTGGGGCCAAGCTGGAGCTCCTCCAGAGATTCGAGGCCGAGAGTGGAGATCCACTTGTCAAGAAGCAGCTCGCATGCACCTATCTTATTGGCCATGGTTCTTTGGATCTGAGAGCTTAGCCGCATGAACAGGAAGGTCCAGCCCACGTGCCCCAGCAACTGCATATCAGAGCTTCCTTAGGGCAGGGCCCGGCTCCTTAAACCCAAGAGACACCTAATTACGAGATGTTGATGATTAAGCCTGAAGTGGCTTGGGACCCTGTTAGCTGTTGAAAGACAGTCTCTTCCCTGTGTCCCAGTCCCCAGGTGCAGGGTTGGGCTTACACGTTCCATGCCAGCACAACATCTTAGGCATAAATGTCTGCATCCAAACTGCCAAGGCTAGCTGTCTCTTAAAGCATGAAGGACAAGAGCAAGATGGGAGGGAGGGAGACAGAGAGGCAAAGGGCATCTAGAATACATGATGGACCTTAACAGACCTGGGCCTCGGTGTGGATCTGTCCCTTAGCTAGGAGGGTGGTTCTGCCCAAGGCCCAGTCACAGATCCAAAGATTGGCATATCCTGATCCCTGGAACCTGGGAATATGTTGCCTTACATGGGAAAAAGAATCTTATACATGTGCAGAAGGGATTAAGGGTCTTGAGATGAACCTAGGTGACTGTGTATCTGGGCCACCCAATGTCACCCAAAAGATTCTTTTTTTTTTTATTAATTTTATTTATTTCTGCATGTGTATGAATGTACTGTCTGCATGCAAGTCTGTGCACCCGTGTCGTGCAATGCCGCGGAGGTCAGAAGAGGGTGTTGGATTCCCCTGGAACTGGAGTTCTCCTGGAATTGGAGTTTCAGACGGTTCTCGGCCGCCACGTGGGTGCTGGGGATCGAACCCGGGTCCTCTGCAAGAGCGGTCGGCGCTCTTAACCACTAGGCCATCTCTCCAGGCCCCAAAAGATTCTTATAAGAGGAAGGAAGGAGGTAATGGTGAAGGAACATGGATTGAGAAGCAGAAGGTAGACAGGTGAGTCCTGCAAAGATGGAGGAAGGGGCTATGAGGCAGGGACACAGGAGCCTCTGTCATCTCAAGAAAGCAACCGGAGATTCTCCTTGGATCCTTCAGAGGGGCCCACTGTGCCAAGACCTTGGCTTGAGCCCTATGTGACTAGTTGCAGAATTCTGACCTCTACAATGAAAAGAGAATCAATTTGTAGCTATAATCCAGGACATTCCTTCTAGTAGCCACAAGAGAGAAAGATGGGGAGGAAGTAGTTTCTTCTCCCTGAGTGTTAGGCTGCAATACCAGGATGTCCCTGATGGGGTGGCTTCTGGGTAGGAGCTCAGCAAGTCTGTTCAGGGCTGGGAGTGGCCCCTGCTGCTGTGGCCTTGAAGAGCAGGGCATGCATATTCATAATTTGCAATACCTGGTGCAAGATGAAAATGTTCAGACACTTCAGGCTGGAGAAATGGCTCAGTGGTTAAGAGCACTAGCTGCTCTTGCAGGGGATCCAAGTTCAGCTCCCAGCACCCACATGGAGGCTAATAGCCACCCATAACTAGAGTTCCAGGGGAATCCAATGCCCTCTTCTGGCCTCCACGGGCATTGCACTTAACAAACATGCAGACAAAACACTCATACACATAAAATAATAAATAAAAACCCAAAATGTCCAGACCCTCATTTAAAAAGCTAAGCATTTCAAGATGGTGGTGGTAGGGCATTATAGTAGATATGGAGCCTTCTGCACAGGTCACATGTTTATGAAGCTGGCCCAACCCTGTCCTGCTCCAGCCACACTGGCTCACTGTTCCTTCCATACATGCTGAGCATGTTTCTACCCGAGGGCCTTTGCATCAGCTGTCTTCTTTACCTAAGACATTCCTGTGGTGCCAGTGTGCAAATCCGCCTCCGTCATCTTTCCAGTGGGCTTCCTCAATCACTGTCTATCACAGCACTTCTGTTTTTCTTTTCTCTGTCCAACATGTTGCTAATTCATTTCAGCATTTTGTTTCTAGAGACCTAGTCAAAGCAGACACCATGCTTATTCCCTGCAGGATTCCCAGGTCCTCGTACCAAGCCTGGCACAGAATGGGTAGGAAGAAGCCCTGCCTGACTCAATGAGTGGATGGAGAGAGGTCAACAATCTAGGTCAGTGGGTGTCAAATAAAGTGTAAGGTCATTGGCTTCCCAATATGGAAGTGGCAGTATCACCCTTTACTCCTGGGGTGATGGGGACAGTGGCGTCTCTGTCTGGGGCCCTGCTTCCCTCTTTTCCCTGCTTATTTTCCCTAGTCACCTGTGGCTGCCACTTTGAGCTGCCGTGTTAGACAGGCTTCCTTACAGGTGTGATGCTGCGCAATACTGACACTGATCTGGTCATGTCTCCATTACACAGACAAAAAGACAGAGATTTGCAGAGGTCCATTGCTACTAAGTGGACCATCTGTGCTGGAGCCCAATTGCTTGACTCCAAATCTAGATGTTAGTAACTGCTTCAGGAAAGGCAACTTCAGGGCCAGGGAGACGGCTCAGTTGATCAAGTGAGGACCAGAGTTTCATCCCCAGTAGCCATGTAAAAGTGGAGGCACGGTGCTGTGCATTTATAATCTCAGAGACAGTGAGGAAGAGACAGGTGGATCGAGCTCCCTGGCCAGACAGCCTGGCCTAATCAGCAAGTTTGGGTTTCGTGAGAGATTGTGTCCAAAAAGAGTAGCTGGATAGAGGAACAGCATCCAGGGTTGGCTTCTAGTCTCTGCATACACATGCCCACATCTACATGCATACCCTCCCCCACACATGAATACACATACATGCATGCACAGTGTCCTAGTTTGTTTTTATCATCACCCTGACACAACCCAAGTTACCTGAGAGGAGGGAACTGCAATTGAAGACTTTCCTTGATCAGACAGGCCTGTGGCCATGTCTTTGAGAGACTGTCTTGACTGATGACTGATGGGGGAGAGCCCAGCCCACTGTGGGCAATGCCTGGGCTATATAAGAAACTGGCTGGGTCAGTGAGCAAGGCAGGACAAGCCAGCAAGCACTGCTCCTCCAAGGCTCCTGCTTCAGTCCCTGCTTTGACTTCCCTCTGTGATGGACTCTGGTCTGAAAGTGTAAGCTGAAATAAGTCCTTTTCTCCCTGAAGTTGCTTGGTCACTGTTTTGTTGTGGCAACAGAAAAGCAAACTAAAATACACATACACCTCAACTAAATGCACACGCACCTCAACTAAATGCACACACACCTCAACTAAATGCACACACACCTCAACTAAATGCACAGACACCTCAACTAAAATACACATACACCTCAACTAAATGCACATACGCTTCAACTAAATGCACATACACCTCAACTAAATGCACATACCCCTCAACTAAATACACATACACCTCAACTAAATGCACAAACACCTCAACTAAATGCACTTACCCCTCAACTAAATGCACAGACACCTCAACTAAATGCACACGCATCAACTAAATGCACACACACCTCAACTAAATACACATACACCTCAACTAAATGCACAAACGCCTCAACTAAAATACACATACGCCTCAATTAAATGCACATACACCTCAACTAAATGCACGTACACCTCAACTAAATGCACAGACACCTCAACTAAATGCACAGACACCTCAACTAAAATACACATACGCCTCAACTAAATGCACATACACTTCAACTAAATGCACATACACCTCAACTAAATGCACATACCCCTCAAGTAAATGCACTTACTCAACTAAATGCACATACACCTCAACTAAATGCACAAACACCTCAACTAAATGCACATACCCCTTAACTAAATACACATACACCTCAACTAAATGCACAGACACCTCAACTAAATGCACATACGCCTCAACTAAAATACACATACGCCTCAACTAAATGCACATACACCTCAACTAAATGCACATATACCTCAACTAAATGCACTTACTTCTCAACTAAATGCACATACACCTCAACTAAATGCACAAACACCTCAACTAAATGCACATACCCCTCAACTAAATACACATACACCTCAACTAAATGCACAAACACCTCAACTAAATGCACATACGCCTCAACTAAAATACACATACGCCTCAACTAAATGCACATACACCTCAACTAAATGCACATACACCTCAACTAAATGCACATACCCCTCAACTAAATGCACACACACCTCAACTAAATGCACATACACCTCAACTAAAATATGCATATGCCTCAACTAAATGCACATACACCTCAACTAAATGCACATACACCTCAACTAAATGCACATACACCTCAACTAAACCCACACTTTTGCATGCTCTTGCTCACTGGTGACTTTCAGGCTGCGTCTCTGATGCCTTCTCCAAGTCTTCCATGGTACTAAGTATACAGGACAGCATGTAGAAGATCCCATCTCTGGGTCACCACATGTGAAGTCCAACATGGGAAACAAGGCAGTGCTCATATCACACACTGGTTCAAAACAGGAGTAGCCTAGGGACAGGGCAGCACACAGGTGAGTCACCCAGACTCCCACCCCTGGATGGGCACAGACACATCCAGGCTTCCCTGTGGAGGTGACAATTAAGTATGGACCCAAGGGCCATAGGTTGATCAGTAAAATGGGGCTGGGGCCCAGGGAGACAGCATTCCAAAGGGAGGGAATGGCCTGCAAAGGTCTGGAGGTGGGAGACAGAGACCAGGATGGGTACAAGGCTAAAATAAGAACAAAACTGATGACTAGTGATGGATGGTGTTGGGCTGGAAAGAGGGGTGGGGCAAGAGTTCAAAAGCTGTAGACTTGTGGACCAATCCTGAAATTCCCTGGATGATGGTTTCCTTTTCTTTTTTTTTTTTATTTTTTTTATGTGTATGAATGTATTATCTGCATGTAGGTTTGTGCACCCGTGTCGTGCAATGCCACAGAGGTCAGAGAGGGTGTCGGATTCCTCTGGAACTGGAGTTCTCCTGGAATTGGAGTTACGGATGGTTCTCAGCCACCATGTGGGTACTGGGGATGGAACCTGGGTCCTCTGCAAGAGCAGTCAGCGTTCTTAACCACTAGGCAATCTCTCCAGCCCGGTTTCCTTTTCTTAAACTTAAAAGAGTCCTGGATAGGGGCTGGAGAGATGGCTTAGCAGTTAAGAGTGCCGACTGCTCTTGCAGAGGACCCGGGTTCGATCCCCAGCACCCACATGGTGGCTGAGAACCGTCTTTAACTCCAGTTCCAGGGGAATCCAATGCCCTCTTCTGACCTCCAAGGCATTGCACGACATGGGTGCACAAACCTACATGCAGACAATATTCATACACATAAAAATAAATAAAATAAAATAAAAACCTTAAAAAAAGAGTCCTGGATAAGTGATCTGGCTGAAGGAATAGAGCTCATGCCCCTTCTCTCTTCTGCCAACCCCTGCCTTTATGTTTCAGACAGTCCTTCAGCAGAGATGATGGGTGCCAGGCACAGGAGCAGACCTAGGAGGGCACTAGGGCTCTAGAGGCAAGTCCCAGGTCTGTGAGCCTCACCTCTCCTTTAGGTCCTGAAGTTAAGGTTAGGTCTTGATTTCCCAGATAAGATTTAGCAGGCAGTAAAACCTCTGGATTAACCCTTCCAAACCCACCACACCCCCTCTCTTGACTCATTCGTGAGGTCATTAATACAAGCAGAGCATCCCTAACCCCCAAATCTGACATGTTCCAAAATTCGAAATTCACTCAACAATGACAGATTTTGGATATTCCCAAGGCTAAGACACTCCTGGTCCCTGAGTCTTTCAGATAAATGACCCTCAACCCACACCATCAGCTGCACATCCAGAAGAGGCCGTGCAGCTGACAGGCCCTCTGACATCCGTAGGTGTCCAGCTGGTAGTTGACAATGGGATTCAAACCCAGCTGCCCAAAGAGGCATCGGCAAGAATATTTCCTTCATTCTTCATTCATTCACAGTTCTGACCACAGCACTGCTGGGCCTCATGGAGAGTCAGACTGGCTGGTCAGCTGCAGCAGGGTACTACAGGGAATAACACACCCTGCGAGTGTGTACATGTGCTGGGAATCACCCAGATCACATCACCAACAGGTGATGTTCATCTGTCCATCCATCCATCCATCCATCCATTCATCCATCCCTCCATCCATCCATCCATTTATTTTTGTCCTTTTGAGATGGGGTACTACTGTGTAGCCTAGGCTGCTGCTCACAATCCTTCTACTTAAGCCTCCCAAGTGCCAAGATCATAGGTGTGTGCTATCATACCTGGTTCATCTTCATCTATATTTATTTCTCTCTCTCCCTCCCTCCCTCCCTCCCTTCCTCCCTCCTTCTCTCCCTTCCCCTCCCTCCTTAAACATGCTATGTGCTAAAGCTGGACTTCCTTTGTGTGTGTGTGTGGGTGTGTGTGTGTGTGCTTGTGCATACAAGTGTGTGGTGGCTAGAGGTCACCTTTGGGTGTCTTCCTCTATTGGGTTCCTCCTGATCTTTCTTTCTTTAGGCTTGAGGGTAATTTTATTAATGTTTAATAGAAAAGCACCCTGGACAGGCAACCAGTAAATCTCAGCAGCTGCCCAGAGGGAGGGGAATGGAGGAGAGAAGGAAAAATGCTGTGCAGCTTGCATTAAGCTGGAGCGGAGGTCAGCCATCTTTAGAGAAAAAGTAAAGTCCAAAGTATTAAGGGAAACATACTTAGTACAGAGGTAGCAGAAAAAAGGTTATCTTTTTCTGAGTGGTTCAGAAAATCTGGCAAACTAACGAAATAGCCTGGCTGCTCTCTGTAGAGACTGCTTCTTGTTTTTGAGGCAGAGTCTCTCACTGAGTCTGGGGTTTGCTACTGTGGCTGGATTGGCTATTCAGTGAGCCCCGGGATCTGCCCGTCTCCAGCTCCCCCAACGCTGGGATTACAAGCACACACCACCACCCTGGTGCTATGGATCCAAACTCGGGTCCTCATACTTACAGGAGAGAGAAGCAAGGCTGTTTCCTGCATTGGATATGGGGAAACTGAGGCATGGAAGAGAACTGGGCCAGAAGCAATGCTGAAGAAAGTGGCAGGACCTGGGTACAGATGTGTGGAGCCAACTCAGGGACTAGCTCCTTCCTGGGGTCTCGGAGCCTTGTGAACAGGTAGGAAGGGAGGACCAGCGGGTCCTGAGGCCAGCCTCTGCTGACTTCCTTTCTTTCATCCAGGGAAGGAGGGGCTCCAGGGGGAAATGGGGAGCAGGGCTGTGCAGACCCCCAAGCCAGTGGAGCCCACAGGGTAGCAGTCCCTAGCACAGCTTTAGGGTCCTCAAGAAGAAGAGGGTAAAGTGGCTGTCTCCCCAGTAATTCAGCAGGAGGCGGCACGTGAATTCAGCAGCGTGCCACAGCACAGAAGCTGGCAGCCTATACCCACATTGTGGGTGGCATGGTAGCTGCTAAGACACAGTTGAGCCTCATGGCCCAGGGCTTGGCCTCCCTGCCTGGCCTTGTGTACAAATTCATGCCAGCCCCCAGCTTCACCCATCCTCCCCAGGTCACTGCATGCCTACCTGTCCCTGTGTACAGCATGAGCTTGGCAGATGCTTCACCATTGTCCTGTGGAAAAGAATCCTGTGGCACAGACTTTCTACCATGATCTGGAAAATTACAGACACTAAACTGTTCCCTACCATAGAGCTGTGGCTCTGTCCCCTCTCCCTGTCTGTGTCCCCTCTCCCCGTCTCTGTCCCCTCTCCCCATCTCTGTCCCCTCTCCCCGTCTCTGTCCCCTCTCCCCGTCTCTGTCCCCTCTCCCCGTCTCTGTCCCCTCTCCCTGGCAGGCTTCTCTGGCTTCACAAACCCCCACCTGGCCCCTTTCATTCATTAAATGGTAGCACACAAAATCTCACCACCCAGAAGGCTAAGGATTGCCATGAGTTCAAGGCCAGCCTAGGCTTCAGGGTAAGACCAGGGAGGCTTTGGGGGTTCCCTGCCTGCCCCTGGCACTACACTGGGAACTTTGGGCTTGAAAGCCTGGGTTTAAGGGGTCCTCCCCAGCACAGTGCCTGGAATGACACTGGAATCCCACATTTGCAGAATGATCACACAGGGCAAGTCATGTGACCTGCAGTTAGTCACCATGCAGCCCTCATCAGTACAACAGAGGCCTGCCTGGGTCTAAGAGTGTGGACAAGAGGCCTGGGTAGGCCGTCGACTTGGTCCAGCTCTACCTAGACCTCCAGGCGCTGCTTCCAAGTTGAAGTCCTCTCTCTATTAGAACAGGAAGAGACTCAGTCCCACCTCTGCAAAAAGGGGGCTTTGGGAAGATTCGGAATCATAGAGACTTTCGAAGAGGCACTGCCTCCTCACTGGCACCACCCAGCCACAAGAGGATGTGTTTCAGATAGCTGACCCGGAGGTAAAAGGACCTCATTTCCTGCTCAGTGCTTTTCCTTTACTGAGTACCCGGGCAGCTGTGGACCTGGTTACGATGCAGAATCAGGATCAGGGAGTGGAGTTGAGGACACAGACCTGGGCCCACCTTCATGTTCCCTGTGTGCTCCTTGGGACAGGGTACTAGATGGGTCCTGCTTGGGCCTGATCGAGAAGGGGTGTTCAGAACAGCCACAGTGAGCCCCATTCTTCCGTATCTAGCCATTCTTTGGTTGGGACCACATGGGGAAAGCCACCTTAGGTCGGGTGATGCAGTTGGGACAGAGTCAGGCCCCCTCTCTAGACAGTAACCACTGGAGCTGGCAAAAGGTATCATCTTTCAACCTGGAAATCAATTTCCAAAGGCCCTGTGATGGGGAGATGGGGGGTAGGGGCTGGGGCTACAAAAGGAAGGAGAATTTCAATAGCATTTCCCCTGGAGGAGCCTGGTTACTCCTCCTCCTTGCTGAGTGCTTGCCATTAAAAACAAACAGTATCATTTGGTTCAATATAAAATGAATTAAAGGAAATTAAACTGCGGGGGCCATGTGGCCTTCCCTGTCTGCTGTTGTCTGAGGCTGTTTTTCATTTTTCCCAGTGGAGAACAACAGCTTGGGGGGTGTGGAGTGGGGCAGGACTGGGGAAATAAATAAATAATTCAATCCGCACCACACACGCACACGCGCGCGCGCACACACACACCACACACACACACGCACACGCACACACACACGAGGGGAGGCTAGGGTTTAGGAAATCCCAGGTGTCCGTTGGCCCCCGTCCCCGCTGCCTCCCTTGGTGGCTGACTATAGTTTTCGAGCGTCTCCTAAGGGATAGAGTAACGGGCCAGGAACACAAAACAAACAAAAACAAACAAAAAATGATACGCAAGCCCTTGAGACAGAGGTGGGGATGCTGGGTAGCCAAGAAAGGAGGCTGCGGGTCTGAGGAAACTGGGGGGGCTGTGGGGACCCGGGTTGTGGCGGGGCTCTTATGACTGTCCCCACCATGCAGAATGGTCACAGCCGCCACTGCCGTGTGGCGGACAACAGGAGAGCAAAGCACAGGCAGGGGCGCATGCAGCCAAGATCACGGTCAGTTCTGAACTAAAGAGAGTTCAAGTCTCTGCCCCAGCACTAACCCTCAGCATGGTGGTCATGGTCTCTGTGCCTCAGTTTCCCTGCCTGCCAGCTGGGGCTACCAAGACAAATTAATAAGGTGTTTGGGGGCTGAAGAGATGGCCTAGTAGTTAAGAACAATGACTGCTCTTGCAGAGGACCCGGGTTCGATCCCCAGCACCCACATGGCGGCTGAGAACCATCTTTAACTCCAGTTCCAGGAGAATCCGACGCCCTCTTCTGACCTCCGCGGCTTTGCACGACACGGGTGCACAAACCTACATGCAGACAGTACATTCATACACATACAAAAATAAAAAAATAAAAAATAAGGTGTTTGGGAGATGGAAGTCACACAGATGAAGCCCTTGAGGAAGGATCAGGCACACTGGCTATACACATTGTCCCTACTGGACTAACATGATATTTATCATTTATTATCATGAGTTCCTCAGCATCTAGAAGGTCCAACCTCTCAAGTTGCACACTACAGAATGCTGTGTACCTTAAGTAAGTTAACATACCTTGCTGAGCCTCTGCTCACTCATCTGCAAATAAGGGGTAAGGGTCCTGGCGTCTCTGCATGTCCTTTTTCCATATGGCCTTGGGTTCAGTGGCATCTGGCTACATGGCACTCCCAGGGCAGGCCGCTGGGCAGTTTGTGGGGTGGAGCAGTAGTTAGTCTAATCTGAGGAAGTTTCTACTCAGGAAGTTTCAGGAAGGAAAAGGAACATACAGGAATGAAAATTCAAAAACCCAAATAAGTCAGGAGCACAGGATGGCAAAAGGGTTCAGTGGGTAAAGGAGCTTGCTGCCAAGCCTGACCTCCTGAGTTCAATCCCTGGAACCCAGATGCTGGAAGAAGACAGTGGCTTCCTGTGAGTTGTTCCTTGAATTCTCCCCAACACCACCCCTTGTAAATGTAATTAAAAAAAAAAAAAAAAGCAAGATCAATCCAGAAGCCTACTGAAAGTTCCTGACATCCTGGTGGGGTGCTCTCTGCAGGAATTTTGGTATTAAAAGGAAATCCAAAGACCTCACATACAGCTCTTTCCAGTGACAGAGCCAAGGACAAATATCAGATACTTACTCTCCATCAAATTCAGTGTTAATAACTGGACTGAACACATCCTTCATTTTCTGTCTTTTTTTGTATGGTTGTTTTTTTTTTTTTTTTTTGGTCTTTTTGAGACAGGGTCTCCCTGTAGCCCCAGCTGTCTTGGAACTCACTCTGTAGACCAGGCTAGCCTTGAACTCACAAAGATCTGCCTGCCTCTGCCTCCCAAGTGCTAGGACTAAAGGCGTGCACCACCACGCCCGGCATATGGTTGGTTTTTTGAGACAGGGTTTCACTATACAGCCTAGGCTTGTCTTGAACTCGTACCAACCTTCCTGCCTCAGCCTCTTAAGTGTTGGGATAGAGAGGTGTAGACCATCACTCTCAGGTACTTTCTTCCCTTTGAAAATGTTTTTGTTGCTGTTATTGTTAATGTTGTTCTGAGGAGGAGGCTGAGGATCTGAGTTTGGATCGCCAGCATCATGTAAAAGCTGAGCTTGGAGGTGTGAACACCTGCATGTCCAGTTCTGGTAGGTCAGGGGACAGACATGGACACTGCAAGTCCATTTCTGGCAGGTCAGGGGACAGACATGGACACTGCAAGTCCAGTTCTGGCAGGCCAGGGGACAGACATGGACACTGCAAGTCCAATTATGGAAGGCCAGGGGACAGACATGGACATTGCAAGTCCAGTTATGGAAGGCCAGGGGACAGACATGGACACTGCAAGTCCAGTTATGGCAGGCCAGGGGACAGACATGGACACTGCAAGTCCAGTTATGGAAGGCTGGGAGACAGATATGGACACTGCAAGTCCAGTTATGACAGGCCAGGGGACAGACATGGACACTGCAAGTCCAGTTATGGAAGGTGTGGAGACAGATATGGACACTGCAGGTCCAGTTATGACAGGCCAGGGGACAGACATGGACACTGCAAGTCCAGTTATGACAGGCCAGGGGACAGACAGGTGGGTCCCTGGAGCTCTCCAGGCAAACAGCCTTGTTAAGTTCCAGGCTAACAAGAGACCCTGTTGCAAAAGCTGGATGGCACCTGAGGAACAACAGAGACTGTCCTCAACTCTACATGGATGCACACACATGTACACATGTACCCCACATATGCATGCACACACATGTATATATATACCCCACATACGCGTGCACACGCATGTGTTTATATGTACCCCACACGCACACTCATGCACACAGCTGGAGATCCTCCTGTTGCGCTGACCGGTGTGGCCACCACACAGGCCTCTGGACGCTTTCCTGCACAGTAAAGCACAGGCGTCAGCCTCAAGGCTGAGGTATCTTGTGTTCTGCAATCTAACACTCTCCTGGGTAGCACTGTGAACATCTTGCAGATATTATTTATACCTAGAGTCAGTTACTGCAAATGGCAGAGGGTTGGCCCCTGTCATGCGGCTGGGCCTCATCCAACCCACAGAAAAGCCTTAAGAGCAAGAGGTGTTTCCTGGTGGAAGGAGGGATCTCTGCCTGTGGCTGCAGCATCAGCCTGTGCCAGACTTCTAGGCTGCCCTGTGGGTTTCAGGCCTGCCTGCCCTGCTTCCATGGGGCCTGCTCCTTGAAATAAAACTCTTGCCGGGCATGGTGGTGCACGCCTTTAATCCTAGCACTTGGGAGGCAGAGGCAGGCAGACCTTTGTGAGTTCAAGGCCAGCCTGGTCTACAGAGTGAGTTCCAGGACAGCTGTGGCTACAGGGAGACCCTGTCTCGAAAAGACCAAAAATAAATAAATAAATAAATAAATAAATAAATAAATAAATAAATAAATAAAACTCTCAAAGCAGAGGTGTGCTACTGGCTCCATTTTCCCAAAGAATCTTCTTGAAACAGGACGTGGGCACATTCCCATTCAAGTCGAGGAGAAAACCAAACTGCCCACTGCTGCCTCTGTTAAGTAGGTAAAACTCAAGCAGAAAAAAGTGCTGGATGCAGGCTCTGCATCCATTTAAACTGGGAGCTTTCAAGAAGACAGTGGCTTAGCCTTCCTTTCCAGTGTTCTCCTGGCCCAGGCTGACAATGAGAAACCTCTCAGTCACGCTAAAGGTAGGAAGCAAGGCATAGCAAGACCAGAGGCAGTGCAAACTGCTGTAATCAACAAGGGCAAGAAAAGCACTGGTTGTCCATGAAGCGGAAGATATTCAACCCAACAATTCCACTTCTGAATGGCTAAGTTAGAAAAAGGTCTGTGCGTGTGTACCAGAATGTTTATTATTGTATTGTTCATATCCAGCTCTGCCCAGGGGAGAGCGTCACCCTGGGCCCACCCTTTTCCATGTTGTTTCTCATCTTCTCTTCTTTCATCCCTCCTTCCTTTCTTAAAACATTTCTACCTATATTTCTGTGTCTGTACTTGCTAAGGTGTCCTTGTGGAGGTCAGAGGACAAGTTGTGGGGGTCTGTTCTCTGCTTCCATCACGTGGGTCTTAGAGATTGAATTCGTGGTCAGGCTGGCAGCAGGCACCTTTGCCCACTGAGCCCATTCTTTCTTTCCTTCCTCTCTTCCCCCTTCCTCTTTCCCTTCCTTCACCCCCCTCCCTTTGAGAAAGGGTATCATCTTTGTATAGCCCAGGTTGCCCTTTAACCTCCTCAGTATTGGGGCTACAGCTGTGCACCACCATGCCCAGCTTCCTTTCTTTTTAAACCAGCTTAACATAATGGTGCACATCTGTAGTTCCTGCACTCTGGGAGCTGAGTCAAGAGGATCCTAAGTTTGAGGCCAGCTTGCCTGGGCTATTTAGCAAGATCCTGTCTCAAAAAACAAAGGAACAAACCAAACCCTAGCCTACACAAGGTTTGATCCACAGCTTGCATGTACACACACAATCAACTTTTACATATTATACATTCTAAATGGCACCCTTGCAAAAACCCTTAGGGCTGTGAAGTGGGCACCTATTAGATTTCCCATCTTAACACCCAGGACTGTGGCCATGATGAAGTGTCACACCTGAATGATGCTGTGGGCCACAGGTGTAAAGGCTTTATAGGTGTCTCTAAGGTCAGCTGACTCTGAGCTGACAAACAGGAGACTCTTGGATGGTTCTACCCAAACCACACAAGCCCCTTAAAAGTGATGAGTTTCATATGGCTGGTGGCAGAAGGGAGATCAGGAAGCATGCAGGAGGAAGTTTTAATGTACACTCTTGGCTCACGGGTGGAGGGTCATATGCGAGGACCCAATGTTTCCTAGACTGAGAACAACTCCCTGACAGCATCTAGCCAGCAACTGTGTGTCAGTCCTGCACCCACATATTCTGTGAACAACCTGAGCAAGCTGACAGAGATTCAGGTCTGGACTTTAGGAGCCCTTGAACCCCAGTCAAGTTGGCCTAAACTTCTGACCCCAGGACTATGACCTTAATGGTGAATATGTGTGTGCAACGTATGTGTGAGTGTGTACCTATGTGCAGAGGCCAACACTGGGCATCTTCTTCAGTTGCCTTCCACCTTATTTTTGGAGACAGGGTCTCTCACTCTGGTGCTCGCCAATTGCCTAGGCTGAATGGTCAGTGAGCTGCAGGGATCTGCCCATCCGTGCAGCCCGTGTTCCAGTGTTGCAGTTACAGGTGTGCACACTGCTGCAGTGTGCATAGCAAGCACCGTATACTGCCTGAACCAGCTCCTTATGAACTCTTGGCTGTTTTAAAGTTGCAACTGAGAATGAATACAGAGTTTTCGTTATGAACCACTTTACAGATGGGAAATGAAGGCAAGAGGCAGCAAAATAACTGACAAAGGTCACATAGCTGGTAAATGGCAAAGGAATTCTAGGACAGGAAGTAGATGTCTCCAGGGCCTGCCTTTTATTTTATTTTATTTATTTATTTATTTTATTTTATTTATTTCGGTATGTGTATGAATGTACTGTCTGCATGCAGGTTTGTGCACCCGTGTAGTGCAATGCCGCGGAGGTCAGAAGAGGGTCTCAGATTCCCCTGGAACTGGAGTTCTCCTGGAATTGGAGTTTCAGACGGTTTTTGGCCGCCATGTGGGTGCTGGGGATCGAACCCGGGTCTTCTGTAAGAGCGGTCGGCGCTCTTAACCGCTAGGCCATCTCTCCAGCCCCAGGGCCTGCCTTTTAAATCACCATGCTTGTTTTCTGTGTGTTTAAACAGAGCTATCTCCAGGATCAACAGGATGGGGGGGGTGCTAAGGAGAGCACGGGAGGAGAGGAGTACACATGCCATTATTTCCATGTGCATAAAGGAGTGTAAGGATACTCAGGGATAAGACTTTAACTTGTAGGCTGGGAAATGGATGTCTGAAGCAGGAAAGGGGCATGGGGCGCATGGGGCATGTGTGCGTGTGTGTGTGTGTGTGTGTGTGTGTGTGCGCGCGCGCGCGCGCGTGCGTGCGCACGCTGTCTTTGTTGTTTTGACTTTGAACCCCATGACTCTGTTACCTATTAATAAAGCAATTCAGTGGTGGTAAAAGGTTGGCAGACATCCAAATAGATAAAAATCTCAAAAGAGCAGAGGACTGTAGGTAAGCTGGTCTTCACAGATATTAGTCTGCTGGGGTTACCATGACAATGTGCCACAGACAGGCTAAGTTCAACAGCACACATTATTGTTGTTATTATTATCATTATTATTATTAATATTATTATTTGAGACAATATCTCACCATACAGCCCCAGCTGACCTGGAATTTGCTATTCAGACCAAGCTGGCCTTAAACTCACAGAGATCCACCTGCTTCTGTCTCCTGAGCTGGGACTAAAGGTATTACCACCAAGCCCGGCCTCAACAGCAGAAATCATCTTCTCACAGCTCTGGAGGCTGGAAGGCCAGGTTAGGGTGTCTATAGGGTGGGATCCTTTGGAGGGTTGCCTGCCTTATGCCTGTGGCTGGCTGTCCTCTGCTGTGCCTCATCACCCTCCCTCCACATCAGTCTGGGTCCCAGTTTCCTCTTGATGCAAGGCTACTTATGGTCACACAGGGTTAGGGCCCTCCCAGTGACCTCCAGTTATGGTCTGAATGGGAAATAGCCCCTTCAGGACTCTGTTAAACCCTCAGCCTCTATCTGGTAGAGCTCTTCTGGACATGGAGCAGAGCTGGCAGCTGTGAGGAGGCTGCAGGGTGGGGCCTGAGGGCTTAGACTGCCCCCACCTCTGCTTCTCAGCCCCATTTCCTTTCTTCTTTCTTCCTGCCTATGCGATGTGCCCAGATACCTCAAGCTCCTTCTGCACACCGGAAGTGGCATCTGCCAGCACACCTTCCGCACTATGGACTATGTCCCCTGAATGTTAGCCAGTTGAGTCCTTCCTCCCTTCAGCTGTTTCTGTCAGGTATTCTGTCATAGCAAGGAGAAAAATAAACACCTTGAGTGGACAGTGGTCAAGATGGCATCTTACTCAGTTTCACAGTCTCTACATGTACCATGGCCCTACAGAGAGGCAAACACCCTGGAACCAATAGTGAAGTGGCACAGTGTGTGCTAGTAGCCAGAACTATGCATTGGTGGAGGCGTGCCTGGCCTCAAGCCTCTGCCAAGAGATGACGTACAGCCCTTCTCAACTCCTAGATCCGCACCACCTTCCTCAGAAGCACAGAAAGTCCCAAGACGTACGGTCCCCATGCTCCTGGGCTTACACTTCGGAGAAGAGGATGCAGGGTGGGGATGACAGAAAAGACAGAAGATAAAAGAACTTGACACAGGCTGGGAAGGAGGCTGAGTGATGCTGACAGGGGGAGTTGGGAAGCTGATTTCAGTGAGGCCATCAGAGGATCTGCTGGAAAAGCTGATCCTGGAGCTAAGATCTGTGTGATGGGAGGACACGGCCTTGGGAACAGAAGACAGTGCTGCCATGGGCAGAGGGCAGAAGATGTACAAATGGCTTGAGGAGGAGGGTGATGGCTTTGGTGGGAAGACCACGAAGATCCCAATGAAGCTGATCTAGATCAAGTGAGGGTCAGAGGGTGAATGAGAGACATGGGTTAGGGGCCAGATCTGGCAGGCTCAAAATATATGCTATGTGTATGTGGGCTTATTTGATTAATTACTTTGATGTGGCCCAGGCTGGCACTGAACTTGTCATGTAGTGAAGGATGACCTTGAAATTCTAATTCTCTAGTCGGCACTTCCTGTGTGCTGGGATGACAGGCGTGTACCACGTGCCCTGTTTGTATGTTGCTGGGGGTGGAACCTAGGGTGTTGTACATGCTAGGCAGGCACTCGACAAACTAAGTTAAGTCTCAAGCCTTTGTGTGTTTATAATGGCAAATGACAGCTCAGCTCAGCTCTGCAGAGCTCAGGGCTAGGTGGGATGGCTTATGTCTATAATTCCAGCACTCAGGAGGCTGAGGCAGGAGGATCAGAAATTCAAGGCCAGCCTGGGATACACAGTGTGACTTATTTTTTTCTTGAGACTCTTTTTCAAAAGCAAGTGTCGGCTCAGATCACCAGACCAGGGTGATCATTTGGGCTGAGGTTGAAGATCAGTGGATGCCATCTTTAACCCAGCCTGGCCTCCATCTTTAACCCAGCCTGCCCTCCATCTTTAACCCACCCTGGCCTCCATCTTTAACCCACCCTGGCTTCTAACTTTAACCCACCCTGTCCCCCATCTTTAACCCACCCTGGCCCCCATCTTTAACCCACCCTGGCCTCCATCTTTAACCCACCCTGGCCTCCATCTTTAACCCAGCCTGGCCACCATCTTTAACCCACCCTGGCCTCCATCTTTAACAGACCCTGCCCCCCATCTTTAACCCAGCCTGGCCTCCATCTTTAACCCATCCTTCCCTCCATCTTTAACCCACCCTGCCCTCCATCTTTAACCCACCCTGGCCTCCATCTTTAACCCACCCTGCCCTCCATCTTTAACCTAGCCTGGCCTCCATCTTTAACCCACCCTGGCCTCCATCTTTAACCTACCCTGCCCTCCATCTTTAACCCAGCCTGGCCTCCATCTTTAACTCACCCTGCCCTCCATCTTTAACCCAGCCTGACCCCCATCTTTAATCCAGCCTGGCCTCCATCTTTAACCCACCCTAGCCCCCATCTTTAACCCACCCTGGCCTCCATCTTTAACCCAAGGAGCACAACTCTCCAAGGGCCCCTCTGTGAGGGTTCCTGGCAGACCCTCTAGTGCTAGGAGGCATGTGGGAATTGCTGGTGGCAGAGGCATGATTAAGAAGAGAAAGAAAATGAAGAGACCCCCCAGAGTCCCCAGGCAAGGCAGCTCACTCAGCATCACATCAGCCATCAAGCAGGGCCAAAATACCAGAGGCTCCCAATATAATAATTGCAATATTCAAAACCAGCCCCCCCTCTCAGCGGATGGCATGGAGACCCAGGAAGACTCATCTGTGCTGAGGGCCATTAGGGGTCCCTGACAGATGTGACTCCCCCCTCATCAGCCCCACCCCAGCTGCAGAGGAAGACCCAGGGCTTTCTTCCTCCCAGACAAGGATTGATGAGGATTCTCGAGAGCTCTCAGACAGGCAAGGAGAGGCTGCAGACCTTTTCCCAGCCTGCAATTTATCTTGGGAGGGCCATTCACATCACTTGTTACAGGCTGGATTATGCTCTGACCTGGCGCATTAATCTCTTCGAATAAAATAATAATCATCAAAGAAGGAGCTGGACAGTTGCCAGGGAGGCATTAATAACTGTCACCCACATCTTGGAGGTGTAGGGAAGGGGTGTTGGGGCCCACACTCACCCCCTGGTCCACAGGAAGGCAAGCAGCTCCAGTCTGGATCTGGAAACAGGGTGGGATTTTGTATCCACAGACTTGACTCTTATCTGCCTCAGCTAAGTTCTTTGAATAAATTCAGGAAACTTACATGGGAAATATTATGTTCTAGTGACTCATAGCCAGGGGTCTGGAGTCCAACTGCTTGTGTTTGAGTCCTGACTTGGTCATTTACCAGTTGTGTGACCTTGGGCTGCTTAACTTCCTACTGATTGGTTTTCTACTGCTAATAATGTAAAATGGTCTAGTCTCTATGGCAATAGTTTTTCTGTTCCTCACTGAGTTAACATAGAATTTCCATATGATCAGGAATTCTATATTTAGGTTATGCTATAAGGACTATGTTTGCATTTTTATATATGAAATGTTGCGAGCTGCACTGCTCACAATAGCTAAAAAGGCACAAAGCAGCCAAAAGTCCCTTAGTGGATACACAGCTAACTAAACGGTGGCTTATCCACATTGTGAATAGGCTTCAGTCATAGAAAGAAATGAAGGGCCAATCCATGCTACGGTGGGTAGTGTTGCTCTGTGGGTGTCTCTGTGTGTGTGTGCATTATATGTTGTATGTGACATGTGCATGATATGCATTTGAGTGTGCAGGTGTATCTGCCCATGTGGGCACATGCAGAGGTCAAGCAGGATGCTGAGTGTCTTCTACCACTGCTCTCTGATTTATTGCCTTGAGACAGGGTCTCTCAGTGAACTGGAAGATCACCATTTGGGATTTGGCTGTCTCTATTCTACAATGCAGTGGTTAAAAGCACATACAGTCATATCTGGCTTTTTATGTGGGTCCTGGGGATTTGAACTTGGGTCCTCAAGCTTGCAGAGCAAGCACTTTGACTCACTTGAGTCATTTCCCAGTCCCTGCTTTTTTTCTTTTGAGCAATCTTACTAAGTGTCCAGGCTGGCCCCGAACTCCTGATCCTCCCACCTCTAGCTCTTGGGTGCTGGGATTATAGGTGTGGGCCACTAGGCCTGACCTGTGCTACAATGTGGATGAACCTGAAGATGTGAGTCTTGGATAAAAGCAGCCAGACATGAATTGCTATGATGTGATTCTATATGTGAACTTTCCAGAGTGAGTGAATCCACAAAGATGGAAGGCAGATCAGTGGCTGCCAGGGGCTGGTAGGCAGGACCTGGGGTGAATGCTTAATGAGTACAGGCTTCCCTCCTGGGTGATGGGAATGGTCTGGAGACAGGCAGAGGTGCTGGTTGCACCAACGCTGTCACAGAATGAATGATAGACTTTGAAATGATTAATGGTTAATTGTATATGAATTTTACCTCAATTAAAAATATTTTTTTAAAGCCCATGACAACGCCCTTGCCTTATGAGGCCAATGTTAGGAGGACACAATTAGAGGAGGGCCCTCCTCAAGGGCTGAGCCACACTGCAGATCCTGTGGCTGGTCTGCGGTCTTGCCAAGTTACTTAATTTAGTCTCTTCTCTGTGAGCAGAGGTCAGAGTCATCTCCCTTCTGAGGACTCCTGAGATTAAATGAGACAATGTCTAGGAAGACTCTAAATGCCACAAGGAAAGCAGTTTCTCTAACTTTTTGACTGAGGTAATCTCAGTGCCTTCCACACAGCCTGTTCATAATACCCATTCCAACAGTTCTTGAACAAACAGCACTGGCTGACAAGCTCACTAGCTCCTGATGACTGATTGGCAATGCTGAGCCATGCTCAACTGTCAACTGGGCCTCCAGATTCTTCGAGAGGTCCTACATGGTCTTTTCTAATACAGAGAAGTGAATATATTACCTTGCTTATATATTTATGTTTTCATGACAGACTTTCTTGGATATTTACCACATAGAAGAGGTTTGATCTGAACTGAGAATAGAATCTAAGCTCTTATTGTTACTACAAGAGGAGGTGGATCCTTCATCCAACCATCTATGCTTTTATTCATCCATCTGTCCATCTTACATCCATGCACCCTTTTATCCACTTATCCTTGCATTCATCCATCTATCCACACTCTCATCCATCCATCTCTTCATCTATCATTCCATCCATTCTCCCATCCATATAGTCATCCATCTCTTCATCCATCCCTTCATCTGTCCCTTCATCTATCTAGTCATCCATTCATCCCTTCTTCCATCCATCCATCCACCCATCCATCCACCCATCCATCTATCCCTTCATCCAGCCACCCATCCACTTATCCATTCATTTATCTATTCATCCTTCTCATCCCCTCTCCCTCATTCATATATTTACCTACCTATGTAGCAATCTATGTATCCACCACCATTTCCATCCATTTAATTCATCCACATATCTGTATATTCATACACACATCGCACTTTTATAAATGCATAGAGATGCTGGTGATTTGTCAACAAATAAGCTGGATGCATTTACTTCTATAGACAGGGGCAAAGAGAAGCAATGAGATGAAGAATCAGATTAGGTGGTTTAAAAGGCTGCTCTTATCACAAAGGACAGAACAAGGATGAGGAAGGAGGTCAGAGAAGAGCAACAGAGAGAGACCCTTTGGTCTACAATGGCAATGTCTAGGGTGGTGGCAATGGGAATGTGAGAGGAGGCAGCATCAGAGCCAGTTAAGACATAAAGTGGATAGAAGTTGGTCACTACCAAGATGATACAAGAATGAGAAGAGTTTAAGGTCACTACCAGGTTGTAAACACTAGTAGAGGGGCTCGTGGAGAGCCATGCTCTGAGAGTCAAATAACAAGAGGCCAAGGCTTCAGGGCTCATTCATGGAAACTAGCCCATAGTTTGGCTCACCAGGTCCCCTTTTGGAAGAGCCTTCTTCAGTGACCATATTCCAGACTTTCTATGCTAGCAACTCCAAGGCAAACCTTGGAGCACATGCCCAGCATGAAGCTCACTCATTGGATATTCCCTGAGCTATAAAAGCGCTGTTGCAAAAGGGGAACTTGAACCAAACTTCTCTCCCAGGGACCTAAACAGAGGAATTCCAAGAGGACAAGGCAGGTGACAGTGGATGCCACTTATATGTGGCCACAGGTGACTGACCATAAGCTGTATGTGTAGCCCTGAGACCCCTGGGAAGCCTTGATTCCTTGGGCTTCCCACTATTTGCTCCCAGCCATCTTCAGGAGTGGATTTCAACAATACATTACTGTATTAGTCACTTTTCTGTTGCTGTGATAAACCACCATGACCAAGGGAACTTATAAAAGGAAGAGTTTATTTGAGCTTATGATTGATAGTTCCAAGGAATCAGAGTCCATTGTGGTGAGAGACATGGTGGCCGGGGCTGGAGCAGAAAGCCGAGGTTCACATCTTGCAATGAGCACAGGAAGTCAAGAGAGAGCCTCTGGAGACTAGCAAGGCTTGTTAAGCTCTCTAAGCCTGCCCTCAATGAGGTACTTCCTCCAGCATGGCCACACCTTCCAAGATCTCCCCAAACAGCGCCACCAACTGGGGACAAAATGTCTGAATACTTAAAGCCTATGGGGGACACTCTCATTCAAACCACCACATTCCACTCCCTGGCCCCCATAGGCTCATGACCATATAAAATGCAAAATGCATTTAGTCCAACCTTAAAAGTCCCCATAATCTTTACCAGGCTCAATTCTATTAAAAGTCTACAGTCCAAAGTCTCTTCTGAGACCCAGGCCAATCTCTTAACTGTAAGCTCCTGTAAAATCAAAAGGCAAATTACATACTCAACATACAGTGGAACCGAATACACATTCCCATTCCAAAAGGGAGGAATAGAGGCATAGTGAGGAAATACTGGACCAAAACAAGACCGAAAACTGGCAGGGCAAACACCAAGTCCAGTAGCTCCATGTGCAACTTCTGGGACTTTATTTCTAAAGGGCTTAGATGGCTCAGCTCTTCCAGCTTTGCTTGCAACATACATCTCTTTCTTAGGCTGGTACCACTCCCTGTATGCAGCTCTCCTTGGCAAATATCTCACAGCTCTGGCATCTTGAATGTCTTCTTGGGGTCTCCACTGCCAATCAGGCTTCACATTCACAGCTTCACACAATGGCCTATCAGGGCCTTCTTTATTCAGGGACGCCCCTGCTACACTCTGCCTGGCCTTGACAGCTCTCTGAAACTGTGGAAGAAGAACTGATGACCCCTTCACTCTTGCAAACTTCATGCCTCTAAAGCCAGCACCATGTGAATGAAACTGCAGAGTTTGGCTGCAAGTTTAGGATGGATCCTGGCCTATTTCAACCACATTTGCAACTTTTCTCTGCCCTGGACTTGTTGGAGCAGAAAACCCTTTCAGTATTTTCCTTTCAAAAGTTGGAGGATTAGCTGGGGTGTGGTCTTGCCCTGAAGGTACTGTTTCTGTTGTTTACTTGAGGCCTCTCCTTAATTTCTTTAATCTCACTTTTTCCATTGTTTACTTGTAAATAGCTAGGCCTCTCCTTAATCACTTTAATCTCCTTATCAAAGGGAGCATCTCCTTCACATGCCTTGGCCCCACCTTTAATCTTCCTAGTGCAGTTTCAAATCCAAACTGTACATTCTGCACTTCTGGAGACTAGCAAGGCTTGTTAAGCTCTCTAAGCCTGCCCCGAATGATGTACTTCCTCCAGCATGGCCACACCTTCTAAGACCTCCCCAAACAGCACCACCAACGAGGGATAAAATGTCTGAATACTTAAAGCCTATGGGGGACATTCTCATTCAAACCACCACACCTCCCTCTTGCAGTACCTCTGTCCACCTATAACAGAAAGCCTCGGATCTCAGGGCACTTTAGACTTGTGGCACTGCTTTAGGGCACCAGTGCTGTGACATCATCAAAAGTATAGGATTTGGGCTCACTCAGATCAATGCATGGTGGGGAGGAGAGGAACCTGCTCAAAGATTAAGGGTTAGGTTATCTGTCACTCAAGACTGAGGGTCAATGCCAACCTGATGTTTTGCCAAGAAGAACAAGGACCCGGGCTGAGCTTTCCAAACTTGAATGATGCTGTTTTGGGATCTGGAGAGATGGCTCAGCAATTAAGAGCACTGGCTGCTCTTGAAGAAGACCTGGGTTTGGTTCTCAGCACATACATGGTGGCTACAACTGTCCTTAACTCCAGTTCCAGGGGATCTTATGCCCTCTCTGGCCTCTGTAAGCATTGCACTCATGTAGTATACTTACATATATGCAGGCAAAACACTCATACATACAGAATAAAAATAAGTAAATAATTTTTTTAAAGAGGCTGTTTTTACAGAATGGAATGCAGGAGTCTTCAGAGATCTTTTATTCCACCTGCCTCTGTCCAATTTCCCTGTGGGTCATATCACAGAATCACTGTGGTCATATCTCATGGGTGACATGTTGTTCTAGGCTGGATCAGTCCTCCGAGTTCCAATGGCCATTCCTCAAGACCCCTTCATCTCAAAGTGTTTCTCTACTGCATGCCATAGAGCATCGCTGCTCTCACTTCTCCCTCTGTCCATGCCAGACATCACTAATGATCACAGAGTCTTTTCCTTCTCAGCCTCAGTACCCTTTACAAAACAATTTCCTTGAATGTACAGAGAATCGAAAGCTATAGTGCAACCGTTTTCTGAGAAAAGCAGGACCAGGGCATGTCAGCAAGCTTTGTTTCCCTCCCTCAGGGGAAATGAGATGAAACTGTACCAAGGAAATGTATTGGTGGTCGTGGTGGGGGGAGGCAGGGGGTAGACACCCAAGAACGAACCATGCAAGGACTTAAGAGTGGTGGGTGACAGGTGTGACACCGGCTGTGCTCCCTCTTTTCTTTCCCTTCTAGAAGGTAGCCAGAATTCCATGCATGACTGGTGTGACTGGGGCTGCAGGCGGCAACAGCCAGTGCTTACCTTGGACTTGACGGCAAGGATGATTCTGGGCAGGGCCACAATGAGGCACTTGAGGGCGATGGTGATGTACTTAAGCACAAAGTCCGCGATGCCCACAATCCACAGCAGGTCGAAGAAGTCCAGAGTCTCCAGGTTGGGTTTCAGGAATATGAGGCTGGGGGAATGTTCATAGAGCTGAGTTACACATTTAAGCCCAGGTCCCCAGCAGTGCTCTCTCTCACAAGGGAGCCTTGTAAATATTGACCTAGAGCATCCTTAAGTTTGTGTGTGTGTGTGTGTGTGTGTGTGTGTGTGTGTGTGGTCAACCTTGGGTGCTGTTCCTCAGAAGTTGTTTTATTGAGATAGAACTCACAATTTGGCAAGGCTGGCAGGTCTGGATAGATCACAGGTGCACTGCAGACCCTGTGCGTGCAGTGGTGACAATGACAATGGAAATGCTGAGGCCAACACTGTCATCCAGTCCATTTCCAGATGAGGAAACAGGCACAAAAAAGTAAAGAAATGGACAAGTCCTGTAACAAAGGGACAAGCTGGGTGCATAGTTCAGGCAATCTGGCTGCAGAGAGTGCTGTCAGTCAGTCCGTGCTGTGCAGTTCAGCTACTGCAAGTGTAAACCTGTGGTACCAATCCATGATACGGCATGGCCAGACCCACTCTCCCTGCTTATGCTAAGCAAGTTGCAAATGCATGGCACTGGCCCATGACTGGGCACACTGCAAACTCATTTCACCTGTCCATGACTGGGCACACTGCAAACTCATTTCACCTGTCCATGACTGGGCACTCTGCAAACTCATTTCACCTATCCATGACTGGGAACAATCAAACTCATTTCCCTGTCCATGACTGGGCACACTGCAAACTCATTTCACCTGTCCATGACTGGGCACTCTGCAAACTCATTTCACCTATCCATGACTGGGAACAATCAAACTCATTTCCCTGTCCATGACTTGGCACACTACAAACTCATTTCACCTCTCCTTGACCAGGCACACTGCAAACCCATTTTATGTGCCTGTAAGCAGGCACACTGCAAACTCAACATGCCTGCCTGGGACTCTGCAGTTTGAACTTCACACTGTGAGCAGAAGGCAGTTTTCAAACTGGTCCCAGTCCCTGGCCACACTCAGAACGGCACTGCTCTCCCAACTCCATATTCATAATATTATTAAGAGTAAAAATATCTGCCTCCTTCTGTATAGACTTTGTACAGAATGAATTCATTCTGTCTTCCCAGGGCTCTATGGAGCATGAAGTAGGTAGTAAGATTATCCTGTTCTGAGCTCCAGACACTGTGTCACAGAAAAGTGGAGTCACTGACTGTCCCAGGCTGTCTCCATTGGAGTATGGCATTAGGACTGGAGTCAGAGGGTGTGGAGAAGGGCTGACCAGGCTCCTGTCTGCTTCCTCTCTTGCAGGGGAGCTTGCACCAAACAGAGAGAGGACACTTTCTCAGTTCTCAGAAACTGCAGGGAGAACAGAGGGGTGTGGTGTGATGCTGTCCTACCCTAGCAACCTGGGAATCTCTGCTGGCAGCTGCTTAGGTCAGTTTCCACACACCCCGCCCAACCTCATAGCCCTGTCTCTGCAGGACTCCTTGCCCCAGCTTCAGTGCCCGTCCCTAGAACCCAGCAATGATTCTGGGTGCTCGCTTTCTGCGCTCTGTTCTTGCCCCTTCTTGGGGATCCCCAAGTCTCCAACCTCACTGGTTGGCTTCCATACTCAATCAGATCTTTTTATGTTGTTAAGATAGGGTCTTCCTATGTAGCTCTGGCTGGCCTTGAACTCTGATCCTATCCTTCTGCCTCAGCCTCCCAAGTGGTGGTGGTGGAAGTGATGTTAATGTTGTTGCTGGTGTTTGTGGTACTGATGGTAGTATTGGTGATGGTGGTGGTGGTGGTAGTGTTGGCAGCAGTCATTTGTCCAGGTCTCTTGAGGGGTACTGCGACACTGAGGATTTCTCCTAAACCTTCAGGAACTGGACCTCCTCATAAATGTGGACAGCTCAAAGGTTGGGGTATCTGTCGAAGGGCAGGAAGCTGGTGAGCTGAAGCATCAAGGTCTCTGATAGTGGCCATCACATTTTGTGCTCTTCTGGGCTGCTTTAGTCCTGAGACTCTTTGGGCAGGGCAGTGTCCATCCCCCATCGATTCATGTGCTGGAGACTCACTCCTCTGTGGTAATCTGGGATGTGTGGGATGTTTAAGAGGCGGGGCTTCTGGGAGGTCATTCTCAGCCTCTGCCCTCTCTAGCTCCTGGGTCATTAATCTCTCTTCTACCTCTCTTGATACCATCAGCCCCAAGGTCTTCATTAGTAAGAGCCATGCCAAGGAAAGAGCCTGAACCAGAGGCAAGTAAGCCTCTTTTCCTCATAAAGCACTCAGCCTTGGGCTGGGGATGTGGTTCAGCTGGTGGAGTACCTGCGTAGCAAGCATGAGGCTTTGGGTTAAAGCCTCAGCACCACATAAACTGAGTGTGATAGTACTCGCTTATAATTCCAGAATGTGTGAAGTTCAAGGTCATTCTCTACTATATATTGAGTTAGATGCCAATCTGGGCTACATGAGACCATATATATCCAGCCGCAAGTATTTCATTATAGTATCAAAAAAAAAAAACAAAACCCCAGACTGATAAAGCATGGGTTTGTGAGGTCTGTTTCCACCCTAGTGAAGTGAGAGTGTGCTGCCCTGCTGGGTCACTGGGCAGCAAGACAGTGCAAGGTCTGCTGGAATCACTCTCTCACACACTATAGACTGGTGGCATCAGAAAGGACAAAGTCACCCTGATGCTCTTCTCTCGTGCCCTGTCTCCCATTCTCCTACTGTGCCGCCAGTCTGACTCAGCCCTGGTTTGATGGGGGCACTGTAGTCTGAGTCTGGGAGCACAGCTGTGCACAGAAAACACCATGAGTGAGAAATTCATTCCCGCTGCTGGGAAGTTCCATCCTCTGCTCCCTGCCAGGACCTTGGCATTCATTCCAGCTGCTGGGAAGTTCCATCTCCTGCTCCCTGCCAGGACCTTGGCATTCTGGACCATGGGACAAATGTAGACCTAGGACGTGTGTTAGTGCCTGGACTGACTCCCAAGACTGTGTTTAAGGAGCGGCCTCTAAGTGCCAGGACGACTACTGCCCCAGGTCCATTTTCAAGATAGATGGGCCTGATTGGAAAGCCTGACTGGACTTTCCACCCTGTCCAGAGTCCAACCCTCTCCTCCAACCCACAGAAAACGCTTCCTGATCATCACTACACTCAGGGAGAACATTCTGGTGACATTATCTTATTCAATGATTTCCAAATGATTTTCCTAAGATGAAGTGAAATTTATTCCACCCACAGGATTGTTCTTTACTGTTAACTGATTTTTGGTGTTAAAACACCCATTCCCTCATAAAATGATGCTGGAATGCACGCGCACGTGTGTGTGTGTGTGTNTATCATTTCTGGAACCATCATTCTGTCACTAAGGTTCAGAGCTAGAGTTAACTCTGGCTCCTCTTTTTCCTTCCCTTTCCCTTTCCCTCCCCTCCCCTTCTTTTCTTTTCTTTTTTTCTATTTTCTGTTCTCTTCTCTTCTCTTTTTTCCTTTCCTCCCCCCTTTCCTTTCCCCTTTCCTTTCCTTTCCCTTCCCTTTTCCTTTCCCCCTTCCCCTTCCCCCTTTCCCGTTTCCTTTTCCCTCCTTTTTCCCTTCCCTTCCCTTCCCTTCCCTTCTCTTCTTCCCTTCCCTTCCCTTCCCTTCCCTTCCCTTTCCTCTCTTCCCCTCCTCTTTTCTCCCCTCCCCTCCTCTCCCCTCCCCTTCCTTCTCTACCTCCTCCTCTTTCCCTCTGTCCTTTTTGATGATAGGCTCTCACCATGTAGCTCAGGCTGGCTTCAAACTTGAAACCCTCCTGCCTCAGCCTCCTGTGTGCTGGGATCACAGGCGTTCACCCAGCTTCATTTTCCTTTCTAGGTCTGTGCATTTGCCTGCTCTAAGCATCTCCTATAAGTAGAATCAGGTGGTGCTTGTCTTTTTGTGACTTTTCATTTCAATTCACAATATATCCATGCTGCAGGCTATGTCCATATGTCCTTCCTTTTTGAGGCAGAGCTCTTCTGATGTGTGGTACAGACCTTTTCCTTCACTTGTCGGTTAGTACATGTGTAGTTTATTCTGGCCTTTGGGGTGGTACATGATGATCATTTATAAGCAGGTTTTCAATTACATGAAGCAAGCTGGGGCCATGTGGGAGACGCCTGAGCTTCAGGGAGGCCTTACTGGCTGGTGAAATCTCCAGGTCTGGGTTGATAGCCTTTTTGTGTTGATGAAGATCTGTCTGTGACTGCTCTCCCTCCAACCTCTCTACAAATGGTCCTCATTCTACGAAGTACTTGCCTTAGACCATCTGTTGGGCACATGGCCCTCTGCTTCTTCCAAGGAATGATCCAGTTCTAGGTGGAACTTGCAGCCTGGCCTTGCCTGGGCAGGAGTGGACCTCCAGCTGGTGAGGAGCCTCATCAGGGTGCTTTCTCTGAATGGTAATGGTGAATTAGAAACTACACAGAAGCAGGCATGCTGAGAGCTGACACCCAGAAGAGTGTGGATTCTGGCGATGGCGCTGCAGGGGTTCCTGGTTCCTGTCCAGCCTCAGGCTGCATGTTCAGCTTTTCCTAACACTGACTGAAGTCTTGCAGGGAGGGAGGACAGCCCAATGGAATGACATCCTGATAGCTTGGCTTGAAAGACTTTTTTTTTTTTTTTGGTCTTTTCAAGACAGGGTCTCCCTGTAGCCCTAGTTGTCCTGGAACTCACTGTAGACCAGGCTGGTCTTGAACTCACAAAGATCTGCCTGCCTTTGTCTCCCAAGTGCTAGGATTAAAGGCGTGCACCACCATGCCCAGATAAGACCATTTTCTTAATACAGGTCAAGCATGTCCAATCTGAAAATCCAAAGTGCTACAAACTGAAACATTTTGAGTCATGCAGAGCATTTGATTTTGGATTTTTGGATTATGGATGCTCAATGGGTAAAGTCTAGCAAATATCCTACAATTTATAAAATCTTAAAATAAAAACCACTTCTGCTATCAAGCTTTTGGGATAAGGGATCCTCAATCTGTATGGTCCTGGGTACTGGAACAGGAAACATTGGTAAATAGGACTGGAAGCTGGGTATGGTAGAACATCCTTGGGCCTCCACACTTGGAAGCCTGAGGGAGAACTGCACATTCAAGGCCAGCATGGGGCATACAAGAAGAGGACAAAGAGAGGAAAGAAGGAAAGAGGAAGGGAAGGAAGGAGGAAGGGAAGGAAGGGGAGGAGGGAGGGGAAGGGGAGGAGGGGGGGAAGGGGAGGAGGGAGGGGAAGGGAAGGAGAGAGGGGAAGGGGAGGAGGGAGGGGAAGGGGAGGGGAAGGGGAGGGGAGAAGAAAGAAAGGGAGATATGGTGGCAAATGAATTAAGTTTTGAATTAAGATAACTCGCTTTCTGCACATTTCCTGCCACAGCAAGTATGCATACATATGTTTGTTTGATTTGGTTTATTTTGAGACAAAGTTTGTTCAATCTGGCCTTGAGCTTGTCATCCTCCTGCCTCAGGCTGGGATTACTGGCCTGTGTCACCAAGTTCATCATGTTTTGTTTTGGTTTGTCACAGTGCTGCAGAGGGAACTGAGCTATATCCCCAGATCTTTACAGAGAAAAGTGTTCACACAGATGTTATTAGTTGACAGGGCTGAGGGGGATTCAAGCCCCTTTTCTATGTCTTTTCTAATTTTTTTTTTTTACCATTGAAAAGAAATTACCTTTCAAATCATAAAAATTATCAATTGTAAAAATTCTGAGATATTTATTTGATAATTATGGATGGGGTAACTTTGGACTAAGCATAGACAGGGACCTGAGAACGATATAGAGGCCGAGAGTGTCCCAGGAAGAGGCCAGGAAAAGGTCTGCCTGTTGGGAGGCTCCTTGGAGGGAGGGAGGCTTGACCTGCTTGGTGAGTGCTAGCAGATCTGGGCAGCAGGCTTGCTGCCTTCAAAAGAATTTCCAGGGCCCTGGAGACAGCTCAGGGATTAAAGTACGTGCTGTACAGCATGAGGTCTGAGGTTTGGATCCCAGAACCCACTTAACTGATGGGAGGGCCTGGCATCTCGCTTGTCATCCCAGCTTTGGAAGGAGACGGGATCCCCAGAGCAGGCTGGTGAGAGAGAGTGCCACAGCAGAGAGCTCTGGGTTTGACTGAGATACCCTGCTTCAAAGAACAAGGTAGAAACTGTATCAAGGATGTCCCCCAGACATGGGCCTTAGGCCTCCACATTCACATGCACACATGTGCATGCACACACCCACACCCACACACAAGTGCCAACGTACATGCACACCATAACCACGTGTGAAAATGGAAAACAATAACAAAAAGAATTTCTAAGTGTTTGACTGCAGGGGGCAAGGGCACTTCGGAAACCTACACTAAGTTGGGCTGGGCGATCCATTCCATTTCCGTGGCCCCACCTCCTATCCACCTCCAGCCATGGTGCACAGAACTTGGAGTCCTAAGTCACTGCTGGCCAGCAACTATCCTCAGAGCCAAACACCTGCCCTCTTCCTAAAGCCAGCTGTGTCTGTTTGCATGGATCATCACAGCTAGGCTGGTTGATGTTGGCATTTCCTCACAGAAAGGGGAGGGGGAAAACAGGATGGGTCACATGACCCTCACCTGAGTGGCCAGCCACTCATCCCAACCAGCCGAATGCAGTTTTTCCCTAATTATTTGAGGCCTCAAGGGTCTTGGGGAAGGGCTAGAGTACATATCCTGGGGGATTAGAAGGATGTTCCCTCTATGACTACAAGGAAGCCATCATCCACGCAGGACATACGCTGTCCACTGTGGCTGTTTTGGGGTCACCCATACTCCTATCTGTAAACCCTCACCCATGCTCTGTAAGCAAGACCAATCAACTCATTGGTTCTGCCGGGTCAACTGTGCTGGAATTAAACTTCATTTTGTCACTGGGACCTTATAAAGAGATGTAGAGATTGCTTACTTCTCTCTAAAGGGAGAAAATTCTCCAGTCTCACGAGAAGAAAGTCACGGGATCATGTGACACATTTGTGGTGATAAGGGGGGAGCTTGCTTCCATCTTGTTCAAAGTATATAGGGCAGACATTTTTATCCCTTAATATAAAAAGCTGGGCTGGGGGGTATATGGTTGTGGTCCCAGTACTTAGGAGGCAGAAGCAGGAGGATTTTGAGTTCAAGGCCAGCCTGGGTTACATAGGGAGACCCTATCTCAACAGAAAGGAAGAAACTGAAAGAACTGCCATTATTATAAAATGAATGTGTATTAATAACAAATTTATTTAAATGCAAAAAATTCTAAAAAGAGTAGAATTATTAACCACTGTATAACATCCAAGGGCCCACTATTAATAATTTAGGTCAGAAGACAAACACTTTCCTATAAAATCTTAGATATTATGTACTTTTGGCCTTGAGGATTTGCATTGTATCTGTCCAGATATTCAACTCTGTAGGTACAAAAGCTCTTGTAGACTAGGCAGAAGTGGATGGTGTAGCTAGGTTCCTACACAGCATCATTAATAAAAGTGAGTAGGTGGCCAGGCCCAAATCTAGCTATAGATTTGAAAAAGTGACAATGTACAGGAAAAGAACTTTAACCAAATATTACACGCTGGGTGGGGTGCTACATGCCTGTACCCCAGTATTCCAGAGGACTGAAAGATCGAGGCCAACCTGGGCTACAAGAGAGATCTTGCTTCAAAATAAGTCTCCTGCCTTGCAAATATTCTAGACCTGTTTTATCTGTATAGCACCAAGTAATCATTTTGTGCACTTGAGGTGTGGCTGGTTAACAATTGATGGGAGCTGCATATGTAAATAATAGTTTATAAAACAACGTGCAAAACGAATGTAAAATATCATTAATATCCTTATATTGATTGCATATCAAACTAATATTTTGGATGCACATGAATTAATCCATGAAGAATTAGTCCCAGGATGTTCCATGAATACCTGAATCCAAGGATGTTTAAGTGTCTTACACAGGATGGGCCAGGGTTTGCACTTAATCTACGAACACCCACCTGTATAGTCTAAACCATCTCTAGATGACTTTTTTTTGGTTTGAGACAGGGTCTTACTATGTCACCCTGGCTTGCCTGGAATTTGTTTATGTAGGCCAGGCTTGAATTCCCAGAGCGACACCTGCCTCTGCCTGCCAGGTGCTGAGATTAAAAATGTGTGCCGGGCTAGAGAGATGGCCTAGCGGTTAAGAGCGCCGACCGCTCTTACAGAGGACCCGGGTTCGATCCCCAGCACCCACATGGCGGCCAAAAACCGTCTGAAACTCCAATTCCAGGAGAACTCCAGTTCCAGGGGAATCCGAGACCCTCTTCTGGCCTCCGCGGCGTTGCACGACACGGGTGCACAGACCTGCATGCAGATAATACATTCATACACATACAGAAATAAATAAAATTAAAAAAAAAAAAAAAAAAAAAAAAGATGTGTGCCACTATGCCTGGCTTTAAATAACTCTTAATACCTCCTGATATATAAATACTAAGTAAATAGTTACCATTCTGTACTGCTAAGGGGATAGCAAGAAGGGAACAGCCTGCACATGTTCACTACAGATGTAACTTCATTTCTGTGTATTTCCTATCTGTGGCTGGCTGCATCCACAGGTGCCATCCTGCAGCAATGGAAAGCTGATGCTTCGATGAAACCTATTATTAACATTAGTTCCCTGAGTTTCTTATGATCTTTCTCCATGTGACAATTAGAAAATGTAAAACTGTAGACCTGGTTAGTGTTCTGTTTCTTCAGCGGTGTGACATCCTGAATGAGTGTGACAATAGGATGAAATCTGAGAGTTGAGTCAGGACACGAAGCTGCCCGTGTTGGCCTCACATGGTGTTTGGATGTGAATCCCAGGCCCAGTGAGCCTCCCCTCAGCCCACACTCCTGCCACTAGGAGTGGCTTCTCCTCTTACCTGTTGTAGAGCTGCTGGGAGCTGAAGGTATATAGGACATATAGGGTGTTCCCCACCAGAAAGGCCAGGATCCACAAGATGACCAGAATCGACCTCTTCTCCTGAGGACAAAGCAAGAGATCTGTGGGCATGCTGCAAGGCCAAAGGCACACATGCCAACATTCCAAAATGTTCTATGATGAGTTTTGGTGAAGGCTCTGGTAGTTCCCATCTCACAGGGACCCAGTCACAGGGAACACAACCGAAACGTAGGCACTTGCTTAGAGAACTATCTAGAAAGGTCACAGTACATGTTCATGGAACACACCCTGGAGCTAAATGACCTGGCTTTAGGTCCTGAGTCTGCATTTGACATATATCTGACATACTTCCTTTAGGTTCATCTGCAGCTCTGGACTACCTGAGAACCAACCAACCCTGCACAAGCTACTTAAGTTCTTTGTATTTTCTTATTTGGGAAATGGGTCCACACCTCTATCTACTTAAGAGGGTCATGGGAATTAATGAACTTACAATGCCTTGAAGAGTGCCTGGCATATAGTATCAGCTTATAATTATTGTTAAGAACTGACCACCAACTTGGCATGGTGGTGTACACTTTTTTTTTTTTTTTTTTTTTTTTTTTGGTCTTTTTGAGAGAGGGTCTCTCTGTAGCCCAGCTGTCCTGGAGCTCACTCTGTAAACCAGGCTGGCCTTGAACTCACAAAGATCCGCCTGCCTCTGCCTCCCAAGTGCTAGGATTAAAGGCGTGCACCACCACGCCTGGCTCAGTGGTATACACTTTCAATCCTAGCACTTGGGAGGTGGAGACAGGAGGATCAAAGCCATCCTCTACTATATAGCAAGTCTGAGGTCAGCCTGGGCTCCACAAGACCCTGTCTTAACATGAACAGGGTTGACAAGATGGCTGAGCAGGTAAAGCTGCTTGCTGCCTATCCTGATAACCAGAGTTGAATCCCAGGGACCCACATGGTGGGAGGAGAAAGCTGACTCCCACATGTCTCACACGCTGTCTCTTCCCTCCACAGGCATGCACATGTCCATACACACATATATCATCTATGTGTATAGATGCATAATTAAATGTAATAAAAATTAAAACATAAAAAGAACTGGGCACAGAAAGGTTAAGTAATTTGTCCAAGGTCCCCATTGTCTGCATTTGAAGATGAGGTCCAGTCAAGAGTTAAAGTCACACAAACCCTCATTCTGGCTTGCATGCACTGTGGCTCACTAAGAAGCAGAGCCTCTTATAAAGTCAAGAACCCAGAAGGAGATGGAGGAACAGATGCTGCTTTTTGCATACATCTCCAGACTACTTCCCTGACCCACAATTCACTGTAGGGACTCTGCTAAGATGAAGTTCCAACGGGGCTGTGGGAGCCCTTTGAAGTCTAACCCTCCTTATCTTGCTCTAGCCTTCTTCCTGCCAAGTCTCTAAGAAGAGCACCTGGAAGACTGTAATCACAACACTTGGGAAGCTGGGGCAGGAGGATTGTGGGTTTGGGGCTAGCCTGGGCTACACAGTGAGACACTGATTCAAAGAACAAAAGGTACCCTTATGTTTCTCATGTTTCTCAGGACCTTCTGGGCCTAAGGACAATTCCTGGAAATGCCTAATGTTCGCAAAGATGGGCTACTCCTTTCCATGCACGGGGCAAGCCCAGACCCCTCCACTGCCGACTCTCTGCACTGGTTAGTGTTTGTCAACATGCCTGGGAAGAGGGAACATTAACTGAGTAATTACCTACATCAGTTCAGCCTGTGTCTGAGGGATGTATTCTTGACTGCTAATTGATGTAGGAGGGCCTAGCCCATGGTTTCCAGTGTCATCCATGTGCAGATGAGCCTGGGCTCATCTGTGTAAGAGAGAGAGCTGAGCAAGCTAGGAAGCAGTGCTCCTCCCTGGTCTCTGCCTTGAGCTCCTGCCCTGGCTTCCCTTGATGGTAGACTGACCTGTAAGCCAAACAACCCCTCTCCTCCCCAAGTGTGTTTTGGTCAGTGTTTTATCACAGCCACAGAGAAGCACATTAGGATGTTCTTCTTTCTTCCAGCCCAGCATGGCTGCTTTTCTGGAACAGGATGAGATCATAGCTTTCCCATCGACCTTCCCTGGGGTTTCGGTAAATGTCCTCCCACCCCCTCACTGTCTCCAGACGTGGCCTAGAGTCTGGTGCTTTGCTGCAAGGCACAGTTCCAGAGAAAGGACCAAACATCTACGAGTCCATCTTCCTTGTTAATCCAGGAATGCTTGAGGTTAATGAACAGAAACCATCCCAGGGGCTGTGGAGAGATGCTCAGGTGGTAAGGTGCCAGCTGTACAATCACAAGGATCTGAGTTCAGATTCGCAGCACCCATGTAAAAAGCCAGGCAGTGATGTGTCCTAGTACTTCAGAAACAGAAAGGAGGGTCCCTGGGGCTCCCTGGGCTCCCTGGCCAGCCAGACTAGCTTCATCGGCGAACGTCAGGTTCAACAAGAGACCCTGTTTCAAAAAATAAGGTGGAAGGAATACACCTGATAATTGACCTCTGGCCTACACACACACACACACACACACACACACACACACACACACACACCACCCCACCCCCACCTCCAATCAACCAGCAGCTCTTCAGTATGATTAGCCCATTCAGCTGCACTTTCACCTCCAATCAAGCAGCAGCTCTTCAATGTGATTAGCCACAAAGCTGCCCTTCCACCACCAGTTTCTCTGTGAAAAAGAGAGTCCAGAAAGGCCTCAATGACACGATGCAAAGGGCAAGGAGAATTTGTCTAGTAGGCCAGATTCCTAAGCACACTGTGGTCATGAAGAGCCCTGCTCGAAGGAACTATGCCATACATAGTGTGGTGCTACACACCTGTAAGGCTGGAGAAGGAGGATCACAAGTTCAAGGCCAGACTGAGCTACATAGGGGATTTAAAGGCCAGTCTGGACTTTAAGTGGAGCGAGGCTGTCTCAAAACTCTCTCTCTCTCTCTCTCTCTCTCTCTCTTTCTCTCTCTCTCTCTCTCTCAACAAATATTCATGTATAGGCAAAATGTCACTGGGTTTTCATGGAGCTCCGAGACTCCTGGTGGCTTTTCCAGGGTCTAGGCAGCCCCCTCTGGGAGACTGAGTCACTTTGCCATTTTCCTAGCAGCTTTAGAAAGGGTTTACGTGAGGATAAGACAAAGGGTTAAGAAGAATCTCTGGTTCATCTCAAGCTCTGGATCTCATGTGCAAAGGGGGCGGGTGGCATTCAGGCTTTGGAGAAAGCAGGGAATGTCATGGAAAGGTGTCTGCTCTGTAGTAAGAGTAAAGTTTTGCAAAATAGCTCAGTTTGGTGTTTCCTATAGGTCAGACGCTAAATTCCTTATATTCATGATCTCATTTAATCACCTAGATGGGTCTGAATTGGTAAGGCTCCTTGGCTTCCAATAGGCAATGTCTGCATGAGCTGCTGCTAGTTGAAAACATCATTAAGTGGACAATACTTTGAACACACCTAACCTACCAAACACTCCTGCTTAGCAGACCTGCACACTGTATCCGGTGGGTTGCCTCCCTCTGGGGTCATGTGGTTGGTTGGGAGCTGGCCTCCCTGAATCTCCAGCTTCACCCTCCTGAGTCCTGGAACTTACAGGTACAGCCACAGAGCCCAGTGCAAAGCAGGCTTCTAATGACTGTGCTGCCCTGTCACTGTCAAGTTGTGATATTGTAAGTCCAGTTCTCATAAGTCAGAGGTCACTGGAACCCTTTCTCTAGAGGTACAGACTGAGGATGAGACCTGTAGGTGAGTGCAGTTGGTTTAAAACTATATGTGTGTGTACATGCATGTGTGTGCGTATATGTGCATGTGTGTGTGTGTGTGCGCGCGCACACATGTGTGCGGGCATGTGTGTATGTGTGCGTGTGCATGTGCGTGTGCGTGTGCGTGTGTGGTGTGCGTGTGTGCGTGTGTGTGTGTGTGTGTGTGTGATATGTATTCGTGAGTGCAGGTGAATTCCAGGTGTGGAGGTCAGAAGAAAACCTCTCTTTTCTCCATTTGAGCCCATCTGGTTGGCTACTGTGGACACTGGCTTAGTCAGCCCACAAACTTCTGGGGATTCTCCTGACTTTGTCTCCATCTCATCTTAGAATACTGTGATGACAGATATATTACACCATTGGCTTTACATAGGTTCTAGGGACTTGAACTCAGGTCCTCATGTTTGCACAGCAAGCACTTTGTCCCGAGTCATCTCTCCAGGTCAGAGATCGCCAAAGGAACACAGGCTCTGGGCTCAAGCTCCTGGGTTTTTAATTCTGATGCCCACTTGCCCTGGCTGTGTGATCTCTGGCCAGAACTCTGTGTCTGAGCCACTAGTTCCTTAAGGAGTAATGCAGAGATGGCTTTGTTTACTTACTAAGGTGCTGGGATGAATCCACAAGAAAAGATGTGCACAGGGCTTAGCACTGTGCTGGGTGGTGTGTTAGCAATCAGCAAACACTGGGGCTATTTGCAAAAAATGACAGTAAAGCCACAGGTCCACCCAGTGGCATTAGCAGGCTGGCCTTGACCAGGAGTGCATGCGGCCTGGGAATGAAGTGACAGGGTGAATGCCGGGAGGATGATGGTGGCTGTGTTGGGAGGGGGAGTCCATCTGAAGAAGCACTGAAGGACAGGACAGCTGGAGACCTGACAGCGGCGGCCATCAGAAGACTCCTTTTTTGTGGTCTTTTTGAGACAGGGTCTCCCTTTAGTCCCAGCTGGCTTGGAGCTCACTATGTAGACCAGAAAGGCTTTGAACTTACAGAGATCTGCCTGCCTCTGCCTCCCAAGTGCTAGAATTAAAGGCATGTGCCACCACACCCAGCTGGCAGAAGACTCTTGTACTGATATCTCTCTCACTGCTGTGACCAGGTGTCTGACAGATTAAGGGAGGAAGGGCCTATTCTAGGTCACACTTTGGGGGTACAGTTCATCATGGTGGAGTGGTCATGGGGACAGGAGCATCCACAGTCAGGAATCAGAGAGAGGTGAATCCTGGTGCTCAGCTGGCTTTTTCTTGTCTATGCAGTCCAGCACACCAGCCCATGGCTTGGTACCACCCATATTTAGGGTGAGTGTTCCCCTCTCAGTGAATATACTCTGGACACACTCTCACAGACACACCCTGACGTCTGTCTCCTAGGTGACTCTAAATCCGGTCATGTTGACAATATTAACCATTTCACACCCCAAGGGGTCCTGAACCTCATTCCCAGAACTCGAGTCTACGGCCAGGAGCAGAGCAAATGGGAGCCAAGGTTGCAGATGGACTCACACTGCCCACCAGCTGGCCCTGGGGTGGGACAGTGTCTTGGATTACTCACCTGGGCCCAGGGTCACCAAGAGATCTTGAAAGTGGAAAAGGGAAGGCCCACAGGTGACTGTGACTTAACCAAGGACAAGGAAAGAGCCTGTCCCTCAGGCCTCCAGAAAGACAGCCTGAGGGCACCTTGCTCTTGGCTTACACAGCCCTGTTGAAGCATCGATTCTGCAGAGCTGTGAGCCAGGAACCCTGGATTGTTCTAAACTGTGGTACCTGTGATCATTTGTTCCAACAGCTGCAGGAAACTCACCTTCAGTGACACCTGCTCCCGGAGGGTGGAGTTGGCATAGGCGAAGGTGCTGGCCATCCCGATGCACACAGCAATGCCTATGGGAAGAGCAGGGGACACAGGGGACACGCTGACTGCCACCCACTCAGACCTCTTAGGTCTGGCCAGGACCCTGAGCAATGGTGGAAAAGACCCACCACCTTCAGGCTTCCAGAGTTGGCAAGCTATGGCAAGTGGGAGAGAGACCTCCTTCCAGGGGGTTTGGACTACCAGACAAACAGCCGGGAGGAACCCTGAGCCGTTCACTAGGGAGAGGGCTGAGGGGCTGTCATATAGCAATGAGTCAGAAGAGAATGCTGTGGCCAGACCAGAGTTCAGATCCTAGCTGTCACTTCAGCTGCAAGTGTGGGCAAGTCACTGCACCTCTCTGGGCTCTGGTCCCTCTTCTGTGATGGACAGCAGGGGCAGTGCATAACCTCTAATGGCTAGTCACTGGTGCTTATTATTCCTCCTACTGTCCTGAAGACTGAGGGGTGTGGTATTTGTAATGAAAACAGACACAAAAGACTAGGACACCATAAGGAATGAAGACGTAATGCTGAAGGAGAAATGAAAGTCTGTTAATAGGCAAAGATGAGCCAGGAGGAAGAAAGAATGAAATTGAATTTGATGCCACAATTCATTTAATTGCCACTGTCTGCCAAGGTACATCTGGGGCATGCTCCCCCATAATGACTTGTGCAGCCTGTTTTTTTTTTTTAATTGCCAGGAAGTTTTATTACACTCGACCAGACTGTCCCCACTCTAGATCAGGGGCAGCAGTGTGACCTTGGGGTTTGAGGATAGATATACAGTGGCTTTTACAAGGGCAATGTTTAACCAGTCTTAGACAAGCGTTCTACAGAGCATAAGTATTTGATTAATATATCAAGCATTTTACAAAGTATGTGGTTAGTTAGCTAATCTCCCCTCACCTTAAGACTTCCTGCTTGAGAACAGGCTCAGATGCATCCCTGAATTCTGCACCCTAAGAGTTCCCCAAACCAGTCAGGTGTGGTGGCACACGCCTTTAATCCTTCAGTCCCAGCACAGCAGAGGTGTACGCCAACATCAGAAACAGAATGATTTCTGAACAAAATGGAGTTTATCTAGCCCAACTGTGGTCTGGCCCATCTCAGAAAACTTTGTGAAAAAAATGTATTTCCGCCTCTAGGAAAAACTGGAGATATATTTAGGAAATCAGGTAACACTGTATGGGAAGAAATCACTACAAAGATTGAAAACTAATTCTACAGCAATTAAAAAAATGAATCTAAAGTGAACTGAGAAATTATACATGAAATGCACAAAACTTCAATAAAAATATTTTAAAAAACGCCCCAGAACCTTGCAGCCTGTTCTTGTTCAGCTTTGGATAGTACTCCGCTCTCACACACATGTGCCTGGCTGGCTGGCGATGCACTATTTTTCCCAGCTAGGTGTGGTCTAGGAATTCTTCTAGAGCTACTTCACAGAAGGTGTGTTTCTGGTGGCGCACACCTTTAATCCCAGCACTTGGGAGGCAGAGGCAGGAGGATCTCTGTGAGTTCCAGGCCAGCTGGGACTACAGGGAGACCCTATATCAAAACAGACCAAAAAATAAAATAAAATAAAATATTAAAAAGGGTGTGTTTCTTCATGGAAACAGGTAGGAACTAGTAACTCATGGTCTTTTCTCTACTTTCATATTGAAAAAAAGCAACAGGGCTGGCCAGTAAAGGCACTTGCTGCCAAGTCTGACTATTCAAGTTTGATCCCTAGGATGCACATGGCAGAAGGGGTAATCGACTCCTGAATGTTATCCACTGACCTCCACATGAGCACTGTAGCATATACACACAAACAAATATAATCTGACAACTACTAATCTCACTGAAGCTGGGCATGGTGCTGTACATCTGTAGCCTCAGGGTGCTGAGGCAAGGAGGATTCTGAGTTCAACACTTGCTGAGCTACATGGGAAACCTGGTAACAGACAGAGAGACTGACAGAAAATGAAACAGACAATGACCACACTCAAGAATAAAAGCTTGGCTATAAGGGCCAGGCATGGTGGCATACATCTAGAAGCCCAGACTTGGGAGGCAGAGGCAGAGGATTGCCACTAAGTTCAAAGTGAGTTCCAGGTCAGCCAAGGCTACAGATGAGACCTGTCAAAAAAAAACCCACAAAAAAACAACCAACAAAACCCCTCTTACATAAGTTTGACAGAGTTTGCACTGAGACTGGGGAACATAGTGGCTTCTGCCTAGAGCAGAAAGGGAGGCAGTGACATGGGGGGGTCCAGCAGGGAAGGAGGGGTGAAGCCGGGTGGACAGCACTGAGGGCGAGTCTAGCAGAAGGAGGGGTGAAGCCAGCTGGAACTCACTGAGGGGGGAGATAGGACCTAAAAGATGTGCTCTCTCTGAGTTTAAAAAAATTATTATTATGAGTATGTGAGATGTGTGTGTATGAATGTATGTCTGATGTGTGATATGTGTGTGGTATGTGTGTGAGAATACACATGTGATATATCTATGTGTAATGTATGAATGTGTGATGTATGTGTGATGTGTATGATGTGTTTGTGTGATATGTATGTGAATGTGTGACATGTGTACGTGATGTGTATGTTGTGTGTGATATGTGTGTGAGTATGTGATGCATGAGTGTATGATATATGTGATATGTGTGTGTGATATGTATGTGTGAGTGCAGGCACTGCAAGCACACATATGCCACAGTGTATGTGTAGAAATCAAAGGACAACTTTCAGGAGTTAGTTCTCTCCTTCTACCATGGGACTTGGGGATTGAACTCAGGAAATCAGGCTTGCACTACAAGCACTTTACCCACTGAGCCATCTTGCCAGCCCTGAGATTTCCTTGTATGTGAAGAAGTCAGACATATGTCTGTTCTTCATCATTCCTGTGGCAGGACTAAAGGCCAAGCCTGTAAGCACTGCAGAGTACAGCAACATCACCATCAGTGACAGCAACAGTAGCAATAGTGACATTCTACAAGGACCATTATAGAATGGTGTGTCAGGTACTTAGCTGAAGACTGTGTGAATCCTTGCCATCCTAACATAGCAGGTGGTACTTAGTGGGTACTTGCTGTGTGCCTAGATCTATGTCAGGTCATTTATAAATGTTATTTATTTATTTTGTGTTGGGGTGAGTGGGAGAAGGTGGTGAGTGAAGACAGACAGACAGAACAGACAGACAAGAGAGAGAGAGAGAGACAGAGAGAGAGAGAGAGAGAGAGAGGATAACTTACAGGAGTTGGTTAATCCTACCACATGGGCTTGGAGGACCGAACCCTTGGCAGCGAGTGCCTTCACCTACCAAGCCATCTTGGTGGCACTGTGTTACCTGAATGTGTGTCAGTGATGACTAAAACAGAGATAGCCACACACACCTGCAGGGCACTTCTTCTGTGCCAGGTACCAACCTGTACGATTTACACTCGAGATCTCAAATATACTCATTGCAGCTCCTTGAAGTACAACTGTCCCTCAGTATTTATGGAGATTGTTCTAGAATCTCTGTAGATACTCAGCTCTGTGGCTGCTCCAGTCCTGAGTATGAAATGGAACAGTACTTTCATAAACCTACATACCCACACACCCCGTTGGATGGTCTCCAGATGACCTTGAGTGTTATCTGCTACACTGTACCGCTGAGGGGACAGCCACACTGAAGTCTGCACATGTTTACTACAGGTGCTGTTTTGCTCCCTGAATGTTTTGTGTGTGTGTGTGCGCACATGCATGTGTGTGTGCATGTGTATGTGTATGCATGTGCATGTTTGTGTGCATTTATGTGTATGTGTGTGCATGTGCATGTTTGTGTGCATGTGTATGTGGGTGCATGTGTGTGCCTGCAAGTGTGTACATGCATGCAAAAAAGCCATGGGTTGATGGGCTGGAGAGATGGCCTAGCGGTTAAGAGCGCCGACGCTCTTGCAGAGGACCCGGGTTTGATCCCCAGCACCCACATGGCGGCTAAGAACCGTCTGTAACTCCAATTCCAGGAGAACTCCAGTTCCAGGGGAATCCGAGACCCTCTTCTGACCTCCGCGGCATTGCACGACATGGGTGCACAGACCTGCATGCAGATAATACATTCATACACATACAAAAATAAATAATAATAATAAAAAAAAATTTAAAAAAAGAATAAATAAATTATAAAAAAAAAAAGCCATGGGTTGATAACCAGGTATCTTACTCCATTGCTCTCCACTTTATTTTTTGAGGCAGGGTCTCTCACCAAACCTGGAGCTCACTAAGTCCACCTGGCTGGCCTGTGAGCTTCAGGGATCCTCCTGTCTCTGCTTTCCCATATCTGGGAAGACAGGCACTTGCCTAGCTGCATACATGAGTGTTGGGGATTGAACTCGAGTCTTCACACTTCTGGGTCCAGCACTTTACTCACAGAATCATCTCCCTATCCCCTTCCCCAAATATTCTCCACTTGTAGTTGGTTGAATCTACAGATGCAGAGTTGTTGACTGAAGGACCGCTGCACAGATCTAACCCCTATCTGACAGATGACACAGCTAAGGCACTGAGTGGTTAAGTAACAGACCTGGCACCACACAGGTTGGAAGAGCTGGATCTGCGGTTGAGACCCCAGCCATCTAACCTCTGAGTTATGACACTCAACTCCTTCCTTCCCAACAATAAATCAGCTAAAGACGTTTCTGTCTCAGCCTCATTGGACAGAAGAGAAACAGAAGATCAGAGAAGCCAGGCCACTTGCTGCAGGGCCCACTAGACTCACCGAGCTTGTGCTGGAAACACAGTTTGGCCAGCAGGATGAGGATGAAGGGAAGTCCTTTCTGCAGCCAGCAGATGACGGCCTTCAGCTCGGACAGCGCAGGTGCAGGCGTCCCTGGCTGCTCATCGCCTCCTTCCTCTGAGTGGCCACGGTGGTCCCCACCCACATGCTGCAGCAGGGAGCCTCCTCGGTGTGTGCTGTGGTGGAAGTGGTGGTGGGGCTGACGGTGATGGTAGGTGCTACCCTCAGTGCTGCGGCCCCCTGCCTCGTCTCTGGTGGCTGGCATGGGGATGAACACGTCCCCACCACCTGCAGAGCCCAGCACCAGGCCAGCTGGGAAAGGGCTGGTGGGTAGGCTGCTGGCCAGGCCTGAGAAGAGTGCAGGCGGGGAGGCTGTCTCTGCCTTCAGGCTCTCGAACACGCCGCCCTCATCCACGCTAGCCTCAGGGCTGAGCGCCTGGCTGCGGCTCCTGCAGGGCAGGGTGACAGACAATGTCTGCTTGAGGCCCAGCACCAAACTCTCAGCGCAGTGAGAAGGTGCTGGGAGGGTGCAGGTCTACGCTTACTACACATCCAGAGGGGACCTGTGGAGGGGGTGCAGTTAGAATTAGATGATGTCATAGGGTACAACCACTAGAAGTGAATCCTGAAGGTTTTATAGGAAGAGAAAGAGGGAACTAGACAACAACACACACACACACACACACACACACGCATGCACACATTCAAACATATGCACACTCACATGTGCATGCACACACAACCTACATCTCATGCAGTTCACAATCCTGTCCCATAGAACTCTGCCAGGAAGAGCTCTATGGCCAGATGTAGCCTGTGAACATCCAGACCTGTGAGCTAAACAAACCTCCCTTCTTTGTAACTCCACTCGGCCTCTAGTGGTCTGTTCTTGCAATAGCAAAATGGATTAACAGGGAGGAAAAAGGCAGAAAGCAATCATCCCCATGGGAATGGTGGGCAAATAACCAATAATATGGCTGACCCCCAACTGTCACCCCTCTAAACTTTGGATGTAAGTCCTAAGCCTTGGCATCTCAGAATGTGACCTTACTTAGAGGCAGAGTCTTTAAAGAGTTAAATCTGTTAATGAAGCCATCGTGGCACTAGCCACTGTGTGGCAGCTTGAACAGGCCTGTGATCCCAGCACTCAGGAGTCTAAGACAGGAGGATCACAGTTCAAGACCAGCCTGGGCGACTTAGTGAGACTCTGTCTCAAATAAGTAAGAAGAAAGCTGGGGCTTGTAGCTCAGTGGTAGGTTACTTGCTTGGTATGCATGAGGCTCAAGGTTCAATTCCCAGTGCCTCCCCAAAGGTCATAATTTTCATAATTTTTATTGGCAGCTCTCTTTGCAGTATTTTCTATGTGCTGCCTTGACTAACTCATGAAATCCTAATTTCTAATCCTCTGGGTTAGGAATTCATTAACAACCCCATTTTCCAGATAAAGAAACTGAGGCACACAGGACACAGTCACTTGGCCAGAGTTGCATGGCTGGTGAGGGACAGAGAGAAGAGGGATCTGGTCCCAGGCAGACTACCGTTTCTTTATTTATTTTGAGGCAGGGCCTCATGCATCCTAAGTTGGCCTTGAACTTGCTATGTATCTTAGGCTGGCCTTGAACTCCTCATCCTTGCCTCCACGTCCTAAGTGCTGGGATTATAGGGGCTAGGGACCAAACCCAGGAGTTCCTGAGTGGCAGGCAAGTCCTTGACCCAGGTAGCCGCATCCCTAGCATTGAGTCCACTTCTTTTTTTAAAATTTTTTTAATTTTATTTATTTCTATATGTGTATGAATGTACTGTCTGCATGCAAGTGTGTGCACCCGTGTCGTGCAATGCCGCGGAGGGCAGAAGAGGGTGTTGGATTCCCCTGGAACTGGAGTTCTCCTGGAATTGGAGTTTCAGATGGTTCTCGGCCTCCATGTGGGCGCTGGGGATCGAACCCGGGTCCTCTGTAAGAGCAGTCGGCGCTCTTAACCACTAGGCCATCTCTCCAGCCCCGAGCCCACTTCTTATAACCACTTTGGTCCCCCCTAAAAGCCATTTTCACACTTGACCTTGTGTCACCCAGGCATATACATTGATTACTTCACTATTACACTGAAAGCCCTGTAAGGGACTCCCGCTCTATGGCCTTGAAGTCTCTCTAAGACCCGTTGACAGATGCCAATGGCATTCACGTTTCACAGAGAAAAAACGGCAGTTGCAGGGAGTGAACTTGCCAGACACCCTGGCACATCTGGTCCCCAACTCCACTTCCTGCTGGGCCATGCTCATCTCTAAAGGCCTCCTGCTTCAGGCCGGTGTCACTGGGCTGTCCCCCAACTCTGCCTAAATCCCATCCATCAGGCATCAGCTGACAGATCTCCTTGGTGGAGAGACAGTGGCCATCCCTCATTGAACCCAGTGCGCACTTGCATGGGATTGATCTTAGTTGTCAGTTTATTGCGTATCTTTCCCTAGAGACCCAAGACTGAATCCCGGCAATGTGTACGTGGTAGTTGCTGTGGGGAGCTCTGGGAAAATGCAGGTGTCCTCGTTCCTTCATAGATCCAGTGCATCAAGATCTTTGGGCTTGGACCCTGCACCCTGACTTCTTAAAGCCCCTGGAGATCCCAGCCTGCGTCAATGACAGGGACAAAGGCCCTCATGGCACGCTGCCCTTTGCGGCTGCGCCATGTAGCACAACACACCTGACACATACAACATGCTCACTCAATGGCATCTGAAGGAACCTGTAGCCATGCTAAGGCTCTGAGAAGGCCTGCAATTAAAATAGAAAAGAAAAAACCTCTGGGGCCAGCAAGACAGATCAGTGGGTAAAGGTGTTTGCTGCCAAGCTTGATGACCTGGGACCTCACATGGTAGGAGAGAACTGAGTCCTATACATGTTCTCTCTCTGACCTCTCTACATGTACACTGTGTTACAAACACACACACACACATGCACACACACACACACCTCATTCTTTTTTTTTTAAGGTGTGTGCCACCACACCTGGCTTGTTTTTCAATTTTATGTATTTATTATTTTTTATGTGTATGACTGTACTGTCTGCATGTAGGTTGGTGCACCCATGTCATGCAATGCCACGTAGGTCAGAAGAGGGCATCAGATTCCCCTGGACCTGGAGTTAAAGACGGTTCTTAGTGCTGGGTGTAGTGGCGCACACCTTTAATCCTAGCACTCAAGAGGCAGAGGCAGGTGGATCTTTGTGAGTTCAAGGCCAGCCTGGTCTGCAGAGTGAGTTCTAGGACAGCTGGGGCTACAGGGAGACCCTGTCTCGAAAAGACAAAAAAAAAAAGACGATTCTTAGCTACCGTGTGGGTGCTGGGAATCGAACCCTGGTCCTCTGCAAGAGCAGTCTCTGCTCTTAACTACTGAGCCATCTCTCCAGCCCTTATTCTTTAAAAAGCCCTTGATTAAGCCTGGTATTTACAAAATTCATTTGCTTATGGACTGTTTTTATCATGGGAAACCTGTTAATGCCATGCTGGACAGTGTGATGCACACCAAGGGACCTTTTGGTCTGGGGCCATCTCAAGGCTGTCCCTCAGCTTCACGAGCTGGACTGGATTGTCCATAATGCTAAACCTGGCACGGTGTGAAGGTGGCTTCCACGCTGCTCTCTCCACCAGGTCCCTCCCTGGTGGCTCCAATACCTTCCCACTTGGGCTGTGGATAAGAGTATTGGTGACACTAGTGACAACAACAACAGGAGCCATGGCTATGAGCCTCAAAGGACTTTGGGCTTTCTCTCTATTTCAGAAAGCTCAGCTCAGAAAACACAAGTCCTACCAGGTGCTGAGGCCTGTGTGGAGGCCCCTACCCCCCCCCCGCCAGGGGACCCTAGGAAGCCCTCCCCTATTCCCCATGAGCTCCCAGGCCCCCAGGGAACACTAGTATAACTAGGGAAGGCTCAACCCACCAAGGGCTTTTTATAGCTGCACCCCCTCCCTCAGCCCCTCTCCTGTATCCTGCAGGGACTACAGCCTAAAACGGGAAAGATATTCCTTGGGGTGGGGGGTATGCTTCCAGTGTAACCACTTAAGGGCTACTGCTTATGTAGCCCAGGAGAGCAGATCTACCTGGATATAGACACTGAGATGTGGTGTCTAAAAGCACAAATTCTGGGCTGGCAAGATGGCTTAGTAGGCAAAGGTGCCTGACAACAAGTCTGCCAACCACCCACATGGTGGAAGGACAATGGACTCCTGAAAGTTGGCCTCTGACCTACCTGGGCACCATGGCACGTGTGTGCACTCACAGACATACACATGCACACAAAGTATAGAAATAAAATATAAATATTAAAGCACAAATTTTGAGGGGACCAAATGGATCAGTAATCAAATCAACCCTGTCCTTTTTTTTTTTTTTTTTTTTTTTTTTGGTCTTTTCAGGGTCTCCCTGTAGCCCCAGCTGTCCTGGAACTCACTCTGTAGACCAGGCTGGCCTTGAACTCACAAAGATCCGCCCGCCTCTGCCTCCCAAGTGCTAGGATTAAAGGCGTGCACCACCACGCCCGGCAGCCCTGTCCTTTTCTAGAGGTGTGGCTTTAGGTAATGGGCTTCCACTCTCTGGACCTCAGTTTCTCACCTGTAAAGTGGGGGCCAAGCAGCTTGGGCGGAATGGTGTATGCCCGGTAGTCAATATTTTTCTGCCATAGTTTCTGACCCCAAAGATATGAAGGTTCACTTGAGAGCAAGTGGCAAAGCTATCTTTTGCGCAGAAGAGTCTCTCAGGCATGCTAAGCACAAGACAGATGCTGTCTTTCCTCAAGCTCATTTGTTTATTCATAGGCAACTTCCTCATTTCTCACCTGCCCTCTATGGCATGAGAAACTGAGACTTTGAGGTGTCACTACTTCCCAAGGTGCTATGGATGGTGTCTCAATCAGCTATCCATTGCTATAACAAAATGCCCGAGACCAGAAAATGGTGTTGTAGAACACAGTCCTCTGGGGATAACACCCTACTAGATCCTCACACATGGAGGAGGGGGGGTGTCATCAGACCTTCAGCTGAGATTCCAGCCTCTCACTCCTTCCTGCACACACTGCTCCACAGCTGTTTGTGGTCTCAGGAGGTGGAAGCGTATAGGTTAAGGGAACAGGGGCACCAGCGAAGTCGCTTCCATGAGCCATGCTGGGCTGGGATTTTTGTGATGCCCTGCCTCTGCGTCACCCACACTGCTGTAAGTAATGAACTCATGGTTTCTCAAGCTAGACATGTGGACTTGTTTACTGTTGGTTTCTTCATGGGGAGGGGTGAGTAAAAATATACTCCCCAGGAGAAGTCACACAATGGTTAGAAAGAATAAAGGTTTATTTGGATCAAGAGGCTGGGAATTCTGAGAGTGTGGAACTACATTGGGTAAGGGGCTCATGCTGAGTCCTAACGTGACCCAGGGCAGCCTGTGACAGGACAGCAAACGTGCTAGCTGGGGTGTCCCTCTGTTCTAGTTCCATTTCTGTTGCTGTGATAAAAACCCTGACAAAAACTTTAAATTTAGGGGGGAAAGGGTTTATTTTAGCTCACAGTTCCAAGTTCAGTGTTTCTCATGGCATGGAAGTCAAGGCAACAGAAAGCTCTGAACCGCTGGTCACATCGCAGCCACAGTAGAGAGCTCAGACATGGATGCATGTGTACCCACTGCCCAGCCTCTCTTCACATATACAGCCCAGAACCCAAACTCGGGGAACCGTGCCACCCAAAATGGGTGTGTCTTCCCTCTGAATGAACCCAATCAAGACAGCCCCCTCCCAGACACGCCATGGGCAAACTTGATCTAGACAGTCCCCCATTAAGGCTCCTTCCCAGGCGATTCTAGAATGTGCCATGTGGACAATTAAAACTAACCACATTCATCCTCTTTTTCTAAAGCATCTCCAACTCCATGCACCCATGCTGAAGAGCTCATCTGCTCCTTCTCACTCCCAAAGGTCCCACCTCCAAATCCCAACAACATTTAGCTTTGGAATGAAGCTGCTCATCTGTGAATCCAGGTGAACCCCTCCTTCAGACCTCAGCATGGGAGGTTGGTTGAACTGGGGTTTTAACCAAGGGTTGTCTGATAAATAACCAGGGCATTGCCCTGAACCAAGAGGGGTCCCTATATGGGGCCTGGCTGGTGGGCACCAGGACTGGGCGGTTCCAGGATCCCTATGTGGGGCCTGGCTGGTGGGCACCAGGACTGGGTGGCTCCAGGATCCCTATGTGGGGCCTGACTGGTGGACACCAGGACTGGGCGGTTCCAGGATCCTATGTGGGGCCTGGCTGGTGGGCACCAGGACTGGGTGGTTCCAGGATCCTATGTGGGGCCTGGCTGGTGGGCACCAGGACTGGGTGGTTCCAGGATCCCTATGTGAGGCCTGGCTGGTGGACACCAGGACTGGGCGGTTCCAGGATCCCTATGTGAGGCCTGGCTGGTGGGCACCAGGACTGGGCGGTTCCAGGATCCCTATGTGGGGCCTGGCTGGTGGGCACCAGGACTGGGCGGTTCCAGGATCCCTATGTGGGGCCTGACTGGTGGACACCAGGACTGGGCGGTTCCAGGATCCCTATGTGAGGCCTGACTGGTGGGCACCAGGACTGGGCGGTTCCAGGATCCCTATGTGGGGCCTGGCTGGTGGGCACCAGGACTGGGTGGTTCCAGGATCCCTATGTGGGGCCTGGCTGGTGGGCACCAGGACTGGGTGGTTCCAGGATCCTATGTGGGGCCTGGCTGGTGGACACCAGGACTGGGTGGTTCCAGGATCCCTATGTGGGGCCTGGCTGGTGGGCACCAGGACTGGGTGGTTCCAGGATCCTATGTGGGGCCTGGCTGGTGGGCACCAGGACTGGGTGGTTCCAGGATCCCTATGTGGGGCCTGGCTGGTGGGCACCAGGACTGGGTGGTTCCAGGATCCTATGTGGGGCCTGGCTGGTGGACACCAGGACTGGGCGGTTCCAGGATCCTATGTGGGGCCTGGCTGGTGGGCACCAGGACTGGGTGGTTCCAGGATCCCTATGTGGGGCCTGGCTGGTGGGCACCAGGACTGGGTGGTTCCAGGATCCCTATGTGGGGCCTGGCTGGTGGACACCAGGACTGGGCGGTTCCAGGATCCTATGTGGGGCCTGGCTGGTGGACACCAGGACTGGGCGGTTCCAGGATCCCTATGTGGGGCCTGGCTGGTGGGCACCAGGACTGGGCGGTTTCAGGATCCCTATGTAGGGCCTAGCTGGTGGGCACCAGGACTCTGCAGTTCCAAGACCCCAATGCTGGGCCTGGCTGGTGGGCACCAGGACTGGGCAGTTTCAGGATCCCTATGTAGGGCCTGGCTGGTGGGCACCGGGACTGGGTGGTTCCAGGATCCCTATGTAGGGCCTGGCTGGTGGGCACCAGGACTGGGGGTTTCCAGCTGTGCTTTTGCAGATAAATGCAGTGTTGCTAGGAATCTGGAGTGGGAGCTAGAGAAAGCAAAGCATGGCCACGTGCCACGGGGAGCCAGGCACTAGCTGAGGTTCTGTGTCTGAGAGACTGCCACCCCCTGAGAACAGGCCCCCAGGGTGTGCTCTCAGGGTTAAATGCAGAGAGGGAAACTGTAGCTCCTGAGTGTTTTAAAAATATACTTATTATTTTTATTTTATTTGTATGCTTGTATTGCCTGCATATGTGTACCCGTGTCATACAATGCCCACAGAAGACATCGGATCCCCTGGAACTGGAGTTATGGATGGCTGTTAGCTGCCATGTGGGTGCTGAGAACTCAACTCATGTCTTCTGCAAGAACAGGCAGTGTACTTAACTGCTGAGCCATCTCTCCAGGCTCAAGTGTTTGTTTTTTCATATTCTGTACCTACCTATTTGGATTCATATAGCCCACAGCCATACAAGTATTCAAATTGGTTAAATCTCCCCTGACCCTTGTCTCCTCACTATTCTACTTCCACACGTGTACCCCATATATCTTTGTGGTCCTAAATTCCCCAGGGCTAAACACCATCCAGAGACCGGTCTAGTGCCAGAGCCTACCAGCATTATTCAGACCCGCCAGTCCCAAGCTGTCTGCTCTGCCTGGTCTTTCCTGGGCAAACAGAGCAGAGACAGTGGCCTCTGCTTTCCTCTCCCTCTCCCTATCCTGTGAGCTCTGTTGCTTCTTCATACAGTCCTTGGTAGGTAGCATCTCTCTTAGGGCTGGCAAGGTGGCTCAGTAGGTAGAGTGCTTGCTGCATAAGCGTGAGGACTTGAGTTCAAGGCCTTCACAAGGTGATCAGGTGGGGCACAGAGAAACCCTCTGCCCTTTTGCCACACACACACAGCAAGCACCAGCCACCCAGAAACCAGAAAGCGGGTCTCATCAGGCCTGGGATCTTCTAGGACCCTGACTCTGGACTTCCAGCCTCCAGAACTGTGGGAAACAGATGTCTGTGGTGAGAGTCCCTGGCTGGGCTATTTTTGTTAGCACAGCTAGAATAGAATATGATGTCTCTATAAAGGACAATCCCATGGGAACCATCACAGATTCAATGAGTCACAAAGATCTTTCATGTGGGGTCTGAGAACTTTCCCAGGAGCAACAGCAGCTACACTGTGTTGAGCAGCCTGTAAGGTAATTACTTTGTGTTGTCTGGGTGTGTGTCCCAGAGGCCCACCCATAAAGGCTTGGTCTGAGGTCTATGGGGAGGTGCTATGGGCCTGGAAGAGCTCAACAGGAGGCTTTAGATCCCTGGGCGTGTCCTGGAAGGGGATATGAGAATGCAGTCTCTCTTCCATTTAACAAAGTTGTTTTTCTGAGGATGTGTGTGCTGTGTGTGCATACAGTGTCTGCATGTGTGAGGTCATATGTGTGTGGTGTGTGGTGCCTGCACGTACGTGTAAGGTATATCTGCATGTGTGAGGTCACGTGTGTGGTGTGTGGTGCCTGCATGTGTAAGGTATGTCTGCATGTGTGAGGTCACGTGTATGTGTGATATCTGCATTATGAGGTCACATATGTGTGGTGTGTATATGATGTCTACATGCATGTGGTAGCACATGTGTGGTGTTTGTACAATGCCTCCAAGTGTGAGGTCACAGGTGTGTGGTGTATGGTGTCTTCATGTGTGAGGTCAAAGGTATGTGTGGTGTGTGATGTCTGCAATGTGTAAGGTTACCTGTGTATGTGGTGAGTGTATGATGTTTGTATGTGTGAAGTCACATGTGTGTGGTTATTTTGTGTCTGCATGTGTGAGGTCACCCATGTGTGGTGTATTATGCCTGCATGTATGAGATCACCTGTGTGTGGTATGCATATGATGTCTGGATGTGTGAGTTCACATCTGTGTGGTATATGATGTCTGCATGTGCAAGGTCATACCTATATATGTGTTGTGTATATGATGTCTATGCATGCAAGGTCATGCCTGTATATGTTGTGTGTATGTCTGCATGTATGAGGTCATGTGTGGTGTCTCCATATATGGGGTCACATGTGTATATGATGTCTGCATGCATGAGATCATATGTGTGCTATGTATATGATGGCTGCATATATAAAGTCATGTGTGTGGTGCATATCTGCAGTCATGAAGTTACACATGTAGTATATAATGCCTGTATAAGGCCACATATGTATGGTGCATGCATGCATGAGACCATATATGTGCAGTATCTGCATATATGAAGTCACATGTATGTGGTATATGGTGCATGTGGGCACAAAATCACATGTGTGGTGTGTCTATGGTGCCTGCATGTCTGAGATTACATGTGTGTGGCATGTCTCCATGCATCAGGTTATGTGTGTGGTGTATGTATTTCTGCATGTGTGAAGTCACTTGTGTGTGGTATGTGTAGGATGTCTGCAGGTGTACAAATGCCCACCCATGTGGAGACCCAAAGTTGACATCGGGGGTCTCCCCCTCCTCCCTACTGTATCTATTGAGGCAGGGTCTCTCCCCTCCCCACTCTATCTATTGAGTCAGGGTCTCCCCCCTCCCCACTGTATTTACTGAGGCAAGGTCTCTCCACCTCCCCACTGTATCTATTGAGGCAGGGTCCCCCCCCACTGTATTTACTGAGGCAGGGTCTCCCCCTCCCCACTGTATTTACTGAGGCAGGGTCTCCCCCCCTCCCCTACTGTATTTACTGAGGCAGGGTCTCCCCCCTCCCC